>OY728127.1:338619840-339183759 GCA_963277665.1 Viscum album | reverse complement strand
AATTATCCTCCAAAAGTGTACATGATCTTATACACTCATGTATAGTTATTCAAAATATATTTTATTATAAATATACTATTTTTTTATTTTATATTATGATTATCATATAGAGTAGTGTGTCAGTTATGGTTTCATATAAAGTGAACAATTCTTGTTTACTTAAATATATTTTCGATGAAACTTCAATCTTATTGAATTTCTTTTGATGAAATGACTTATAACAATTATTTTTTTACAGAATGGATAGAAGTTGGATGTATAAAACCGATCAGATCTCAAGAAATTTTCAAAACAATTTGGAGAGATTTTTAGATTTTACATTTTACAATGCTTCAGATAGTGGTCGCATACACTGCCCATGTTCCAATTATGTTGGCAGACCTTGGTTGAGCCGTGAAGAAGTTAGCTACCACATAACCAAATATGGTTTTCAAGAAAACTACTATGTGTGGTATCACAATGGGGAGAAAATGAAATCTCAAATTGCTGATGATCCAAATGAGAGGAATGGAGTGGAGAATTTGTTATATGACTGGTTTCCATTTATTTATCATCATGAAAAAGAAAGGATTCCGACCCAAGAAAACTTTGATATGAGCACACATGATGCGTCTAATGAAAATGATGATGTTGTTTGGGTGAAAAAATTGAATTATGCTACCACGACTCCAGTATATCGACAATGCGATAAAATGAAAAAGATAGAGTTTTTAATCTGATTGTTTTATGGGAAAACTATGTATGGGATTTCTAATATAGAAATCGATTACATTCTTACCTTCTTGAAGGATTTACTTCTAGATGATGCAGATATTCCATCAAACCACTATATGGCATGGACGTTAGTTGAGGAACTTGGATTTTCAAGAGAAAAAAATTCATGCTTACCCGAAAGATTTCAGTTTATTCTGGGAGGAAACCGTTGAATGAAATGATTGTATAAAATGTGACACATCCCGCTTGAAGTCAAAATATAATGGAACACCATCCTGCATGCCACATAAATTAATGTGGCACTTTCCATTGATACCTAGACTCCAGAATATTTTTATGTCTGATGAAATATCAATAAAAATGATATGGCATGATACCGAGAGAAAGAAGACTAATGATGAGTTGGTTCACCCTGTAGATGGATTTTCATGGCAGAGATTTGATACTCAATGTCCTGATTTTGCAGATGATGTGCGTAATGTGAGGTTGGGTCTTTCATGCAATGGTTTTAATCCATTTGGGCAGATTCTTACTTCGCATAGCACATGGACAATTTTTATACACATTTATAATCTTCCCCCATGGTTGTGTATGAAAAAACCTTTCACATTTATGAGTATACTCATATCTGGCCCTTCTGATCCCGGAATTGATATTGACATATACATGAAACCTTTAATAAAAGAGTTGAAACTTATTTGGGATGTGGGTGTGCACACATATGGTGCATATTTGAAAGACATATTTCAGATACATGTTGCACTTATGTGGACGATCAATGATTTTCTGGATTATGCAATAATGTATAGATGGAGCACGAAGGGAAAACTATCATGTCCTGTTTGTATGAAGAATACACGATCCAAAAGACTGAAACATCGTTGTAGTTTTAGTTTTATGGGACATCAACGATTCTTTCCAATGGACCATCCATATAGAAATAATCATTGAAGATTTGATAATACCATAGATACTGATGATCCACCTCAGCATATGTCTGGAACTGATGTGCTTAATTAATTGAAAGATTTCAGTTTTTCATTCAGGAAGGGTCAAATGAAATCTGGAAAGAGAAAGAATGTTTTCACTGAAACCTATTACAATTGGAGGAAGAGGAGTATCTTTTTTGATTTACCTTATTGGTCAACCAATTTTTTACGTCATTGCTTAGACGTAATGCACATTGAAAAGAATATATGTGAAATGTTTCTTTCTATACTTCTAAATGTTAAGGGAAAGACAAAAGATGATTTACGCTCTCAGTTTGACTTAGTGGATTGGGGCATCATACCAGAATTGCATCCTGTGCGTATCAGTGAACATAAATGGAAAGTTCCATGTGCTTATTATGCAATAACACCTATGGAAAAAAAACAATTTATGGAAGTATTAGAGACTATTAGAGTTCCTGGTGGCTATTCAACCAACATATCTAAATGGGTCAACAGAATAGAGTTAAAGCTAAAATCTTTGAAGACTCATGATTATCACGTTCTTCTGCATGAGTTGATTCTAATAGTAATCTGTCATCCTTTTTTCAATAATGTAATGGTGACTCTTATTTGGTTGTTCCATTTTTTTATAGATCTTTGTGCTAAAAAGTTTTCCAAGTCTTTCTTGCAAAAAATGTTGACAGATGTCCCATTAATTTTGTGTGAGTTGGAGAAAATATTTCTTCCATAATTTTTCACATGCATTCTGTATCTGACTATCCATATTCCCACTGAAATACTTATCAGATGACTTGTTTCTTTTCGTTGGATGTATCCAAATGAAAGAAATATGTAAGCATTAAAGTCTTATGTCTGAAACAAGAATCATCCCGAAGGTTCTATCGTGAACGGTTACTTGGCTCAAGAATGTATGGATTTATTCTCAATGTATTTGTCTGATCTTACTACAAGAATGAATAGAACAATGAGAAATGAAGAAGAATAGTATGAGAAAATTGAATCCAGTTTTCCATCACTTTCTCAAACAGGAGGAATTCCTGGATCATATACATTGAAGACATTAAGCCTTGAAGAGCAGGAGATGGCACATCGCATAGTTTTGTTCAACTGTGATTTGTTTGATGAGTACATCAGGTAACTAAATTAAATATGTATATCTTACATATATATATGTTAAAAAATTCATATTTTTTATCTATAGGGAACATAAAACAATGATAAATAGAAATCATTGTTCTTTATCTTTGAGAAGGAGGGAGACTTTTCATAGCAAAGAGTTTTCTACTTGTTTAAAATTGAAGGTAAAAATATTATTATTTAAAATAATTAAATAAATATTTAATTATGTTTAATATTCATTTATATTCTAGGTATTGAGTTTTCCTACTGACTATGTCTCTGAGGAAATAAGATATTTGGATTTTGGTCCTAATACCGTGGTTTGTGACTGTAAATCAATTGTTATCAATGGGTACAAATTTATTGTCACTTAACAAGAAAAGAACATGAGAACACAACATGCTGGTGTTATGGTTACTGCCACAACAAATTGTTATGATAGTGCATCAGATAGTAAATCGTGATTTGAAAATGTGGGTTATTATGTAGTCATTGAAGAAATAATAATATTGGATTATTACTCTCATGGACGAGTCACGATGATGAAATGCCATTGGTTTGATTCGATGACGAGACAGGGCACGTTTATTGATGATTGTGGATTTAGAGTAATTAATATGACTCACACTCTTACTACCGAAGAACCGTATGTATTGGCGTCAATGGATAAACAAGTTTTTTATGTCAAATACCAACTTCAACCTGAATTTGGTGTCATAGTTGAATTAATTCCAAGACATATTTTTTATGATGGTGATGATGGAATTGACACTTTCCCTACTGCCATTGTAACCAATCCATTTATTTCTTTTGATGATTCTAATAGTTCAATTGTCAGAGTTGATTGTGAACCTGAAGTTGTGGTGGAAAATATATAGAATCATCCATCCATGGTCTCAATTCTTTTGGTTTACCTCGAGTTGGGTTGTTAAGGTTGGTATATTCAAATTGATTTAATATTAATTACAAATATGTTGTATCTTAATTGACCGTTATGTGAATTTTCAATGTTTATTAGTTGGAATTTTTATTTGAATTGCATTTTTGAATTTGGAATTGAACTGTATTTAAACCTACAAAACCAACATTTCTAACTTGGTGAACATTTCAATGCTTCAACTGTGATTTGTATAAAATTTTTATGACTCTAAGACCTCTCTTTAACATTTTATAAGGTAATGAACATGGTGGTTTTTATTCCTCTGCAAAACATGTATTGAAACCTGCATCATCTACCCGAGATAAAGAAATTAAATTTTTCCTTAGTTTTGACAATTGCTTTACCAATTATGAATATAGTAGAATCAATGTTCCATGATTTTAATAGACTGATGACACTTAGTAAATAATCATCCTACTAAAAATTAAACTTCTTTATTACATCTTGTACGATTTATTGACTTCATTATATATTTTTTCAAGCTCACCTGAAATAATGGTTAGTTAAATTGTCCATGAATCCCCCTATTCCCTATCATTTATTTTGTTTTTTGGGTTACACATTAGTTATCCTTTTCTATTTACATCCATATTTGTTTTCAAATACAGAAAATCAAACCAATTCAAGAGAGGTGATGAAAATAGATTATCGATAACAATCATCGCATGACTAAGCTGGGAATTCCACCACTAGTTCCAACAGTGAGTATTTTATTTCAAATATATTTATTTAAATAATATATAATGTCATGTGATTAATTTTTTTTAAACATTTTTTTAGGATCCATCTATTAGGAGATAGTTATTTGATGAGCATCCTAGTAGTGGTCCCAGTACTCAGGATGTTCGTACGAGGGGGGTGGTACGGGAGCTAGATAATCTGGTTGGCATACCCGATTAGACCCTGCCCCTCCCACTGAAATACCAACCATCCCACATTCTGATCTCGGTGTACCGTTAGGGACATAGGGGATATTTAGGCCTCCCATGTTTTCACCACCCTTTACATCTAATCCTCCTCACCTGTCTGTACCATATCCGATGATGATTCCCACTCCCCATCCAGTATTTGGCCAGCCATCCCTGTCATCTTCTTTTACTTCTACTTCCTTCTCTCCGGGTTTTTATATTCCATCTTATTCGACTCCTGCTCTTCCAGAGTCTATCCCTGTGGAGCATACATTGGGACCTACTCCATCCGTACAGGGTGTTCCTTCAATTTCTATGGATCCAGCGACACCCATTGATCAGACTACTACAGGTATACTTATACAACCCTAACAAATTGTTACACCATTATTTATTTTCATTATAACATTTATTTATAAAATATTTTTTTTCATTCATAACATATACATCTATTGATAGGAGGCAGGGGCGTGGGCGTACATGCATGCGTGTGGTGTGGAACTGCCACACTCAGTTGATGGTGGAGTACAATGAAGATAGTTAAATGATTTAAAAAGCAGGGCAACAATGTTGGAGTTTTTTTTTTGTGACGCTTTCCAAATACTCTGACATCATTCCTGTCAGCCCGCTCTCATGGAGACAACTGCCAAAAATGAAGTCAAGGATAAAGCTTAGGTAGAGATATGGTAAAAAAATCTGTTGTATTTAATTCAATATATTAATTTTTTTATTTATATGAATTAATATTTGGTGTCAGTTGCAGTTTAATTTCCCCGATGGTGAGGGTGCATGACCTGCACGTCTAAAGGATTTAGGCGAGCTTTGGAGAACTAATAAGCATGAGTTGTACATTAGCTAGAATGTTAGAGTGGGTACAGAGTTAGAGGCGGTCCCTGTCGTGGATGATTGTCTATTAGAATAGTACCTACAGATTATTACTCATTGGATGACTAGATAATTTACAGTATTAATCAAATTAGAGGTATTTAAATGAAAATTTTCATGTTTTTCGTTAATAATAATTATTGAAATTTATTTAGTATGAATCTGGAAGAAATAAAAAAACATTGATGCTAAGAAATACATCCACACATTGGGACATACTATGATTCTAGATCATGAGAGATAGCAGGTATGATAGTTTATAATCTTTCTTTACGACTTGCACTTTCTATTGCTTCCTCCATAATTTATTCGATTGCTAAATTTGTTATATAATTTTAGTTATGAAATTACTGTTTTTTTGGTATCCTATTTTTAATTATGATTTCCTACATTCAATGTCATTGTAGAGGCATGAATTTAATATAGAAGGATGTGTGCCTCGAGAAAATATGTTTTCTCGAGTAGAAAGAAGAAAGATGGAAGTATGGTTAATGAACCGACTCAGCACCAGATTGTAGATTTTTCTTTGTAGATTTAAAATTTTAATCTCTATTTTGTAACTTAATAATCTATTTATATTTTTAACAGGATTCTTTAGAGGCCCTTGATTCCCAGGAACCTAACAATTTTGGGCCAAACGATCACTTACATTAGGTGTTGGGAGATGAGCACCCCTGGTAGAGTATGATGCCGACCTGAGAATAGTATAGTTCCGATGAGGTATTGTCCCTCCTCGGGTATGATTTGTAGTGCCACCGAGTTTCAGAAGGTTAAGGCACGGGTATAACAGGCTGAAAAAAGGGGCCACAGAGACGGCAGAACAGTCTGCTAGGGAAAACACTGCATTTATGAAACTGATGGAAGTTTTACGTCCAAAACTTCCACTAGAGGAAAGTACTTCTTGTGATGAATAAATGTAATAGATGTGTTCTATATATGCTGCACCAGGTGGAAGTTCTAGTGGTGGTCAAGATGATGGCGAGGAGGAGGTCTAGGCGGAGGAGGAGGAGGCCGAGGTGAAGGAGGAGGGCGAGGAAGAGGCCGAGGTGGAGGAGGAGGGTGATGAGGAGGTTGAGGCTGAGTATGAGGGAGAGGAGGAGGTCGGTGATGATGATGGGGAAAAAGATGAGAACAAGGGTGAGGGTGATGATGATGGTGATGATAGTCATGGTGATGAGGGATAGATTGATCTATTACATTTTTTACTGATATTACTGACCTTTGATGTTTATTGATTTGTTGTGCCTGAATATATGTGTGATTAGGTAGGTCACATTATCTTTATTTTTTTATCTATAAATAATATAACTTGACTTGATGATTTGCAGTGAAATCCCCCTATTTTAATGAAATTGTAATTTTTTAGTGGAATTTAGAAAATTGGTGGTGCGATTAGAAGTTGATATAATGAAATTATTTTTTTAACCTTGAAATAATTTGCTTAGAAAATATGTAAATACCATCCCATGAACCTAGGACAGCCCCCCGGACAGCCCATGGACAGCCCCCTGGACAGCCCCCCCGGACAGCCCCCCCACCCTCCTCCCTGGACCCCGGACAACCCCCCCACCCCCCCCCCCGAATAGCCTCCCTGCCCTCCTTCCTAGACCCCAGACAGCCCCCCACCCTCCTCCCTGGACCCTAGACATCCCCCCCACCCTCCTCCCTAGACCCCGAACACCCCCCCCCCTCCCTCCTCCCTGTACCCCGGACAACCCCCCGGACATCCCCCAGACATTCCCCCAGACAACCCATCAGACATCCCCCCAGACAGCCCCCCACCCTCCTCCCTAGACCCCGGACATCCCCCCCTCTTTCCTGGACCCTGGACACCCCCCCCCCCCCCACTCTCTTCCCTATACCCTGGATAGCCCCCCCCCCCCCCACCCTCCTCCCTAGACCTCAAACAGCCCCCCCCCCACCCTCCTCCCTGGACCCCATACATCCCCCCAGATAGCCTCCCCACCCTCCTTCTTAGACCCCGGACAACCCCCTGGACAGCCCCCCCCCACCTCCTCCCTGGACCCCGAACAGCCTTCCCACCCTCCTTCCTGGACCTCAGACAGCCCCCCCACCCTCCTCCCTAGACCCTAGAAATCCCCCCAACTCGACACCCCAACATTGGGCGAGCGGTGATTCGGCATATATAAAACATCACAACAATTCACAAAAGGCTAAGGACCACCTACCTTGATTCCAGAGACAATCTCACTCTTAATTTGGTGTCTCGGATCTCAATCTATGCTCTCTTCCAGATTCACCCTAAATCCCAATAGAAAAGAGGGTTTTATAGCTTCATAAGAATATGAGAGAAGAGTGCAAACACTAATCTAAAAGAGGAAGCAATGAGAGGATTAGACTCATCCGGATCTTCAATTCGCACTTGACGGCACTCAAAACGCCCAAGGATCAAAGGAGATCCTCCCTTAAGAGATTTTGGGAGATTTGGATTGTGTTTATACTTTAGCACAAGGATCCATGGTTCATTTTTGATGTGTACGAGTCAACCCCACCTCAATCCGAGGCACGGTGTTGCCGGTACCACTCAAAGTGTCTCACTTTTATTTGAAATGGACAATATTTTAAGTGAAAACAACAACTGGCATACGAAAAAATGACCAAATGCATTCTGATTCTGTTTATACTTTAGGAAAATGATCCATGGGTCATATGTGACGTGTACGAGTCAACCCCTCCCCAATATGAGGTACGGTGTGGCTGGTATCACTCGTAGTGTATTTCTTTTGTTTAAAATGGACACACTTTTAAGTAAAAACAACTAGCATATGGAAAAACGACCAAACGTATTCATATTGTGTTGATACTTTATTAAAAGTATCCATGGGTCGTTTTTGACGTGTATGAGTCAACCCCACCTCAATCTCAGGCATTGTGTGGCCGGTACCACTCAAAGTGTCTCACTTTTATTTGAAATGGAAAACATTTTAAGTGAAAACAACAAATGGCATACGGAAAACTGACCAAACACATCCTGAATCTATTGATACTTTAGAAAAATTATCCATGGGTGATTTTTGATGTGTACGAGTCAACCCTGTCTCAATCTGAGGCACACTATGGCCGATATCACTCAAAGTGACTGTCTTTTGTTTAAAATGGACACTCTTTTAATAAAAAAAAACTGGCATACGGAAAACCAACCAAACATATTCGTATTGTGTTCATACTTTAGAAAAAGGATCCATGGGTTATTTGTGATGTGTACTAGTCAACCCCACCTCAATCCAAGGCACGGTGTGGCCGGTACCACTCAAAGTGTCTCACTTTTATTTGAAATGGACAACATTTTAAGTGAAAACAACAACTAGCATACGGAAAACCGACCAAACGCATTTTTATTCTGTTAATACTTTATTAAAACAATCCATGGGTCATATGTGACATTTAAGAGTCAACCCCACCCCAATCCGAGGCATGGTGTGGCTGGTATCACTCGTAGTGTCTTTCTTTTGTTTAAAATGGACACCCTTTTAATTAAAAACAACTGGCATACGGAAAACTGACCAAACGTATTCGGATTGTGTTGATAATTTAGTAAAAGGATCCATGGGTCATTTTTGACATGTACGAGTCAACCCCATATCAATCCCAGGCATGGTGTGGCCGATACCACTCAAAGTGTCTCACTTTTATTTGAAATGGACAACTTTTTAAGTGAAAACAACAACTGGCATATGGAAAACTGACCAAACGCATTTGGATTTTGTTGATACTTTAGTAAAACAATCCATGGGTCATTTTTGATGTGTACGAGTCAACCCCGCCTCAATATAAGGCACGGTGTTGCCATTATCACTCGAAGTGTCTATCTTTTGTTTAAAATGGACACTCTTTTAAGTAAAAACAACTGGCATACGGAAAACTGACCAAATGTATTCAGATTGTGTTGATACTTTATCACAAAGATCCATGGGTCATTTTTGACATGTATGAGTCAACACCACCTCAATCTGAGGCATGGTGTGGCCGATACCACTCAAAGTGTCTCACTTTTATTTGAAATGGACAACATTTTAAGTGAAAACAACAATTGGAATACAGAAAACTGACCAAACACATTCATATTGTCTTGATACTTTAAAAAATGATCCATGGGTCATATGTGACGTTTAAGAGTCAACCCCACTACAATATGAGGCACGGTGTGGCCGGTATCACCCGAAGTGTATGTCTTTTGTTTAAAATAGACACCCTTTTAAGTAAAAACAACTGGCATACAGAAAACCGAACAAACGTATTCATATTGTGTTGATACTTTATAATAAGGATCCATGGGTTATTTTTGATGTGTACGAGTCAACCCTACCTCAATACTAGGCACGGTGTGGCTGATACCACTCCAAGTGTCTCACTTTTATTTGAAATGGACAACATTTTAAGTGAAAACAATAACTGGCATATGTAAAACTAACAAAACGCATTCATATTCTATTGATAATTTAGGAAAACAATCCATGGGTCATTTGTGATGTGTGTGAGTCAACTCCGCCTCAATACAAGGTACAGTGTGGCCGGTATCACTCGAAGTGTCTGTATTTTTTTTAAAATGGACACTCTTTTAAGTAAAAACAACTGGAATATGGAAAACTGACCAAATGTATTAGTATTGTGTTGATACTTTAGAACAACGATCCATGGGTCATTTGTGACGCGTACGAGTCAACCCCGCCTCAATCTGAGGCACAGTGTGGCTGGTACCACTCAAAGTGTCCCACTTTTATTAGAAACGGACAACATTTTAAGTGAAAATAACAACTGGCATACGGAAAACCGAACAAACACATTCATATTGTCTTGATACTTTAGGACAACGATCCATGGGTCATATGTGACATTTATGATTCAACCCCTCTATAATCCAAGGAACGGTGTGGTCGGTATCACTCAAAGTGTTTTCTTTTGTTTAAAATGGACATCATTTTAAGTAAAATCAACTAGCATACAGAAAACTAACCAAACATATTCGGATTGTGTTCATACTTTAGCACAAGGATCCATGGTCCAGCCTCACACAATCTACTTCTCATGTGAGGAACTCTTACCCCTATTCTAAAACACATGACATTTAATACGCCAAGGGAAACTACATTCCCTAAGTAACACAAGATCATTGATACACACCCTTATCATCATCACTAAGTTCAAAGACACCCGCCCCAAACCATGGGACATTATATTTGTGTTTGGTTGAATTCATTTATCCATTTCCTTATTTTGGGGTTATTAGCTTCTAATTTCTTAATTTATTTTATGTGTTATACAAAATGAAATTTTGTATGTATTCTTAATTTTATATAACACATATAATTATGTATTCAGTTTTTTATGTATTGTATTCATAATTGATAATTAAATTATGTATGTATTCAATTCAGTATTCAATTATGAATTTAATTTCGGATTGCACATGTAATTGTCATCTCAATTCTGAATTTAATTCTAAATCAATTATGTATGTTTATAATTACCTTATGAATTATGTTTTAATTCTGTATGTGTATAGTTTCAGCGTGCATTATGTGTTAAATCTATATTAATTAATTGTGTATATGTATGTGTTATAGTTGTTATTGCAAGTAATTGGAGTTAGGAAGCTGGGAATGCAGAAAGGGAAGCCTGCAGTAGGCTGCTGCCTGAATTACATAGAAAATCCTATGCCAACGGTTGTAAACTGTTGGCATAGGGCTGTGAATGTGTTTAATACCAACGGTTCTAGAGAACCATTAGTAAAAACACTTTCCCAATAGTTTAAAAACCGTTGAGATATAGTGAAATGTCCAGCCTTTACCAACGGTTTACACAAACCATTGGTAAAAGGCTATACAAAACTATATTCCAACGGTTTGAAATCGTTGGAATAGTATGTTTACCAACATTTTTAAACTGTTGGTAAAACGTTATACCAACGGTTTGACATAACCATTGTTATAATGTAGATTTCCTAACATATACCAACAGTTTTCCAGAAACCATTGGCATATGTGTTTCCCTACGGCTTACTTCCCTACAGTATGGATAACCATTGGTATATATTATACCAACGGTTATCTAGCCTTTACCAACAGTTTTCAACTATTGGTAAAGGGTGAATTTCCAGTAGTGGCACCGAGTTCGAGAGGATTATATACCAAAGGTGTTGTTTTAGTGCTTCTATGCTTACTATGAGTACTTAGTGATACCTTTCAGAATGAAGAAATCCCCAAAAGTGTTCATAAGACTCATGAATTGGATCCTTTATCCTTTCTTATATCGATTTGCGGTAGTCTTAATCGATGAAATCCTCGTGTACTTAGCATCTGAGGAGGATCACATGATACATTTAAGGATGGTTTTGAACATACTTTAAGAAAACCATCTTTATAGAAATATATTGAAGTGTCCATTGTGGATTTGAGAGGTCCACTTCCTGGAATATGTCATCTTAGAGGAGGGAGTGCCAATGGACCAGAAAAGGTTGAGGCAGTACAAGATTAGGATATACCCAATAGAATGATTGGGGTGTTAATATTTCTTATATTGGCAGCCTATTATTTGATATTCATTCATGATTTCTCCTATATCATAGAACCCTGACTTCTTTGACCCAAAAGATGCAGGATTTCATGTAGATGGAGAAGTTTTAGCTAGATTTTAAGATTTGTAGCAGTGGTTGATAGGTGTTCCCATCTTAATACTTATATAGGAGAGTGTTGAGTATGTGGTGTTCTTTGATGCCTTTATATCCAATCTTGGATTCATGTTGTTTTAAAAAAAGGCAGTGAATATTTATGGGTCCCGACAGTTGAGACTACATGAGAAAAACTACATGACCCATGACTTGAAGCTAACAGCAATAATCTTCACCCTGGAGATGTGGTGACACTATCTTATGGGAGAGTGGTTCATCATCTAATCTATCCATAAGATTCTTAGTTATATCTTCCCATGGAAGGATCTTAGCTAGAGAAAGAGGTGGTGGATAGATTTTCTATATGAATACGAATTTGAGATAGTTTATACTCCCATGAAAGGGAATATGGTAGAAGATTCTATCAGTAGGAAATTTCATTTTCAATTGTTGAGTGAGCCAAAGAAGTAGATGACCTCCTTGTTATTAACCCTTGTGGATGAGGGTGGGGAAACATATCTCTAGTTTTTGGTTGTCACTCCACCACTTATCCAGTGTGTCAAGGAAGTACAGTTTGTAGATATTAACTATGAGGTCTTATGTGACTAGATATCTGCAAATCATGCCTCTGATGGGTTTTATAAAGGTGGGGAGCACATAATACTTTTCCAAGGATGGAAAATCATACTAGTCACACTAAAAGAGGATGTTTTGAGGGAGTTTCATACATCCCCTTTAGTGATACATCTAGGTGTGGAAAAGATGTACCAGGTCCTTCCTTGATAATTTTGGTGTCTAGGGATGAAGAGGTTTGTTGCTAAATTTATATCTCAATACCTCACTTTCTAATAGGTTAAGGTTGAGCACCAGGTTCTAATGGACTTTCCTCAACCCCTCAAGGTGTCAGAGTGGAAGTGGGATGGTATCATTATGGATTTTGTGGTAGGAATTTTGTGATCAGCTAGAGGTAATGATGCTATCTGGGTGATCATAGACCAACTCACCAAGTTGGCCCACTTCATAGACATGTGAAATAAAAGTTTAGTATAGATATTGGGATGCTTATACATGAATAAGATAGTTTTTACTCATTGATTTCCCTTGACGATCATTCCATGTTGTGATTCTCGCTTTACGTTTCGATTATGGAGAGGATTACATGAGGCCTTTGGGACTTAGTTTCATTTCATAATGGAGTTACAATCCTAGATAGGTGGTTAAATAGAGTGTAAAATTCGGGTTCTAGATGAAATTCTTCAAGCTTTTATGTTGGACTTTGTTCACTGTTGGGAGGATCATATACCCTTGGTGAAGTTTGAATATAACAATAGTTATCACTCCACCATTGTTATGTCACCATTCGAGGTCTTGTACGGGAGACCCTATAGGTCACCATTGTTCTGGGATGAGCTAGGGTTGATATTTTTCATGGGATCAAAGTTGGTGAAATTGATAACAGAGAAGGTTTATATCATCCTAGAATAGTTGAAGACTTCCTAGAGCTATTATAAGTCATATAAGGACCAGTGATGGAGGCCTTTAGAGTTCAATGAGGGAGACTATGTGTTCTTGAATGTATCACCTCTGCGAAGATTACATATATTTGTTTGGGGTGTAAAGTTATCTCTAATATTCATTGTCCCATTCTAGATATAATGTAGGGTCAGTGAGGTGGTGTACCACTTAGCCCTACCACTATAGTTAGACTCAGTGTATGATGTTTTCCACATTTAATAGTTGAGGAGGTATGTGCATAACCTATAGTAAGTTGACAACTGGGGTGAATCAGACATTGAGGATGGTGCTAAATTCATAGAGCACCCGGTGGAGACCAAGGATCAGTGGTAAAAGGTCCTCTATAGGTGATTGATTCCCTTGGTTTACATTTTATGGCGTTACAGGAACCTCTAGGAGAGATCCTGAGAGTAAGAGAACTATATGTGAGCTTAATAATCTCACCTGTTTGAGTAATTTTTTATTTTTGGGATGAAAATCCCTAAGTTGGGGAGAATTTGGTGACTCTATTTTTCCCATGTAATGATTTGGAATATTTTAAAGAATATTTTCAGAGTTAGGCGTGAAGTCGGTGCGGGATTTCAAAGCCTGGGGAGCCTTGGGGTTAATATAATAAAAATATAATATATAATATATCACACATGAGTATTCTTTCTAAAATAAAGTAATATCTCCTGAATAGAGACTTAGATGGGGAAAATAATACTAACATTAAATCTGGAATATGGGTCTTACCCTAGGAATGACATAATTACTGTACAGGTCAGGCGTTCCATTTAAGAGTAGTCGCGGGGGGAATAATAGAAAAATAAATTAATTAAATAATTTATTGTCTATTAATTGGTCATGGCCTAATTTTATTATATTTAATCACATTTATATCCAAATCCTAATGTTATCTATATAACCCAAGATATTGGAGAGAACCATGGAGGATAGGATTAGCGAATGACAATGAGATCATGGATTGACAATCAGCTTGTTGGGGAGTTTTTCATCATCAATGGAGTTATTGGATCACCCCAATGACAATTAAACCTGATCGTTCTTCATTAGTGATCGATCCAATGTCGATGTATGAATTTTGTTTCATTATATTAATCCCCATTTTTCATTCTTCTATGATGAATGTGAATTAATTCTTTTAGCAAATTGATTCATAGATCATTGTTGAATTATGATTGAGTAATTATTCTTCCTAAAATTAGGAATTGATAAATGATTTATTGATTCTTGTTTGTTCTTTATCATTCGTCGATTTCTTCATCAATGGGTGAAGGCCAACCTGAAAAATTTCTAGCATAAGATTTCTCACCCATGTGTTTCATGATTTTCTCTCCTCATTCTTTGAACATTCATCATTGGAATTTTATTTGGATGACGGTTTGAATATACTTGGGAATCGATCATTATGTGATCAATGTTTGGTACAAAAGATCATTTCTTTGGGTTCAGATTTGGGATTGAAGACACAATGGAGGCTTGATGATGATGAAGGAATAAAAAGGTTGGATTTAAGGTTTTCATTTCATGGGTTTGGTGTTTCAGTGATTCGGTGCAATGGGAGATGAATTTTGAGCTGATGGATGACCAAAATATGGAAACCAAAAATGGATCAGGCTCATTCATCCCTAGACCTTAGTTTTGTGGGTGTGATTTATGGTTAAAGAAAATGAAGAGTTGTTGTGGATAGATACACATGGAGACTAGAAGATTCTAGAAAATCTTGATATACATGGAATTTAGTTCATAAGAACACATGTCATGTAACTCCCCCTTTCCGCAGAGGCTAGGGTTTATGCATAAATATAAATATAACACACTATGTGACCTCTTTACATTCCATATGACCCAAATATTGAGACCTAGTTTATACCCCTGGTTACATAGACATGGCCATGGTAAATGGGCATGGAAAGTGTACATGAGCATGACCAGAGTACATGGGCATGGGTTGGAGTGCACAGACACAGACTCAGGAAGGATCGGGCGTAGCATGACACACTTTTTATTCCTTATACACATTGTGTACCAATTCTAGGGTGGGTTAGATCCCTTGTTATCCTCAGAATAGTTTTATATCAATTGGGTATGGTCCCTTGGTCCTTATCTATGAGGGTACAGTTAGTCATCACGTCCTGATCATAGGATGAGTAATCCCCTCTATGAGTTAGTTCTGGATAGATTCAAGTATCCCTCTTGGTGGATTGAGGTTTAATACCCTATTATTATTCTATATGTTGTGTTAGGTATCTTGTTTTTGACATTCATGGTGTGTGATCCCCATCCTGGTGGATTGTTCTGGATAGGGTTAGGTATCCTCCATAGGCCCTGGGTATGATGTTATGCCTATGTATCAACATCTTTTGAGTTCTAGCATGTACTTCTTCATAGTGAGGCATGATGAGAACATCCTCCTAGATAAGCACCATCAGTGTTATCAAGACCCAAGGAGTGAGTTCCCCCATAATATTGTTACCTTTGGGCCTCGATAAAAATCCTAGGTTGACATTAAGAACGTGACCTTACTTTGAGACTTGGTTTCTACCTTTAAGAATATCTAAGTTTCTTTTATCTTTCCTTTTTGATATTGAGTTAACTATATTTGGATTATATGTTTAGTGTGATGGTTCTAGGCACAACATAAGTACTTATTGGGGCCGATCCTAACTCATCAAATGTTATATTGGATGGATCATTCACATATTGTAAAATACATTAACATCATGACCAAAAAAATGTACAATCGAATATTAATAAGAAAGGTTGTCGAAATAAAGAGGATATATTTTCACATTAAATTTATAATTAATTTAAATAAATCAGAATAAATATTACCTCATTATTTATATATTTCTTCATAGTATATGTTGATCATCCAAAACCCTTTTTGGTGATTTTTCATTGCACTTGAAGGAACCAAGTGTGGATTCTCTCTAGCGTCAATCCACACGTGCTCCTATGATCTCTAAACAATACGGATGAATCATTGGGTGCTTGTGCATTCGATTGATCATCATGTATTTTTCATCTTTATCACTTCACATTTTTTTAGTCTTGAATAAATTCTCTTGATTTCCTCATTCTTGAGAGGATGTGATAAGGAAGTTGAGTATTCTAGAGAGTAATCTTTTGTGCATAGCGATTCTTGATTAACCTCTCTTAGAATTTATAAATTAATTATTTATAGACCTAGGGTTAGGGTTTATAATTTTTTAAATTGCACAAGTTCCCTTAATAAAATGTTAAACTCATGTATGACCTCATTTTATGTATTAAAATAATATTATTATTTTATTTTATGGTGTGTGCTAACTCACACAGAGATAAATATTATTTTACTAGATTTTAAATTAATATTTATCATCGGACACAATCTTGGTCCACTCATCCTCCTTGGAATTTATTTAATACCTAAATAAATAATCAATTAAATATTTATTCATGAAATAAATATTATATTCACAGTATGGTGAATAAATATTTATAATATATTCAATAAATAAAAAATATAACATATCCATGTAATTTAACAATTAAATTGGGAATAAATATTAATTTAATTGATGCAGTCATTAGTTCTAAATAAAATTATTCCTCAGTCTTGAGAATAAAATTTATTCTAATAATTAAATTAAAATAATATTTAATTGAGATCAATGGAAACACTTGGTGTGTAACCCTGTAGGCTTATTTCTTGTTTCCATTAGGAAAGCTTTCCTAAAGTCTAAGATTACTGTCTAGAAACAGGTTAAGAAACCCAAGAAAAAAAAAGTTAATGTCACAATATTGACAATCATATATGAGTGATCGCTATGTAATATAATCTATTTATCACAATATCTTGTCAAGTAGGTTGCACATGGGTGTCATCAACTTATATGCTTTATATTTCATTCTTTTACAATATCAAATAAACTCGTTGTTACACAATGGACATGGAATTTAATGTGATGGTTCTATTTCAATCAAAGGGCTGGGATATCAACATACATTAATATGGATGGGACAAATCCTTCCTTGACATATTCATTAATAACATGTCATTCCTAATACACCCAATGTACCTAACTTCACCATGAACTATTATCATCATGGTTTATGAAAATAAATCTAAATACATGATTCTTGACATGAATTAATAACAATCTTAAAGTTTAAGGACTATTACACATGCTTGTGAACAGGAATATCCAATAGCATATAAACATATAGAATTCCTACTGGTGGGTATGTTCTCATAATATATCATCTTGGAGATTACCAAGTGTGAACTTCATGAGATGAAGTCTCATACACTTACGAGTACACACACCTGATAGTCAACATACTATATGCCCCATCATATAATGTTATATGACTAAAAGACTAGGTTTAATAATATTTTCATGGAATTTACAGGTTCTCATCATAGCGGGGAACTGTTATGACCTTTTAATGTGATAGATACTCTAGGAATTATTACATTAAATTCATGCATAACAATAAACAATATGTAATAATTTGTTTAACTAATATTCACTTCTTTGAATTTACATGTAATCAAAAGTACAGATAGTTAGTTCTAGAACACCAACTCCAACAAAATTTCACTTAGACTAGAGCCAACTGCATGTGACTTTTAGTCTATTAGAGCTCACATGATGATCATGTTTCTACTGAGTTGGGGATTTATTCAAGGGGTCTGTCACATTGTCTTATGTGGAGACTCTGCTCACTGTGATTTCACCTCTCTAAGAAGAATACCTCAAGAGATAATACTTCTTAAGTATGTGATTCATCTTCTAATATGACCTTGGCTCCTTTTCAAGATCCACCACTATAATATTATCACAATAGAGTGCAATAGGGTCTTTACTATTAGGTACCACATCAATCTCTTGGATGAAGTTCTATATCCAAACTACTTATTTAGCTACCTCAAAAGTTTTAATATACTCAGACATTACTGTATAATCTGTTGGAGTTGGTGTCCTAGGGAAAAATATTTTTACTTTGATTAAATTTATATTTGATGATTTAAATATTAATAAAATATATTATTACACATTGTTCATTGTTCATTGTTCTACATGACTTTAATGTAATATTGTCCTAGAGTATTTTTCACATTGATAAGGTCGTAACAATTCCCTTGTATGATAAAGAACCTTGAAATATTATGATGATATTCATAAATATAGTTCTATGGTTAGATAATGTTCTATGATGGGACACATATAAAATTACTTTTAGTAGATAATACTCATAATTTGATAAGACAACTTCTCATGAAGTTATCACATGGTGATCTCTAGGATGGGGGATTAAGAGAACAGGCTCACTAATAAGAATTCTACATGTTTACTGCCATCAGATATTCCTATCTATGAGTGTGTGTAATATTCCTTTGACTTTAAGATTATTTTTAATACATATTATGACTCACACACTTATATTTATTTCATAAACATTTATGATACAATTCACAACAAAGTTGGATAGGTTTGGTGTGTCATGAGTAATGTGTTGTTAATTAATAAGTTGAGGAAGGATTTGTCCCTTACATATTTATGAAATTCAATATCTCAACCCTTTTTTGGAATAAAAACATTGTAATAAATTCCATGTTTATGGTGTAACAATGTGTTTATTTCAGATATTCAAAAAAAGATGTATTGATCGTATAGGTTGGTGACATGAAAGTGCAACTTTCTTGATGAGATATTGTGATAAAGGGATTATATTAAACAATGAGCATTCATATGTGGTTTTTGAAATTGTGATAAGTTATCTCTATTGGGTTCCTTGACCCATTTCTAGATAGTAATATTTGACATTTAGCAAACCTTCCTAATTCCAATAAGAAATAATCCTAGAGGGTTACACACTAAGTGTTTTTGTTGATCTCAATTAAATTCTAATTGAATTTAAATAGTAGAATAAATATTATTCTAAAGATATAGGAATAATTTAATTCATGTTTTATCAATCTCAAATGTTTATTGATGAATTAAATATTTATTTAAATATTTATTTAGGTATTTAATAAATTTTGAAGAGTTTGAACAAATAAAGACCGTTTTTAGTGATAAATATTAATTTAAAAGTCGGTAAAATAATATTTATTATTGCACAAGTTAGCACATGAACCATAAAATAATAATTTTACTATTATTATGACATGGGGTTTGTTAAGTATTATTATACTATTTAATGACTGTTGTGTAATTAAATAATATTTTAACCTAAATCTCATCTCTATAAATAGATATTTATGTCTATTGTATAAGGTAATCGAGAATTTAGAATCATTGCACACAATAGATTTCTCTCTTGACTCTTCTTCCACTCATCTTCTTAAGAACATGAAGAAAACCTTCAAGCTAGAAGGATGGTCGATCAAGGTGAACAACACAAGATGATTGATCCACTATGCTAGAACTCGGTGTTCCATTCGTGATTTTTCAAAGATCAAATGAACACATATAGATCACCACTAGAGGGATTCTACACTTGGATTCTATAAACTCAATGAAGGTAACCCAAAAGGGTTTTTTGGAAGATCAATATCATCATCGAAGAAATAACATAAACCAAGGTAACCTATTATTATGATATTAAATAAATTAATTATAAATTTAACATGCAAAGATCCTCTCCTAGTTCTGGATTTCTTGATGTTAATATCCAGTGGAAAAATTGCATTGTCCATGGAATTCACGTCATTGAAAATATTGAGAATAATCCATCAGATTGATAATATTGCATTTGTTTTATGCCAACTGGGGTTCTTCCATTGTGCCTAGAACCATCAAGTAGTATCATAGTGGTCACATTCAAATTTATATTTATTTATTTGATAGTCAATCGTTGCACGTTTAAATGTTAATATTAATTTCAAGTTTTAACTTTTTATCGATCTATTATAAAAATCATTTCTACCGCTTATTTAGTTCTTAAAAATATTACCAAGATCAGTTAATTATTAAAAAAGTTTACATATGAAGATCTCATTCAAAAGTTCCAAGTATCCTGACTGGATAATACAAGACTACATAGAGTGTACTCCTTTGTTACATGCCCTGTATCCTTGTTCATTACACAAGGACACCCACATGGATTCCAGGTCATCATGTAATTAATACACACTATGTGAAATTAATGCACCATTTATAGTCTATTCAGGGTGTCACACAATTTTTATAGAGTACACATCATGTAGTTTGATTATACACCACGTAGTCCATAATGATGTCAAATTGGGTCATGTAATTAATACACTGCATGTATTTGATACACTACAAATAAATACTTGACAGTTGTGTAACTATAAGTACATTCCATGTATCCTCTATACATTCCATTTACTTCATAAAACTTTGTGAGAAGTATACACTTAGTCCCTAAGCATGTGCTACGAACATTCTATGAAGATAAGTACATGTCATGTAGCTAGCTTGTGCACACTGCATACTTTACCTGTATATGTAGAAATATTAAAATTAATTAATTACTCTTTAAACCTTATTGACTGGAGTTATGTGGGTCATTAATTTGACAGTACATGCTGGTAGTTAGGTTTTATATTATATTAAATGTTTAATTAATTCTGCTTAACATTCAAGGCTATGAATAAAGTATGGTTATTGTATATTAAAGGTTCATCACATTAAATTGTAGATGCTACAGAATTTTCATGTGTTTCGTGGGTCATTAATTTAATAATACACATCGTGAAATTATAACACATGTCATGCACATAATATGTCCTATGAATTCATTGTTTGCAATTAAACTATATTAAGTAGTTCAAACAGGTAATTGCTAGGTTGTTCCAAGTACAAAGTGGTGTACTTTTTTTATTGAGTTTTAAATAAAATATTTTATTTTATTTTTATTTAAAGTCACAGCAGATGGGAATTTTTGGATGATTGGTTAAAATAAGATAAAATGAATTAATTTATTAAAAAGATAATTAATCGGATTAATTATTTCATGTTTTATCTTATTAAAGAATGAATTGAAATGAATGCTATCTAATTATTTCAAATGCATAATTGTTTAATGTTTATAAAGATCATGAGATTGACCAAGACCAGAATATGTGTTGTCATTATTTAATTTAATTTATTGCATGAGTTTTTAATTGTTTATTATTAAATTAAATATGATGGCATGTGATTCATCCCTCCCTCCATTATTATGTAGGACCTTCATGTCCAAGGTGATTTATGTAATTTCCCTTAACCAATACTTCAGTTCCCTTCACCTACATGTGAGTTATAAATATTTGTAATAAATAGAGTATACCAAGGAATTTGTAGGTGGTTCGATATGAAACCAAGAAGATGTTAACCTAGGTGATACACAGGTGGATAGGTGGAGATACAACTCATTCCAAAACCGACACATTGAGTATTCCCTTAGTTCAAAGGTTGATTTATTTTCCCATCAATAAATCAACTATTTGATAAGCTCATGATCATGTCATTTATTTATTTATTTATTTTTATCTTATGAATTATTTATTTTATTAATGCAAGATCATGATTATATAAAAAAATGAATTAATGTGCAAAGATGGAATATGAATAAATTAATTATGCGTAAATGTTTTATCCAACATGGTTAATTAATTAAGTAAAATCCACCTGATATTTAAAATAAATGTAAAGGATAAAACAAGATAAAGTTAATGCATAAAAATTAAAATCACTCAATAAAATATTATGTCATTATGCCTTCCATCATCTGAATTAAGTTGAACTCATAGTTAAAGTGTCAGTTCAACCAAAGTAGGGGGCACGTTTAATTATCAGGAAAATCTAAACTAACATAGTGGGTTGAATTGAACAAATTTATATTAAACGACCAAAGATTTTTCAATACAAATTTGGAGGCAAGTGGGAAATCTAATTCAGGATTTTTAGATTTAGGAGTCCACTTAATGGATTAAGGAATTTCAAGCCCATAATCAGAAAAACTGCCTACCTAAATACCTTCTTATGATTTTCATGGTCAAAGAATTGATCATTAAGAAGGAAAATATGGATCGTTTCCACTATAATGTCAAATAAACTAAACATTATAGGTTAAATGGTGAGGTATATTAATACTTGGTAAAATAGTGGGAGATTTAATAAAATTAATTATTATTATTTCTCATATAATTTGTAATCAAGAAAAGTACTAATAATATGATCTTTTAAATTGTAGAAATAAATGTAAATATCATAATCCACACTATCCTTATGATCTATATTGGAGAAAGACCATCTCCTCACTAATAGTAACTTCCAGGAGTGTTTCAGACACCATCAGATTATGTTGCGCCATAAACAAAAATATTATGTGCTAGGATCCCCAATACCTAATTTGCTTAATAAGGAGGTGAGTGATGAAGAGTTTGTTTTCTATGAAAAACAATTGAATGATGCGGTCAATGTTCAATGTTTTATGCTATCATCTATGTCTATTGAACTCATAAAGTCTCATGAAAACATGGATGCTTATAGCATGCTCAAACATCTTTATAGTCTTTACCAGGAGAGAACAAGACAAGAATATTTTAAGATATCCAAGGTTCTTTTTTAGATCAATCTTGGAGAGGGTTCACTAGATGGGCCTCATTTAATCAAGATTTTTTACTACAATGAGAACCTATAGGTTCTAGGGTTTAAAATCCTTGATGAACTACGCATTAATCTCATTCTTATATCACTCCCTTAAAGATTCTCCAGTTTTTTTTTAAAAAAAATATGAAAAATATTGAGAAGTATCTCCCTTATCTTCTTGATCTTATTTTCAAAGTAGATAAGGAAATGAATCATGAAAATAATTTCATATTTATGATGAAAAAATGGAAAGGCCGAGAGAAGATCTCGAAGGCCAAATATTCTTTACAATTCCCTTCCAAGAAGAGAAAGATCAAGGGGCTCATAAGGGATTATGATGTTGTGTGTTTTGCATGTAGAAAGAAGGGCCACTGGAATAAAAACTACACCTAACTAAAGAAGAAAGGGTAAGATTTCTGTGAATTTTTTATTGAGTTCAATTTATCTATTTCTACAAATTGTGAATTAGATACAACTTGTGTTGCTCGTATTTGTATCCAAATATAAGAACCAGGTAGGTTTAAAAAGATTGATTGAGGGGAAGTTTATCTATGATTAGTCAACAGAACTAAATTTTTTATTGTAGATATTGATGACTCCCACCTCACATTGCCAAACTGGGGTAATCTTTGTTTTTAAAGGTTTTTATTATGTTTTATCTATTACCAAAATAATTATATCGATATCTAGACTTGATACAGATGGATTTAATATCAAGTTCGGGAATAAATTTTTCTTCTCTTATAAATATATAATTTTTTATGGTAATTCATATTTAAATAATGTTATTTATGTGTTGGATTAAACAAACCAAGTAATGGAAATCGATAATGAAACTTCTTCACATGATTCATACCACACCCAAATATGACATCACCTGATGGGTCATGTAAATGAAAAACATTTGACTAAATTTCACAAAGATGTATATTTAGTTTGTTTTTAACTAAAACCACTTGGTGTATGTCACGCGTTTTTACATGAAAAAATGACAAAAAACCCAATTTAGTGTAAAAGGTGAAATTTCTAAGGATATTATAGAATTAGTTCATATTTATGTGAGTGGAACTTTTCTAATTAAAGCAAGGGGTGGCTACTCATACTTCATAACTTTTACTGATGATTTAAGTATATATAGATATGTATACTTAAATAAGTATAAGTCATATTCCTCTGACAAATTTAAGGAATACAATAATGAAGTTGATAACTAGTTTGATAAGAAGATTAAGAAACTCTACTCAACTCATGGCAGAGAATATCTTAATCAATACTTTATTGATTATTTACAGGAGTTTTTTATTTTATCTCAACTCAATCCTCATTATACAACTCAATGTAACTATATAAGTGAAAGGAGGAACCACACCATGTTGTACATGGTGAGATCAATGATGGGTCATGTAAATCTTTCATTATCCCTTTGAGGATATGTGTTATAAGCAGCAACATACATACTAAACTGAGTGTAAAATAAAGAAATGGATGGTATTCCATACCAATTGTGCAGTGAAAAGAAACTTTTGTTTTCATATTTACATGTGTGGGGATGTGAAGTGTTTGTTAAGACCTCTTTAGGTAACAAGATTTCACCTTGAAGCACAAAGTGTATCTTTATAGGATATCCCAAGGAAACAAAGGGATGCTACCTATAAAATCCTTCAGAAAAAATGTTTTTTTCAAAAAACACCTCATGTTTCTTGAGAAGGATCATATCTCTAAAAGAGATGGTGGGA
The DNA here is from genome assembly GCA_963277665.1 of Viscum album. NCBI lineage: Eukaryota > Viridiplantae > Streptophyta > Magnoliopsida > Santalales > Viscaceae > Viscum > Viscum album. Next base: position 339,158,765 of record OY728127.1, on the reverse strand, counting down.
GTAAGATAGACTTCAATGAAGTCCATGCTCAAGATACACAAGAGTTGGCATGGGAATAAATTCCACAAATCCTCGTAGAATAAGATGTTCCAGAGACACAAATACTATATAGGAGTAAAAGAGAGGTTAGAAAACCAGAATGACATGGTTTTATAATAACCAAGGATGGTGACTCATTATTAGTTGATAATAATGACCCTCTAACCAACAAGGAATCGGTAAGTGGAACAGATTTTTCTAGGTGGAAAGAATCCATGAATTCTGAAATAGATTTCATGTACCAAAATCAAGTTTAGATTTTAGTAAATCCTCCAGTTAAAGTAAAGACCACTATTTATAAATGGGTATTCAAGAAGAAACTAATCATGGATGGTAAATTTAGTACTTATAAGGCATGATTGGTTACAAAAGGGTTTAAAAAGTATCAAGAAATTGACTATGATGAAACTTTTTCACCAATTGTTATGTTGAAATCTATCAGAATTCTACTTTCTATTACGACTTTCCATGACTATGAGATTTGGAAAATGGATGTCAAAATAGATTTCCTTAAATTGAACATTCATAAATATGTCTATATAGCACAACTTGAATGGTTTGTGACTCCAAAGGATGCTAATAAGATATAAAAATTTAAAAAAAACTATTTTTGGATTAAATCAAGCATCAGGGTCATGGAACATTCAATTTGATGAATCCATAATGGAATTTGGTTTTATAAAGAACAAATGTAGTCTTTGTTTCTATAAATGGTTTAGTGGTAGTGTGGTAATTTTCTTAATAGTATATATCGATGATATATTTCTTATTATAAATGAAATAACATTATTATAGTCTTTTAAGGACTGGTTGAATAAATGATTCTCCATAAAGGAATTAGGTGAAGTAGTATATATTCTTGGGATTAGGATCCATCCTAATAGATCCAAGATGCTTCTCAGACTAAGTCAAGGTACATATATTGACAAGATACTAAAGTGGTTCAATATGGAATATTCCAAAAGGGTATTTTTACTATCATCACATGGAATTCATCTTTCTAGGAAAATATGTAATCAGACACATGAAGAAATACAAAGAATGGAAAGGATTTCATATGCATTAGCAATTCAATCAGTCGTGTATATTATGTTGTTTACTATACTAGATGTTTTCTATGACTTAAGTACAGTAAGAAGATATCAATCTGAACTAGGTGGAATCTATTGGATGGAAGTCAATGTTATCCTTAAGTATCTTAGGTGTACTAAGGATCTATTCTTGTTTTATGGAGGAGATAATTAACTAGTCCTCATAGGATATGAATATGCTAGTTTCTAAATAGATCAAGATAATATTAAATCAAAAACTGGATATATATTCATTTTTAATGGAGGTTTTGTGATATGGAAGATCTAAAATCAGGACATGGTCACAGATTCTATAGTAGAGTATGGGTATATTACAGCTTTTGAGGGATATAAAGAATCAATATAGATAAACAACTATGTCCATGATCTTGACATGATACCTAGTAGTAAAGATCCTATCACGCTCTATTGTGATAATATTATAGTGGTGGCTCTCACAAAATAGACAAGGTCACATTAGTTGATGAGGAAGATACTTTAGAAATATAATCTCTTGAGAAATTTTTATCATAGAGGTGAGGTTTAAGTGATAAGTATTTCTATGGAAGACAAAATGGAAGAACCCATGACTAAATCCTTGACTCAAACATGATATTAATGTGAGGTCTAGTAGACTGAAATTTGTAGGTAGTTGGATCTAGTCTAATTGGGAGTTTGTTGGAGTTAGTGTCCTTGATTAGCCACTGTAAGAGCATAATATTCATTGCTAATATATTTAGTTTTCATGTGCCTTGCTATTCATAAATACCATTTTAGTGCATTTTACATTTTGAACACCCATTCTCATCATTTGTGCACTTCATGCCTAATGTGCACCAATTTAGGCCCAATGTTTCATCTGATTTTAAAGAATGTAAATATCCATATTTTAATTTGATATTTTTGTAAATTGATATGAACTTAATTATGAACATTTTTTATTCATGTATCAATGTATTATTAATAAAGGATGATGGAGATATTTTGCGATTAAAGGAAACAATTCTGGAGAAGGCAGATTGGATATCATCCCACTGATCGGACTATGGGGCCCACAATACAAGCCCAATGAATCCCAAAATTTATGGAAGTATATAAGACATATAGGGGAACAAATCCTTCTTCTTGAGCCAGTGCTAATTCGTCCTCAATGGTGGTGATTAAGGCGGCACAAGTTGAAGATTTAATTTTGGGCCAGATTCTGAGGCCCAGAAAAACATCCCACTATTTCAATCATATCTCCAAAACCAAAAGGTATTTTGGGCTTAACTTTTACATTCTGTTAGGGTACATCCGGGGATTCATTTAAGTCTTCTAGGTCCCACTAAAATTCGGCCTTCTAGAAGTTTCTTTAGGCACGTCTTTCCGGTGGATGCAAGCTGGCTGCAACTTCGGGGCAAAAAGTGGAAAAGTCTCTCATCATTAATGTTCCACCCACCTTTCCCCAAAATAATTAATTAAAGGCACATGTGATGTTGAGGTCTCGGCCAAGACTTCATTTTTTCCTATTTAAGGCAGTATTGGTGGAGGATTTAGGGATCCTGGATGCTTTGTTTCATTGTAATGTTTTGTTGTCCATTTGATGTTGTAATCATTCTTCATTCTCATGTAAGTTATTTGAATCACATTAGTTCTTAATAAAAGTTCTTCATTTCATATTTTTATTTTCTTATTCCTATCACTTTGATACCTTTTCTTTAAGGTGTGAATTTATTCACACCAGCACTTGTGAATTTATTCACACAACGGTGGAGTGATCGTTTCATTGTTTTATTTTTCTTCTCCAATTCCGCTTCTTTAAGTCAACTTCCCACTTCCATTTATTTAATAGCATAAATGGAGGGCTAAACCCTTATGGGTTGGTCCTAGGGAGTTTTATGGGGAATATTGGATGTTATTTTATGATCTAAAATTCTGTAATCATTTCATTATTTTAAGATTTCCATTTAATGATTTATTTTCTTTTTCATCTTTGTCAACTTTAACAATGACACATTTCGAGTGCTAGTACGATCCAATTCCTTGGAGTGATCATTAAATCGATCCTCTAAGTGCATTGGTTATTAGCCTTTTAATTTTGTAGGGATTAAATTGGTTAATTATGTTGAGGAATTATATCATTTTGTGGGTACGTCTTGAATTAGTGTAATGAACATTATAAGAAAATAAATTCATCCAATCTAACCCTAGTAACAACTTTGGATCAACTCATCTCCATTAATTGTTTTAGACTAAGTAATTTTATGTTTTAATTTATTTTCTTTAGATTAAATCAGTAGTTATTAAAATCAAATCAATCCAAATAGTTGGCCACTCCATAGCCAAATCCTTCCAGAATCAAAGTGTCTCTCGGTTTCTTCTTCGGTCCCTGTGGATTCGACCTCTACCTGTACTACAACGACCGCATACCTGTAGGGTAAATTTGGGCACAACCAAATTAAAACATACAATTACTTAGTCTAAAACAATTACAAGGCTAATCACCAATGCACTTAGAGGATCGATTTAATGATCACTCCAAGGAATTGGATCGTACTAGCACTTGAAATGTGTCATTGTTAAAGTTGGCAATGACGAAAAAGAAAATAAATCATCAAATGGAAATCTTAAAATAATGAAATGATTACAGAATTTTAGATCATAAAATAACATCCAATCTTCCCCATGCAACTCCCTAGGACCAACCCATAAGGGTTTATCCCTCCATTTATGCTATTAAATAAATGGAAGCGGGAAGTCGACTTAAAGAAGCGGAATTGGAGAAGAAAAATAAAACAATGAAACGATCACTCCACCGTTGTGTGAATAAACTCACAAGTGCTGGTGTGAATAAATTCACACCTTAAAGCAACAGTATCAAAGTGATAGGAAGAAGAAAATAAAAATATGAAATAAAGAACTTTTATTAAGAACTAATGTGATTCAAATAACTTACATGAGAATGAAGAACGATTACAACATCAAATGGACACCAAAACATTACAATGAAACAAAGCATCCAATATCCCTAAATCCTCCACCACTACTACCTTAAATAGTAAAAAATGAAGTCTTGGCCGAGCCCCCAACATCCCATGTGCCTTTAATTAATTATGTTGGGGAAAGGTTGGTGGAACATTAATGATGAGAGACTTTTCCACTTTTTGCCCCGAAGTTGCACCCAGCTTGCATCCACCGGAAAGACGCACCTAAAGGACCTTCTAGAAGGCCTAATTTGAGTGGGACCTAGAATACTTAAATGAAGCCCCTGATGTCCCCTAACAGCCTGTAAAATTTCAGCCCAAAATACCTTTTGGTTCGGGAGATATGATTGAAATAGTGGGCTGTTTTTCTGGGCCTTAGAATCTGGCCCAAAATTAAATCTTCAACTTGGGCCGCCTTATTTTATTTTATTTTATATTTTTGTTGGTATTTAAAAACAAATAGATTGTTGACCTGTTCTTATTTTATGAGTAAGGATGGGTATGAAAGGGGAGCACCGTATTCATCCATGTCACGCAGTGTGATCCCTGAGTAATACCTTACCCAGAAAATATAAAGAAGACAATGTATCATCAGTTTATGTTATTTATACTTTTTTTAGGTTAAAAAAAATAAAAAAAATACATATATTAAAAAAAAATTAAGGCATGTCATAGGTCATTGGGAAAAGCTGGTCACAACCGTCCAAACCATTGGGAGATAAACCAGAACTGAAGGGAGACATGGGAATGCATTTTCAACATCAACCACCAGGTGACTTCATTCCATAATTTTCATTTTCAATGTCTTCGTTGAACTTCTATCCTGCCACTTCTATGTTTCAATTATTTAAACATTGGGGATAGTGTATTCCAAGTTGGGGGGAGATGAAAATGTGTGGAAGGAAAAATGTCATTAACCTTGAACATGATAACACACATTCCAAACTCTGAAATTGGATATCAAATAATTGTGCATGCCTTGATTCTGATTTTAATGCAAGTTTATGTTCATGTGCATAGATATTAGAAATTACGGTTGTCTGATGTGATTTTTCACTGTTATATTTTCATCCATTTAATAAAAAAACACAATTCACGTCCTCTAGATTGTGGGGTTTTAGTTTGAGTTCTTGGGGACCCATAATAAATAGCATAGTATTGGTGATCATTTTAATTTTAACATGAGTATTCAAAAAAATCAATTGCGCGTAGAGAAATGAATTGACCTAATGTGTGGCTTTCGGCACTTGGGGATCGTGACTCCATAGTTGTCTGGCCCAGATTTGAGAATTTTATATCTATTTTTGGTAATTTGAATTCATTTTTGATTAAGTTAACTCGAGATGATGCCCGAGTATGTGAGATTCACTTGGTGCCCTATGGTCTTTGAGCCTGGGAGTCATCGGCAAAGTCTTGCTACATGGGTTGACTCGATTGAGTTCAATTTCAATTACCATGGAAAAATTGCAAAAAAAAAGAGAGAAAATAAAAAAATGAGTACTCATCTTATTATTAAAATTTGATTGCTCCTAGCACTTCCATCTTTTCTCCCTCGAATGTAAATGAACCCCCATGTCTATTATGACGCACAACACTTCATCATGCTTAATTGAATTTGGATGAAATATGGCAATGAATTTGAACTAAGGAATGGGCTTGGGCTTGAGATATGCCTGTGGAAATAGCTTGTTTTAAATTATTTTGATGTGTTTGATAATTTTTTGGTATGTGATCTTTGGGTGAGAAATGTGTATTAAAATGTTTTTGGAAAAGGTCATTCGAATTTCATTTTTGTGAGATATATTTTGCTCGGGACTAGAAAAACTCAAGTTGGGGGGTATGATTAGCCACTGTAAGAGGATAATATTCATTGCTAATATATTTATTTTTCATGTGCCTTGCTATTCATAAATACCATTTTAGTGCATTTTACATTTTGAACACCCATTCTCATCATTTGTGCACTTCATGCCTAATGTGCATCAATTTAGGCTCAATGTTTCATCTGATTTTAAAGAATGTAACTATCAATATTTTAATTTGATATTTTTGGAAATGGATATGAACTTAATTATGAACATTTTTTATTCAGGTATCAGTGGATTATTAATAAAGGATGATGGAGATATTTGGCGATTAAAGGAAACAATTCTGGAGAAGGCAGATTGGATATCATCCCACTGATCGGACTATGGGGCCCACAATAAAATCCCAATGAATCCCAAAATTTATGGAAGGATATAAGAAATATAGGGGAACAAATCCTTCTTCTGGAGACAGTGCTAATTCGTCCTCAATGGTGGTGATTAAGGAGGCCCAAGTTGAAGATTTAATTTTGGGCCAGATTCTGAGGCCCAGAAAAATAGCCCACTATTTAAATCATATCTCCAGAACCAAAAGGTATTTTGGGCTGAAATTTTACAGTCTGTTAGGGGACATCCGGGGATTCATTTAAGTATTCTAGGTCCCACTCAAATTCGGCCTTCTAGAATGTCCTTTAGGCGCATCTTTCTGGTGGATGCAAGCTGGATGCAACTTCGGGGCAAAAAGTGGAAAAGTCTCTCATCATTAATGTTTCACCCACCATTCCCCAACATAATTAATTAAAGGAACATGTGATGTTGGGGGCTCGGCCAAGACTTCATTTTTTCCTATTTAATGCAGTAGTGGTGGAGGATTTAGGGATCTTGGATGCTTTGTTTCATTGTAATGTTTTGTTGTCCATTTGATGTTGTAATCGTTCTTCATTCTCATGTAAGTTATTTGAATCACATTAGTTCTTAATAAAAGTTCTTCATTTCATATTTTTCTTTTCTTCTTCCTATCACTTTGATACCGTTGCTTTAAGGTGTGAATTTATTCACACCAGCACTTGTGAATTTATTCACACAACGATGGAGTGATCATTTCATTGTTTTATTTTTCTTCTCCAATTCCGCTTCTTTAAGTCGACTTCCTGCTTCCATTTATTTAATGGCATAAATGGAGGGCTAAACCCTTATGGGTTGGTCCTAGGGAGTTGCATGGGGAAGATTGGATGTTATTTTATGATCTAAAATTCTGTAATCATTTCATTATTTTAAGATTTACATTTGATGATTTATTTTCTTTTTCGTCTTTGCCAACTTTAACAATGACACATTTCGAGTGCTAGTACGATCTAATTCCTTTGAGTGATCATTAAATCGATCCTCTAAGTGCATTGGTCATTAGCCTTGTAATTTTTTAGGGATTAAATTGGTTAATGATGTTGAGGAATTATATCATTTTGTGGGTACGTCTTGAATTAGTGAAATGAACATTATAAGAAAATAAATTCATCCAATCTAACCCTAGTAACAACTTTGGATCAACTCATCTCCATTAATTGTTTTAGACTAAGTAATTGTATGTTTTAATTTATTTTATTTTGATTAAATCAGTAGTTATTAAAATCAAATCAATCCAAATAGTTGGCCACTCCATAGCCAAATCCTTCCAGAATCAAAGTGTCTCTCGGTTTCTTCTTCGGTCCCTGTGGATTCGACCCCTACCTGTACTACAACGACCGCATACCTGTAGGGTAAATTTGGGCACAACCAGTCCTAGAACCGGATATTTTTACTTTTATTACATGTATATTCAATTATTTGAATATTAATAAAATATCTTATTACATATCGTTCATTGTTCTTCATGACTTTAATGTAATAATGCCCTGAAGTATCTATCTCATTGATAAGGTCGTGATAGTTCCCCACTATGATGAGAACCTTGAAATACCATGAAGATGTTTTTAAATATAGTTTAGCAGTCAGATAACATTCTATGATGGGATACATATAATGCAACTATGATATGCGAGTACTCATAAGTGGATGGGAATTTTTCTCATGAATTTTTTACATGGTAATCTCTAAGATGGGAGATTATGAAAATAGACCCGCTAATAGTAATTCTACATGTTTTTCATCAGATATTCCTATATGTGATTATGTTTAATAGTATTTTGGAGTTAAGATTATTTTTAATTCATATTATGACTTGTTCACTTAGATGTATTTAATAAACCATGATGATATAGTTCATGAAGAAGTTAGATACATTGGGTGTGTCATGAGTGATGTGTTATTAATGAATAATTTAAGGAAGGATTTTTCCCTTACATCTTTATAAAATTTGATATCTCAACCCTTTTATTGGAATAGAACCATCACAATAAATTCCATGGTCATGGTGAAATGAAATTTTTAGTTTGGATAGTCAAACAAATACATATTGAGCATATAGGTTGGTGACACAGATGTGCAGCCTTCTTAATGAGATATTGTGATAAAGGGATTATATTACACAGTGAACGGTTGTATGTGGTTGTCACTATTGTGATATTAATTTATTTCTCCTGATTTTCTTGACTCGTTGATAGATAGTAATCTTGAACTTTAGACAATCCCTCCAAATTCCAATGAAAAATAATCCTATAGGGTCACACACTAAGTGCTTTTATTGATCTCGTTAAAATTTTATTTGAATTTAATTAATATAATAAATATTATTCTCAAGACTGGGGAATAATTTTATTCATGTTTTATCAATCGTAAATGTTTATTTATGAATGAATTATTTAATTAATATTTATTTAGGTATTAAATAAATATCAAGGAGTTAGAACGGACCAAGACCATGTCTAGTGATAACTATTAATTTAAAAGTTGGTAAAATAATATTTATTATTACCCAAGTTAGTGTATGCACCATAAAATATTATTATTATTATTATTATTATTATTATGGAATGGTTTTTGATAATTATTATCTTATTATTTAAGGGTTGGTATGAAATTAAATAATATTTTAACCTAAACCATGACTCCATAAATAGATGGTTATGTCTATTGTGTAAGATAATCGAGAATTGAGAATTGTTGTGCAGAACAGATTTCTCTCTCGACTCCTCTTCCTATCATTTTCTCAAGAATGAGAAGAAATCCTTCATGTCCAAAGGATGAGAAATCAAGGAGAACAACACAATATTATTGATCCACCACTCTAGCACCCATCATTCCATATGTGATTTTTCAAAGATCAAAGGAGCACATATGGATCACCGCAAGAGAGGTTTTATAATTGGATCCTATAAATGTAATGAAGGTAATACAAAATGGTTTTTTAGAAGAAAAAAATCATCATAAAAAAGGAACTTAATCCAAGGTAATATATTCTTATAATATTAAATAAATTAATTATAAATTTAATGTGTAAATATCCTCTTCGGGTTTTGGGTTTCTTAACATCTATATCTGATGGAAAAATTTTGTTGGTTGTGGAGTTTACATCATTGAAAATATTTTGAATGATCCATCTCATTGAAAATATTTTTTTATGCCCACCAAGGCACTTCTATAGTTCCTAGAACCTTTAGAATCTATAACCAAAGCTTTCTTTGAGCTCTTCCAACTCATAAAACCTCCATTAAGAGTAAAGATATATCCCATATATGATTTCAAATCTTCTTTATCTATTTAGTAAATAGCATATGCATATCCTATGATGACTCACTATTGGAAAATATCCCTATACCCACGGTTTAAGAAAATCATGGGTATATGTATAGTTTGAAAACCTATACCCACGGTTTTGGAAAAACGTGGGTATAGGTCACCTATACCTATGGTTTTCCACAAACCCGTGGGGATAGAGTTTTTTCAAAGTCATATACCCACGGTTTTGTAAAACCGTATGTATAGTCGTTTATTTCAAAGCCTATCCCCATGGTTTTGGAAGAACCATGGGGATAAATATTTTTTTTCGAACACATATACCCACGGTTTTCGAAAACTGTGGGGATAGCTTCAACATATTATGAAATCAAAAAAAATGCACGGGAAACAAAAACAATTTGGTGGGAAAACTTATACCCATGATCCTAAATAATATATTTAGTTTAATAGAAATTTAGAAAGAAATTAATTCTCTGGCTCGGTTGGTTAGGCATTTCGTATTTGGTGAAATGGTCACGGTATTGAATCTTGATGGACTCTATTTTTTGAATAAAGACACGAATTAATATATTAATACAAATTCAGATTAATAATAACGTTGTTGAGGTGTCTTAGTTGGTTAAGCGCTGAAAGAGCGCTACTTTAGACGCGGTTTCGATACCCGCTGACTTTGTTTTTTCATAACACATTCAGGTATTAATATAGATTTAGAAATATAGATTTATATTAACATAAATGGTGTAGCCAAAGTGGTGAAGACCGGTAAAATTCAGGTACATAGGTGCGTGGTGTTGCGGGTTTAATACCTGCTGGCTGCATGTTTTTAAAATTTTCACCCATGGTTTTAAAACCATAGATATAAGATTTTGACACGTGGATGAGGCTTTGATGTGGTGGAAAAAATATATACCCAACCGTGGGTATAGGTTAAGACCCCTATATCGATTCCAATCAGCCCCACAGTTCCCAAAACCGTGGGTATAGGTAGTTTTTCCAGTAGTGACTAGTTATTCATATCCTCTATAGGATATGAACATATCCTTAGTTTGTCTCAAATAATTAAGGATGTTCTTGACTATCATTAAATGGTAGTCACTTGGGCCAACTTGATATCTTCATACCACACTTAAGGAGTAGTTTACATCTAGACTAGTACATAGCATAACATACATGACTAACCCAATCGCTAACTTGTTTGGAATCCTTATTATTCTTTGTCTTTCCTCATGTTTCTAAGGAAACATTTTCTTGGAAAGATAAATATTATGTGACACTAGTAACACCCCCCTCTTGGATTGTTCCATATGGAATCTCTTCAGTATCTTGTGATTATATGTACTTTGACTTAGACTAAACAGCCTCTTAGATATATCAAAATGGATCTTGATCCCAAGAATATATAATTATTTGCCTATGTTATCCATGAAAAATCATGTCTTCAACCAAGATTTAACAGACTGTAATACTGGTATTTCATTTCCAATAAGCAGTACGTCATCGACATAAACTATTAAGAAAATGACTCCCACTAAACTATTTATAGACATAAAGCTCGCATTCATTCTTTATAAAACCAAATTATATTATGTCTTCATCCAAATGAATGTTCCATGACATGGATTCATTATTTAATACATAAATGGATAACTACAACTTACATAACTTTTTAGCATCCTTTGGAATCACAAACCTTTCAGGTTGTGTCATATAAACATACTCATGAAAGTTACCATTAAGGAAGGCTATTTTTACATCCATTTTCTAAATCTCATAGTCATGGAAAGCTGCTGTGAAAAATAAAATTTTGATGGATTTCATCATTGAAACTATTGAAAAGGTTTCATCGTATTCAATGCCTTGATGTTGTTGGAAATTTTTTGTAATTATTTGTGTCTTATAGGTATTTACTTATCCATAAATGTATAGTTTCTTTATTAATACCCATTTACAACCAATTGGATTTACATCCAATGGAGGATCTACCAAAATCTGAAATTGGTTTTGGTACATGGAATCCATTTTAAATTAATAGCTTCTTTCCATTTGGAAACATTTGTGCCACTTAATACTTCCTTGTATGTTAGAGGATCATTATTATCAACTAATAATGATTCATCATCTTTGGTGACTAGAAAATCATATCTTTCAGGTTCTTTAACTTCTCTTATACTTTTATATAGTACTTGTGTCTCTGGAATGTTCTCTTCTATAGGGATTTGTGGAATCTATTCGTTTGTCAACTATTATGTATCTTGAGCTTGGACTTCATAAAAGTATATCTCTATATCAATGTCTCTTTTGGAGATATAATCCTTCTCAAGTAATTTGGGATGTCTATCAACAATAACTTTTTTATCTAAAGGGTCGTATAGGTAGTATTACCTTGTTTCCTTAGGATATCCTATAAAGATACACTTAGTGCCTCTAGGTCAATGTTTGTTTCCAAAAATAGCCTTAATAAATGCTTCACATATCCACACTCATACATGTGACAACACAGTTTTATTTTCATATTGAATTTCATATGGAATACCACTTTTCTCTTTAAGTGGCACTCAGTTTAGAATGTGTGTTATTTTTTTCAGTGTGTATCTCTAAAAGTATAATGAAAGACTCACATGAATCATCATCGAGATCACTATGTATAACAGGGTGTAGTTCCTCCTTTCACCTACATTATTCCATTATGGTGTATAAGGAGTAGTGATTTAGGATAGAATCTCAAATGCCTATAAATAATTTATGAAGACTTGATTAAGATATTATCCTTCATGTTCTGGGTGGAGTTTCTTAATATTCTAATCAAGCTATTTCTCAACTTTATTCTTATGTTCCTTGAATATCTTAAAGGAATCCAACTTATAACTCATTAAGTAAGCATGTCCATATCTACTAAAATCGTTAGTAAAAGTTATTAAGTATGTGTACTCACCCCTTGATTCAACTAGAAACACTTTGCACACATTAGTATAAACCAACTAAAGAATCTCAGTGGCCTTTTCACATTCTCCACTAAATGGATCTTTGGTCATTTTTTCCTTGTAAACTTACATGGCATACACCAATTGGTTTTAGTTCAAAGGAATTGTGTAATTTGGTCAAATGTTTTTCATTTACATGACCTAGACTATTATGCCATAATTGGGTGTGGTATGAGTCATTTGAACTAGTCTCATTATTAATTGTCATTACTTGGTTTGTGTAACCCAAAAAGTAAATACCGTTATTTAAATATGCCTTACCATAAAAAATAATTTCCTTATAAAATAAGAAACACTTATTCCCAAATTTGAAAATTAATTCATTTTTATCAAGTCTAGATAAAAATATACTATTTTTGGTAACTGATAAAACATAATAAAAATATTTTAAGACCAAGATCATTCTCATTGGCAATGTGATGTGTTAGTCCCTGATGGCCACAACATGAAGTATGAATCTTTTGTCTACTTGTAGATTTACCACCCCTTAGGAAATTTTCCATAATCTACTTGGTTTATATATTTGAATACATATGTGAGAAACACATAATGTATTTAATACCTAATTAGTATAAACATATAAATTTCACTTGATAATGAATGCTCTTAAAGCTTCCCCTTGATTCTTTTCTTGGGTATAGTTTTTCTTCTAATGTCCCTTATTTCCACATGAACAATAGATATCATCTCATTCCCTTACTTTCCCCTTGATATTCCACATCTTTGAAGGGAATTTGAATAATATTTAGACTTATAACTCTTCATTAGGGCTTTTCATTTTTTCACTATAAGGACAAAAATCTTTTCGCGCTTCATATACTTGTCAACTTAGAGAAGTAGCATGAGAAGATCTAGGAGAGACCACTCTATGTTGTTCATATTAAAATTGATAAAAAAATGTTAGAAGTGTTGGGTCGGAGAAAACCGGGAGTGATGGCAAGAGGGGGGGGGTGAATTGCCTTTTAAAAAAAGATTAACAATTTAAAACAAATTGAAATCAAAGTATGTGCAGCGGAAAATAAAAGAGGCAATCACACAATAAATTGATAACGGAGTTCGGCCAAAACCCGGCCTACGTCTCCGCTCCCAACTCAACCGTTGAGAGATTCTACCGCTTGCTTTTCAATGGTTTTAGCAAGAAACCCACTAGGCTTTGAGGTAGCACTAGGACCTATTACAGCTTGCTTTTGGTGGTTAAGCAAGAACCCACTTGCTTTTAATGGTTTAGCAAGAACCCACTATCCTTCTTACAGGTGAAGGATAGCTCACCTATGTTTCAAGCTATTTAAAGGAAAAGCTTGTGAACCTCTTCACACCTTAGTGGTGATGTGAAACCCAAAAGAAAGGGAGGATAGAGAAAAGGTTGGGGTTTGTAGGCACAAACCCAATTTTAAGCTCAAAATAAATAAAACAAGAAAAACCGTAATTGAGGAAGACTTGGGCGCCAAGGTATGATGGAGTTGATGTAGCGTGCTCTCCCAAGCTTCTTGAGGTGCTCCTTGGATTGGAAATTGGTTGGAGCACTTGAGGATCCTTGAAGGTGGAGCGCCGGAGGTTCGCCAAATGTTCAACAATATGTCCGAGTGCTTAGTATATGATCTGATGGTTGTCCGGGGCTTCCTTGGCCTTTATTTATAGGCATGGAACCCATTGGGGACCTTCGGAGCCGTTGGAGAAGTCCTTGGAGCCGTTGGAGGCCAAAAGAGGGTTGACTGGTCAAACCCAACGGCTAGTTTGACTGGGCTACCGGCTGGCCGGTACAGCTCCACCGGCTGGCCGGTGCCTTGGCTGTTGAGAAGGCCTTCTGCCCAGGCAGCACCGGCTGACCGGTGCCAGAGCCGTCGGCTGGCCGGTGGGCAGACAGTAGCAACCACTATTCATCTGGGTGCCACCGGCTGGCCGGTGACAGAGCCACCGGCTGACCGGTGGAACCTGGCAGTGGGAAATGCCTCTGCCAGGTCCACCGGCTGGCCGGTGCTATCACACCGGTTGGCCGGTGGACTGAATTTCAGTCCACTTCTCGATTCTTTCTTGGGCCATTTTCTTGGCAACCTTGTGCCTATCAACACAAACACTTGAAAACAAGTTAGATAAGAAAGAGGGTGATTGTGATCATGAAAATCAAACCTCGAGGGGTTCGAGAGGTACAACAATCTCCCCCTATTTTGATGATCACAATCACCAAAACAAACAATGTAGAATACTGAAATTAAAGACATTCTTAAAGGATACTTTGAAAATAAATCAAAGCATGATAGAAAAGATTCTCCCCCAATCAATCAAGAAATTTCTCCCCCTTTGTGATTATCAAAATAGCACGGGGAATAAAACTTGATTGAGGGAAAATTGAAAATCAAGATCAATTGGAATTTTTGAAAATTGAATTGGAAAATTTGAAATTGAAAGATTGAATAACAGTTTGAATTGAAAGTTTTGAATCAAAGATGAATAGAAGATTTTGAAATTGAAAGAATTGAATAACAGTTTGAATTGAAAGTTTTGAATCAAAGATGAATAGAAAATTTAAATTGAAAAATGAATCGAAAGAGATTTTTGAATTTAAGAAAATTTCTCCCCCTAAGTAAAACAAAAAATCATCGGGGAAACGAAACTATTTTTGGCCCGGAGAGACTCGCCAAAAGGGATTTTTCAATCCAAATTTGTTTCATGGCGGGTCTTCTCCTATAAAACTCATCGGAATAGAAAATAGACTTGGGTTGGCCGTACCGGGCATTTTTGCAATCACACTCATAAATGAGGTGCCCGGGTTTCTTACAATAATTACAAAATTTAAAACTAGAGCTCCCCCTTACAAAAACAGTGGGTGCATGGGAGGAGGAAGCTTGGTTGGTGTAGCCAAGTCCATGTGTGGTTCTAGAAACACGTTGAGAACCAAGGATTTTTGAAAGGTTTTGTTCTCCGTTGGTGAATTTAGCAAGAGATTCCCTTAGATCTTTGATTGTTGATTCCAAAGAATCAACATTGGGAAAATTTTGGATTTTAAGGGAGAGTTCCTCCTTCTCTTTGAGAATTTGTTCTTTTTCGGAGGAAAGTTTTTTGAAATTCTTTTTCAAAGCAATGAATTTTGAAGAAAGATCATGAAAACCATTTTCTAATTGGTCTCTAGCATGTTGGAGTTCTTCATATGACAAATGATTGAAAGAATTTGAAGAACTAGAGGATGATGAGGAGGAAGAGGATGATGATACCTCATGTTTTGCCATTAGGCATTTTGTACCTTGGTCGCTCGAGGAGGAGGAGGAGGATGATGATGAGGTGTCACTCCATGTCGCCTTGAGGACCTTTTTCTTTCCTTTTTCCTTTGGCGTGGCCCGTTTTTTGTTGAGTTGGAAATCGGGCTTGTAATGCCTTTTTTGGCCACACCCGTAGCATTTCACCTTGGGCTCGGATTTTTCAGTGGGTTCTTGCTTTCGGTGCTTGCGGGATTTCTTCTTCTTGTGCTTCTTCATAAACTTGTGCATTTGGCGGGCGAGATTCTCCATTTCCGAGTCGCCGCTTGAAGATGAAGAAGATGAGGAAGATGAGGATGAGGAGGAGCTTACTTCTTTTTGTACCTTGAGGGAAATGTTCTTTGGTGTCTTGATTGGTGTGCCCTCCTTTTGAGCTTGCCTCCTCATCGTGATTTCGTACGTCATTAGGGATCCAATGAGCTCCTCGACCGGCATGTTCTTTACATCCTTATCTTCTTGGATAGCCGTCACCTTAGGTGCCCATGAGCTCGGAAGGACCCATAGGATCTTCTTAACCATCGTTTCTGCAGAAATATTATCTCCAAGAGATTTTCTACCATTGCATACGTCAGTAAATCGAGTAAACATTTCAGAAATAGATTCATTTGGGTGCATGGAAAAGCTTTCAAAATCTTGTCTATACATGTCTAACCGAGTATCCTTAACTTTGTTAGTGCCCTCATGGGTCACTTCCAATAGTTTCCAAATTTCATGAGATGAGGTGCAAGTGGAAACTCGGTTGAACTCATTTCGGTCAAGGCCGCAATGTAGAGCGTTCATGGCTTTGCCATCAAGCTCAAAGTTTCTAATATCGGCGGGGGTCCATTTGGATTCGTCGGGGGTAGACAAAGTATAACCTTGCATGACAATTTTGTAAATAGGATAACCTATGCTTCTTAAAAAAGTGGTCATGCGGGTTTTCCAATAATTATAGTCGGTCCCATCAAAAAATGGAGCCCGACCCAAAGAAAAGCCTTCGGGGGCAAAAGAGGTTGATGCCATCAAAAAAAAGATCTTAAATTTGAAACCGGGTTAGGGTATTACTCAAACACTTCCTCTGATACCAATTGTTGGGTCGGAGAAAACCGGGAGTGATGGCAAGAGGGGGGGGGTGAATTGCCTTTTAAAAAAAGATTAACAATTTAAAACAAATTGAAATCAAATTATGTGCAGCGGAAAATAAAAGAAGCAATCACACAAGAAATTGATAACGGAGTTCGGCCAAAACCCGGCCTACGTCTCCGCTCCCAACTCAACCGTTGAGAGATTCTACCGCTTGCTTTTCAATGGTTTTAGCAAGAAACCCACTAGGCTTTGAGGTAGCACTAGGACCTATTACAGCTTTCTTTTGGTGGTTAAGCAAGAACCCACTTGCTTTTAATGGTTTAGCAAGAAACCACTATCCTTCTTACAGGTGAAGGATAGCTCACCTATGTTTCAAGCTATTTAAAGGAAAAGCTTGTGAACCTCTTCACACCTTAGTGGTGATGTGAAACCCAAAAGAAAGGGAGGATAGAGAAAAGGTTGGGGTTTGTAGGCACAAACCCAATTTTAAGCTCAAAATAAATAAAACAAGAAAACCCGTAATTGAGGAAGACTTGGGCGCCAAGGTATGATGGAGTTGATGTAGCGTGCTCTCCCAAGCTTCTTGAGGTGCTCCTTGGATTGGAAATTGGTTGGAGCACTTGAGGATCCTTGAAGGTGGAGCGCCGGAGGTTCGCCAAATGTTCAACAATATGTCCGAGTGCCTAGTATATGATCTGATGGTTGTTCGGGGCTTCCTTGGCCTTTATTTATAGGCATGGAACCCATTGGGGGCCTTCGGAGCCGTTGGAGAAGTCCTCGGAGCTGTTGGAGGCCAAAAGAGGGTTGACTGGTCAAACCCAACGGCTAGTTTGACTGGGCTACCGGCTGGTCGGTACAACTCCACCGGCTGGCCGGTGCCTTGGCTGTTGAGAAGGCCTTCTGCCCAGGCAGCACCGGCTGACCGGTGCCAGAGCCACCGGCTGGCCGGTGGGCAGACAGTAGCAACCACTATTCATCTGGGTGCCACCGGCTGGCCGGTGACAGAGCCACCGGCTGACCGGTGGAACCTGGCAGTGGGCAATGCCTCTGCCAGGTCCACCGGCTGGCCGGTGCTATCACACCGGTTGGCCGGTGGACTGAATTTCAGTCCACTTCTCGATTCTTTCTTGGGCCATTTTCTTGGCAACCTTGTGCCTATCAACACAAACACTTGAAAACAAGTTAGATAAGAAAGAGGGTGATTGTGATCATGAAAATCAAACCTCGAGGGGTTCGAGAGGTACAACAAGAAGCTATAAAGGAGTGATGAAATAACAAAATCGATGTGCATTTCATCAGGCAGTTTAATCCCTAGAACCTCTAGGTGCTTAATGTAGCCAATGAGTTTGACTACATGAGGCATAGCTGGTGAACCTTCTCCAAGTTTACTCTTAAAGAGTTCCTTGTATATCTAAAATCATTCATGTATAACTCTCTCAAGATAAAGACCAAAAATATGTTGTAGTATTCTATAATCATCCATGTCTTCATGTGACTTCATGAGTTTATTAGATATAGATGAAATCATTAAACAATGAACACCGATCGTGCTTCTCAAATTTTTATCATAGATAGAAAACTCATCATCACTCACTTCCTTTTCAGGAAGATCAGACATTGAGGATTATAACACATAATACTTCTGTTAATGGCGTGATACTACCTGAAGGTGTCTGAACCATTCTTGTAAATTACAGCTAGTTGGAAGATGGTCTTTCTCCAAAATTTATCATAGGGATAATGTGTTTTAAAAACTTTCCATTATTCTAAAATTATAAAATATAATATTATTAGTAATTCACTTGATTAAAATTTGTGTGACTGTGATAATTTTATTTTTATTAAGACCCCATCCATTTTATCAAATCTCAATGACCCTCAAAATTGAACTTGTAATGACTCATCATTGTAGGCATTCTAGTGGAAAGGATCCATATTTTTTTTCTTATAATCTAGAAA
This sequence comes from Viscum album, assembly GCA_963277665.1. Taxonomy (NCBI): domain Eukaryota; kingdom Viridiplantae; phylum Streptophyta; class Magnoliopsida; order Santalales; family Viscaceae; genus Viscum; species Viscum album. Next base: position 339,139,957 of record OY728127.1, on the reverse strand, counting down.
GAGGTCATGAAAATTATAAGAAAGTATTTAGGTAGGTGGTTTTTTCAACTGAAAACTAGCATATCCTTGAACAATTGAGTAGCCTCCCTAATCTAGAAATCCATACTTGGATTTACTCAACACTTGCATCCAAATTTTTATTAGATAGATGAAGTACATTAAACCCAATACAAATTCAGTTAAGTCGACCATTTATCTTAGTTAAGTCTTCTTGAAAATTAAAATTTCCCTTGATAGAGGTTGAACCAACACTTTTACTATGGGTTCATCTTAATTCAGACAATAGAAGGTTTAATGACTTAATATTAACTTGAGGGATTTTTTTATTATGTGTAAATGTTATTATTTTGTCTTTAACATGTCTTGTTAATATAAATTAGATTTTTCTTTAAGGATTAACCATGTTCTGATAAATCATTTATACATAATCCATTATTTTAATTGCATATTTTCATATTAGTTCATTTATTTATGTGATTGCAGTTTTGAAACCATAAAGTAAATCATTCATATGACATAAATAAAATAAATAAATAAATGACATTATCATGAGCTTTATAAAATGGTTTATTTATTTAATAGACAATAAATAAACCTATGACCCTAAGGATAAACTCTTTGTGTTAGTCTTGGCATGAGTTACAGTATCCCAATTTTCCACCTATGTATCTCTCATGTTGGTTTCAACTCGGTTCCATCATGAACTGCCTTCGCCTTGGATCTATCTTGAAGCAACTCTATGTGTCTTTAGATAATCCTTTTATTACATGAGTTTTATAACTCACATGCAGGTGAGGGGAACCAAAAGATTAGTTAATTGGAATTACATAAAACAACCTTATACATGCAAGCCTTATATAATAAAAGAGGGTGGGATGACACACATGCCATCATATTTTAATTTAAAAATAATTAATCACAAAACCATGCAATAAAACTAAATTAAATGAAACCAACACATACATGGGTCTAGACAAATATTATGATCGGTAATACACATATAATGACAATGTATTTAAAACAACTAGCTATCATTCATTTCAATTCCTTTTTAATGAGATAAAATATGTGTGAATTAATCTGATTAATTATGTTATTAATCAATTATTATTTTTTTAAGGGTAGGGGACAAGACCCCTTTTATTGAACATAAAACAAGAATCCCCTTTTGAAAACTATGTTAGGTACATGGACATGTAGCAGAAGCTGATGGTCCGAGAATTTAAATTTTTTGGCATCACCGAAGTGACGTTACAACATCGAATCCGATGAACTAATCTCAGTATATTTTAAGGACCATGTGTGGATTTTAAAGAGCACAAAAATAAAAATCGAACATATACCTTGTTCAAATATGACGTGTGCAAGTCTGTTGTAGGATGTCGGTGACCGTTGCTCAAAGTCTCTGACATGTAAGCCCTCTAGATCAACTACACATGCCTCTTAAATATGATCATGCATTGTTCATTGGAATCTGGGTGCTATCACGGTACACCAATGATCACTTCGATGTAGTGGTGATCACCATAAGCAAGATTCTTCGATCCAAGAAGAAGGATCTTGAGGATCTTACTTTCTTGAGAGAGTCTCTATCTAGAATTTAGGAGGAGATAGAGGCTCTCAATTCCAACACATGAATAGTTACATGGGAAGATCCTATCTCTCACTTGTATAGGGAATATCTAAAATACTCGGTATGGGTTCCTGGACCCCGTGTAATAGATATTCACAGTATAAGTTTTATAAATATTTATTTATGACAAATTAAATTATTCCATAAATAATATTTATAATTTTATCACTAATTTAAATATATATTAAATATATATATATATATTGCATGATAATCTTGAGTCTATAACTTGACTCACGTCTCCTAAAAATATTAAACAAACCCATGATATTTAAATCTGTTTGAATAATATTTTATCTTTGTATTTACCTAATCACTTGTAAATACATATTATAAATAAATTCAATGAATTATTCCAAACTTGAATAATTGAAGAATTTATTTATTACTTAGTGATCCATATAACTTGGATAATACTCGGACCCCTTGGCGGGGCCCACCAAGTTCTATATTCCAATTCCACAGAATTGGGCAGATTCTCAAAGTGTTATAGTGTGTGACCCTCTAGGCCCTTATCTCAATAGCAGTGAATAATATTCACCGATCAAGAGTGGGGTATAGAAACCCATCGAGGCCCCTATAGAGATAAGTTAAATTAAAATCAATGACTACCTTCCTATGAACATTGTTTTTGTAATATAATCTCTTCGTCATCGATATATCAATAAAGCAGAATGCACACTAGTGTAATCATCCTTTATCTTGATTTATTTTATTTTTTGATTTGTCAGAATGGTCTTACCTTCCACTACCATGGAAATGGATTTAATGAAGGTGAAACCATCCTAATCAACTAGGACCGAGATATATCTTCCTCAACTCAGAAGCAATAAATCCTATCTTGGTCATTCAATCAATGCCATGTCACTAATGAATTACCCAACACAAACTACCTCGCCACGACTTCATCGTCATGGTTTTTAACTTGCATCAAAGTATGCAATTAAATGACATACATTGATAATGATCTCAAGTATGAAGACCATTACACACTTTTGTAGATAGGAACGACCAATGACACCTGAAACAAGTGGTGTTCCTATTATGCAGGTCTATCGTCATGATCTCTACTACTAGAGATCATCAAGTACAAACTTCATGAGAAGAAGTCTCAATGCTTATGAGTCCCCAACACCTGATAGTCATACATCATATGTTTCCTTTCAAAATGATGTAACTGGACCATAGGACATAAGTTTAATATCACTATCATGGCATCTTGGGGTTCTCATTATAGCCTGGGATCTTCTATAACACTTTGATATGACATGTAATCTAAGGACATTTCCATAAACAAAGTGCATGCAGAAGTATATAAACTATTATGGAAAGATAAAAACATTTATATATAACAAACTGTATACATGTAGTGGTAATCAAAGTACAACACAAGTTGGGTCTAGGGTACCCACTTTCAACACTCCCACTTACACTAGTGCCAACTGCTAACAAGTCTCAATCTGCTATCTCTCACATGATAATCATGCTTCTGCTAAGAAATGGATTTAGTCAGGGGGTCTGCCACATTGTCCTCTGTGGCTACTCTAGTAACTGCTACTTCACCTCTTTGAGTAAAATCCCTCAAGAGATGAAATTTACAAATAATATATTTTTTCCTCTAGTGAGACCTGGGCTCCTTGGAAAGCACCACTACAGCAGTATTATCACAATATAATGGAACAAGGTCTGAACTGCTAGGCATAACACCAATGTCTGAGATAAAGTTGTGTATCTATACTGCTTCCTTTACTACATCATAAGATGCAATATATTCAGACTCTGCTGTAGAATCAGCAACTACAACTTTTTTCAAGCTTCTCCAGCTCACCGCACCACCATCCAGGGAAAAGATGTAGCCTGACTATGATTTCAGATCATCATTATCTGTCTATAAATTGGCATCAGTGTATCCTCTCACTACTATTTCTTCATCTCCTCCATACACCAGGAACATATCCTTTGTACGCCTCAAGTACTTTAGGATAGTTTTGATAGCTTCCCAATGCAGTTCTCCTGGATTGGCTTGATATCTACCCACCATGCTTAAAGTGAAGGCAACATCAAACCTAGTACATAGCATGGCATACATGATAGAACCCACTTCTGAGGCATGATGGATTTTACTCATTCTGTCAATCTCCTCTTGTGTTTTTGGAAACATTTTCTTGGAGAGATTTATACCATGTGACATAGGCAATAATCCTCTCTTGGATTGTTCCATATTGTACATTTTAAGTACCTTGTCAATATGTGTAATTCGACTTAGACCAAGCAGCCTTTGAGATCTATATTGATAGATCTTGATCCTTATAATATAGGATGCTTCACCTAAGTATTTCATAGAGAATCATTCATTTAACCAAGTCTTAACTAACTGTAATACTTGCACCTTGTTTCCCATAATTAATATATCACCAACATATAACACTAGGAAAACTATGGAATTCCCTTCAACCTTTTTATATACACAAGGATCGCTTTCATTTTTGACAAAACCAAATTCTCTTATGGCCTCATCAAAATGAACATTCCATGCCTATGATTCCTGCTTCAACCCATAAATGGATCTCTGCAGCTTGCATACTTTATTAGCGTTCTTTAACTTGAAAAACCCTTCGAGTTGAGTCATATAGACGTCTTCAACCAACTTCCCATTTAGAAAATCACTTTTGACATCCATTTTCCAAATTTTATAATCATGAAAGGTTTCTATTGCAAGAAATATTCTGATGGATTTAAGCATTGCTACTGGTGAGAAAGTTTAATCATAGTTGATGCCTTGACATTGCCTGAAACCCTTTGCAACCAGTATTTATTTAAAGGTATTAACCTCACTATCCATGTTCAGCTTCTTTTTGAATACCCATTTTCATCCAAGGGGATTTACATAATCTGGAGGGTCTACCAAAGTCCAAACTTGATTTTAGTACATGGACTCTATCTCAAAATGCATGGATTCTTTCCATTTAGCAGCTTCTTTTTCTTCTACTGCTTTCTTATAGGTTAGAGGTTCATTATCCTCAAGGACTAATGTGTCACCTGACTTTGTGACAAGAAAACCATAACATTCTGGTTCTCTAACCTCTCTTGTAGACCTACGTAGTATTTTTGTCTCAGGAATAACTTCTTCTTCCACTTGCTCTTGTGGAGATTGTTCCTCTTCAAACTCTTGTGCATCTGGAGCATTAACTTCATCAAAGTTAATCTTTCTAACACTATTTCCAATAAAAATGTGTTCTATTTATAGAAATACGGTGTGTCTTTCCACAAAAACATTTCTATATAAAGGGTTATATATGTAATATCCTTTGGTTTCCTTAGGATAACCTATAAAGATGAACTTCGTGCTTCTAGATGCTAATTTGTCACTTGGTAAAGTCTTGAAAAATGCCTCGCACACCCATACACATATGTGTGTCAGACTGGGTTTCTTTTCATACCATAACTCATATGGAATCCCATCTAAAGCTTTAGTTGGTACTTGGTTAAGGGTATATGTTGTTGTCTACAAATCATATCCTCAAAAGGATAATGGAAGTATTTCATGACTCATCATTGATCTGACCATGTCAAGCAAGGTCCTATTACTCCTTTCACTAAAACCATTACATTGTGATGTATAAGGAGTGAGTTGGGATACTATCCCATACTTCTTAAAGTGATCAATGAAATCTTGGTTAAGATATTCTCCGCCTCATTCTGAGAGGAGTGCTTTTATCTTCTTACCAAGTTGGTTTTTTTACTTCATTTTGGTATTCCTTAAATATCCGAAAGGAATCAGAATTATACTGTATTAAGTAGATATAGTCATACCTACTATATTCATTGGTAAAAGTAATGAAGTATGAAAACAACCCCTTTATTCTACTAGAAATGGACCACATACATCAGTATGTATTACTTCCAGTACTGAATTGGCTTTTTCTCCCTTTCTTGAGAAAGGTGCTTTGGTCATTTTTCCTTGTAAACAAGCTTGACATACATCCAATATTTCTAACTATATCGAGTCTAAATAACCTTCTTGATGTAATTTTCATAATCACTTGTCGTTTACATGACCTAGCCTGAATTTCCATAGGCGGGTGATATATTAGTCATGTTGGTTGTTTTTGTCATTGATTCCCATTACGGGGTTCTCGAGTTCTAACATGTATAAACCATTTTTAAGATATGTCATACCATAACATATGTTATCCATATAAAAGAGACAACATTTACTTCAAAACTTGAAATAAAATCCCATAGTGTCTAAAGTCAACACAGAGATAATGTTCCTGGTTATAGAAGGTACATAATAGAAATTTTTTAAAACTAGAACTAAACCACTTAGAAAGGTTAAGTGATAGACTCCCACTACCATGGCTTCCAGACTTGCACCATTTTTAACTCAGAGATCCACTTCAACTTTTGAAATCTTCTTGAACCTACTTGGTTCCTGTATATGAATAAAAATGTGTGAGCCACATGCTATATCCAATAACCAACTTATATATAAAGATAGATTGCATTCAATAACAAAAATACCTAAAGTAGAAGCATCATTTTTCTCCTTCTTCCAAGATCTACAATTTTTTTCCAGTTTCCTTTCTTGCCACATCCAAAGAAGACAGCTTCTTGCTCATTACTCTACCTCTAAATCTTTGGATTATTTGTAGGCTGATGTATTGGTGTATTTGGCCTTGACTTGTACTTAGGACCATTTTCCTTGCCCTTGTTTATTTTTTTCACCATAAGGATAGATGAATTGATATTTTTCATATCCTTTTCATCTTGGAGAACTAAATCCAAAAGGTCTGGGAGCAGCTTTATCATATCATTCATGTTATAATTGACAATGAAAGTTGAGAATCTTGGTGGTAAATAGGTAATAATGAGATCCACTCTAGTTCTTGGTTCAATTTCAACCCCAGGGTTTTGAGCCTCTCAATATACCCAATAATCTTAAGTACGTGAGGACTAACTTGGTGCCCTTCTGCTAGCCTGCACTTATAAAGGGAACTTGAAATATCATACCTTTCCTGCCTATCCCTCTCCTGATATAATTATTGGAGATGTGAAAGCATCTTGTAGGAATCCTCATCCTCATGAAATTTTTGCAATTGGATAGACATGCATGACAACATGATGCATTGAACATCAAGTGCATCATCTACATGATTTTTTCATTTATCTTTTTCCACCTTACTTGCTCCCTGAGGAGGCTCAGTAGGAACTGGGGATTCTAGCACATATAACTTCCTTTCTTGGTGTAGTACTATGCGCAAGCGCCTGTACCACTTCTAAAAGTTATTTCCGGTTAGGATATTTTCTTTATCCAGAATTGATCGCAGTGATAAAGTACTCGTGGTGTTGGTGATTTCCATTTTAAATATACATCAGATAAACATTAGCAGTTATTACTTTGTCTTGATTACCCTTTGACATTTATGATTAATAAATTATTATATCATTTTAATGACTCCCACTATTTTAGAGAACCTTAATATCCCTCACTATTAGATTTAGAATACTTTTTCACTTGATTATTCTAGTGGAAAGGATCATCTAAACCTCCCTCATAGTCTACAAGATATGGCTACGCCACTACTCAGAGGGTTTCAAGGTAGGCACTAGGCTGGCCAACCACTTGACTAGTGGTTCCTTGTATTGTTGAGTAAAGTCCCATATTTTGGAATATGAACCTGATTCCCTCAATATCTTGACTCTAAAGTGATAGAAAGTTAGTTATGGCTAATCCTTGACTACTCACTTTAGTTAAGTCGACCCATTTCTCTCATGAAAATGCACCGATAGTAAGTAGCACTCTCAACTATGGCTGATGATCACCCCAAACACCCGGTTTTGTTCAAATGTGAGAAATGGAAGGCATTTGAACTAAATATACCTTTTGAGAGATTTTGGTATTTATTGATGAATATAATCCTTTTTCTATTTATATGTTCAAACTAGATTTTCTCACTCACAACTAAACATGAAATATAAATACATTTGATGCATCTTTATGCATTTTTATCTTGTTTACTATTCTATGTGATCAAGAAATAATCATGAACTCACATAAAATAATAAACAATGCATAAAGGTAAATCATGAAATTTGATTGGTCTTGAGCATTCTATTATGATCGATCCATAACGGATCAATCTTCACCTAGGGGCATCCATACCCTATTCGACACCTGATTCACATCGCAGCTAGCCCCAGTGCAATGCGCTTGGCTCCCGTCTGTATTACCGCCTCGACTTGGCGGGGTCGGCGTCTCATATCATCACCGTATAATTACAAATATACTCGCACACAGGTCAGGGGGTCTAGGGGTACAAAATACAACTGGTGCATTGGACGCGCATTCCCTTATACATATTTGAATTAAAAGACAATTCTCAAACCGTCATTTATCTAATTAATTATTACAATCATCACACACATTGAATAAATAATTAAATAAATAAACCATACATGCACAGTTTGGTCACTTTCTCAAGACCAGTTAGTATAAATAAAGCACAATTAAAATTAAACAACAATAAATTTAAATAGTACGAGGGCGCTCTAATAAATTAAATGAATTTAAATAAATTCAATTTATTTATTTTATCAGTTCCAATTGTTTAATTTAATTTTAATTCAAAAAATTAAATTAAACCATTAATTTAATTTTAATATTAATTAAATTAATGATTCGAATTCTACTTAAACTTAAACCCCAAAATTAATTATAGATAATTTAATTTTAAAAAATAAATTAAATTATAAGGGTTACCTCTAGTCGGGGAAGGAGTTCGGTAGAACTTTGAACTACTGTGAGGGTGTTTTACTGGAACAGGGTCAAATTGTGGTGTGACCACAGTGCGACCGCGGCATTACTGCGGCATTACCGCGATGTTACTATGGCATGACCGTGGAGAGACCATGGTGAGACTGCAGTGAGACCACGGGGAGACCGCGGCGTGACTGCGGCGTGTCCGCCCGGTCCAGCAACAACCCAGTGGCGGCAGCGTCCCCTGGCAAGGCGTGATTGAATAGGGACAGTGGCGAAATACTCTTGCAAGGTGCGAGGTTGGTGGCATGTTGCTCCAGCCAGTCGTGAGGGTGGTGGCCTATTGATTCGTCCAGCCATGAGGTCAGCGGCCTGGTTCGGTCGAGACGGCAGCGGCGGGGGGTTCCTCCGAGACGGTGCAAGTCGGCATATGCAACAAGGAAGCGAGGATCAGGGATTCCTTGTGGCCGATACGGTGAGGTAGAGGTGGCCCGGGGAGGTACGGCCTAAACAAGGTGGCGGCGAGGGGGTCCGGGCAGCGTGATTTGGTGGTGATGAAGGGCTCTGGTGAGCTCAGAGGGAGGCGCAGCGGGAGGCGGATGTCGCTAGGGTTTCAGTTTGGGGTGCGGCATGGTGTGCCGTGGAAGAAGACCCTTTGGGTCTTCCTACCCCCCCCCCCCCCATTTTAATTGTTTTGTATTTTTACAAAACAAACCCCACCCATTTTTTATAAAGGAGAAGATCCAAATGGGTCTTGGTCTCCTCCTCTTTTTTTAAAATTTAAATTCTAAAGACTTTAATAAAAAAATGGATTTCCCCCAAGTCTAAATGACTTATATTTTATTTTTTTAATTGAGAGAAATAAAATGATATTATTTTATAATATATTTTATTTATCTCCTAAAACAAGCCCACCGGAAAAATTTAGGGGACTAGATTCCGGCCAAAACGTGGTCGGATTTTGGTACTTTGAGGAACACAAGAATAAATTAAAAACATGTTCTTCATACAAAAATAATCTGAATAGATTAAAACTGACGATGTCGATCCCATTAAAATTTTCAAATGGTCGTAACATGGCCATTTGTAAATGGATCGACATATGGTCAGATCCGTTGGAACCGATTTAATGCCCCATATTTAAATTTAATACAATTTAATTTTTCTTTGACTCTGAGAAACCATGCATCGCACTGATACCACTTTGTTAGGTACTGGGACACGCAGTAGAAGCCAATGGGTTGGGAATTTAAAATTTTTGGTGTTACCGAAGCAATGTTACAACGTCGACTTCGGTGAACTAATCCCAGTACGATCTGAGGACCAAGTGTGTATTTGAGAGAGCACAAAAATAAAATTGAACATGTACCTTGTTCGGATCTAACGTGTGCAAGTCCGTCGCAGGATTTTGGTGATCATTGCTCAATTACTCCGACGTTGAAGCCCTATAGATCATCCACACATGCCTCTTAAATTTTATAGTGCATCGTTCGTTGGAATCTGGGTGCTAGTGCGGTACACCAACAATTACTTCGATGCAGCGGTGATCACCGCAAGCAAGAGTCTTCGATCCAAGAAGAAGAAGCTTGAAGATCTTACTTTCTTGAGAGAGTCTCTCTCTAGAATTTAGGAGGAGAGAGAGGATCTTAATTCCAACACATGAATAGTTCCATGGTAAGAGCCTCTCTCTCACTTATATAAGGAATATCTAAAAGACCCGATATGGTTTCTCAGCCCCCGTGTAATAGATATTCTTAGTATAAGTTTTATAAATATTTATTTATGACAAATTAAATTATGCCATAAATAATATTTATAATTTTATCACTAAATACAATATTTATTAAATATATATATATATCGAGTGATAATCTTGAGTTTATTTCCACTCACGTCTCCTAAAAATATTAAACGAACCCATGATATTTAAATTCATTTGAATAATATTTAATCTTTGTATTTACTTAATCACTTGTAAATACATATTATAAATAAATTCAATAAATTATTCCAAACTTGAATAATTAGAGAATTTATTTATTAGTTGGTGATCCATATAACTTGTATAATACTCGGACCCCTTGGTAGATCCCACCAAGTTCTATATTTATATTCCACAGAATAGGGCAGATTCTTAAAGCACTATAGTGTGTGACCCTCTATGACCTCATCTCAATAACAGTGAATAATATTCACCGACCAAGAGTGGGGTATACCAACCCATCGAGGCCCCTATAGAGATAAGGTAAATTCAAAGCAATGACTACCTTCCTACGAACATGGTTTGTGTAATATAATATCTTCATCATCAATATCTCAATAAAGAAGAATGCACACTAGTGTCATCATACTTTATCTTTCTTTATTTTATTTTTTGATTTGTCTAGATGGTCATACCTTCCACTACCATGGACATGGATTTAATTAAGGTGCAACCATCCTAATAAACCAAGCCCAGGATATCTTTTCCTCAACTCGAAAGTGACATATCTTATCTTGATCATTCAATTAATGTCATGTCACCAATGACTTACCCAACACAAACTACCTCACCATGACTTCATTGCCATGGTTTTCACCTTGCATAAAAGTATGAAATTAAATGACATACATTGATAATGATCTCAAGTTTGGAGACCATTACACATGTATGTAGATAGGAATGACCAATGACACCTAAAACATGTGGCATTCCTATTATGCGGGTTTGTCCTCATGATCTCTACTACTAGATATCATCAAGTAAAAACTTTATGAGAATAAGTCTCAATGATTATGATCCCCAAAAACCTGATAGTCACACATCATATGTGTCCTTTCAGAATGATGTAACTGTACTATAGGAAATTAGTTTAAGATTATTTTCATGGCATCTCGGGGTTCTCATTACAGCCTAGGATCTGCTATAACTCTTTGATACGACATGTAATCTAAGGAAATTACCATAAACAAAGTGGATGAAGAAGTATCTACACTATTATGGAAAGATAAAAACATGTATATATAACAAAATGCATACATGTAGTGGTAATCAAATTACAACACAAGTTGGGTCTAGGGCACCCACTTTCAACAAACTGGATTAAGAGGGAACCCATACAAGAAAGTGGAATAGATTCCATAAAGAAACATGACTGGAAAGTCTAACATGGCCCAAATTATTGAAGGAAAGCAAATATCCAAACAAGCATCAATAAAAGACGCACCCCCCCACCGGACAATGCATCAGAGGATTTGTTCAATGGTGATGTGTCACCCCCTGCTAAGAATTTGTGTCGTGATGGTTAAGAAAACATGGTAGAGCACCCCTCCAACCAACACTGGAATGTGGGAGGAGTACTGGATGACAGGTGTCAACACACCTATCTCTCTTTCGAGCCACCCACCTAACAAAGCAGCAAGGAACTTGTTTTAATATCAACCTAATGCAACATAAAAGTAGACATACCACTCTGTACAAGAATTGATAGGTAGGGTAACCATCTATCCATCAAGGAAGATGATAGATAGATGACGATGGGTGTCAACACTCCCATCCCTCCTTTGAGGTCGCCCACCCAGTGGAACCTGCAAAATGTTGTTCCGCACCAAATGCATCCAAACTAGAACCAATTATTAAGAAGACATCAACAATCCCACCAACAAACGGTCCCAAACAATAGTGAAAATCCAGTAGAAACGTGATAAATGAAAGAAAAAACAACACTTCAATCACAACTGTGACAAAGAACACCCAGATACCTCTAAAATGCTATTATCCTTGTCTACCGAATTAGAACCAGATCCACACCCAAAAGAACCTAAAAACACACACCAAAGACATACCAGAGATATACTCAATGCGCCAATCAAGGTCAGCCCCAAACCTAGGCTCCTACATGACCTCAAACCAACCTCTTCTGCTAAGCATCCACCTCCCATGAGAACCCAATAATGAAAGAAATAGTGATGGTGCCTGAATTTAGACAGGACAAGATCTGAAGTGCGGTAGCTCGAAAACCCACTAACATTGAACTTCGAGTAAATCCACTAAACTAGCATCACCACAACCACCATCATCACAAAATCAGAGGATACAAGGCTCGAAGCAAAACAAGTGGTGAGGGAGAAGAAGCCAAACGGAAATGAATGAATAGTACTGAATGAAAGAGTGAACCAAAAGATTCCACATCAAAGCTCTATGATCCAGAGATGATACATCCTCTAATACACCACCGATGAAGATCAACCCGCTAAGTTTGAACCAATTAATGGGAGTGGAGGTGATTAAATCCCTCCATAGAGGTTATATAGGGAAACCCTAGAGGATAGGGAATGCATTGTTAGGTGAATACGGTGACATCGAGTAGCACCTTACTCAATGTATTATTAATCAATAAATTCATTTTAACTTATTTTATCTAATTATCCTGAAATTATCATCCACTGTTATTTTAAATAAAATAAATTATTTTATTTTATTTAAAACTCAATTGAAAAGTGCACATATTTTTACTTGGAAGTAACTCAACAATTACCTATCTAAACTATTTAGTATGATTTTTATTGTAAATAATACACTAATATGAAATATTATGTACATGACATGTGTCATAATTTCACGACATGTACTTCCAATTTAATTCCACACAAAACACATGAAAAATATGTATCTTGTAAAATTTAATGCTTTGAGTCTTTTGTAACACCCCAATATCTTATGGTATGCCTCTTTTACATTCAATATCTTCAATAGTTTATGTTTTAAGAAACACCAAGTTTAAAACTGTAATATACTATTAAATATGACTGTTTGAATGCCCCCAGGGTCTAGCTTGGTTGGTAGTGGCTCTGAGGGTCTTGGTGTTGTCTTGGATTTGAGTCTTGTTGAGTTATTCCCTATTGCTTTAGAATAAGATTATCATTATATTTATCCCCCTCCCTAGAACTGTTGTAATAATAATATGACCATTTGAATAGTAATGTGACCATTAAGAATAATAATATGACCAATAGAATTATAACCTCCCCTATTAAAGTATACAAAAAAATTATGTTTCTTATGAATGAAAATTTAATATATTTAAATCATGTAATAAATAAATAAATGTTTTAAAAATGATAAATTAAGTATTGGCATTTTTTTGAAACATAAATGTTTATTCAAAATTTTATAATTAAAATAATTATTTAAAAGAAAAATTATTTTCATTAAATAGATTCATAAATTAATATATTATTGTATTATGATTATAAGATAATTTTATGAGAGCTTAATTAATTTTTGAAAGTATCATAAAATCAGTATTTTTAGAGTAAATGATGGTTTTATTTAAAAATTAAATTTCACATATTTAGAAAATTATTTTGATAAAATCGAGTCCATTTTTTAATTCTACATGTCGAAAAATGGTTAGGGTTAATTTTTATGATTTTTCTAAAATAGTTTATTTTTTTGTTAATAGTGAAATACAATAGTTTACGGTATTTAATAAATGCATATATTATTGAGTCATAGATGATGTATGGATTATGGAAGCTCATAATATCAAACTTTCCTTAATTATTTTAATATATTATGTGATAATTCTCAAACTATTCATAGTCTTGATCCAAAATAATAAACAAATGAATAAAATATTCAAAAAACACCACTCTCCTCCACTATAAATACCACTCATTCTCCTTACACCTCCAAAGACTTGAAGATTTATTATATTTTTTCCATTTTCTCTACAAAAACTCTCCTACACATTATGGTCTTTCTGGTCTCACCAAAATATGATTTCAAAGTTCCTTAAGGAGATTCTCAAGAAGAAGAATTCAAGAGGTAAAATCCTCTTTCACTTTGTTTATTTTCTTTTCACTTTCTTTTCATTTCTTATACTATCCTCACCTCCTATGTCCAAATAGGAATGATAAATCCATTATATTATATATTTTGTAATTTTATTATGTTAATGAAAATCCATAATCAATTCTCTTCTCCACTTCCTTTTATTCTAAAAATGAAAATATCGTCTGTGAGGTTTTGATTTATCGCTTTCGAGAATGAAAAGTTTTCATTTTCCTTTAACACCTTCAAGTATAGTAATAAAACCATTTTTATGGTTAAAAAATATTATAATATATTTATTATATCCTATTTAATGTTTTGGAACCATTATATATACATAATATTAATTAATAAAACAAAACTAGTTTGTGATGATAAAAAACTCCAAATAATCTAAACGGTTATCATTAAAATTTTATCTAATGAATCATCCTCACATCTAAAAAAATGATATATAAGACCATTTAATATTATTTAAGTTTATTAATAACATATAATTTCAATTCTGGATAACTATTCTCATTTTAAATGATTTTCCATACATGTATACAAGTAAACCGATCATGAAAACCAAGGAAACGAATACTCCCGAAAAAATAAAATTGTATCTTATAACTCATCAAAAAGGTCATAAAAGAACTTAATAAAATTATAATAAATAAAATAAATGTAGAAAAGTTTCTTAATTAATTAATTAATATATTTAGTTTGATTTTCCAGGATGTTAATTACAAGTACAGAATGATTTCGGACATAAGGTAAGGGTTTCTTCCCGAACCTTTGTTTTCCATTCAGGTTAAGATTTATCTCTATTTAACATAATGTAATTATTCATTATTTTTATATAATTATTCTAAATTATGTTTTTATGTTCAAAAATCATGTATCCAGATCATTTTGTCTTTCTTTAATGGAGAAATACATGTTTTACAAGGTTCCCTTTTCAATTCCTCCCAATAAGTAAGCCCGATTAAAGGGAACGTCTTAATTTATTACCCATTTTCAAGTACACTCCATAATCTATTTTAAGGTACAATTATTTTTCTAAAATCACTATTTTTATCATGAAAAACTACTTTAGTTCTTTTCTGGTTTTATGTAAACAATTAAGCCTTATCCACTTTAAAGACTCTTGTATTTTTTCTTAAACCGCACGAAAGTGGGTCATTTCTAAAAACTATTTTTATATGTTTTCACTTCAGTTGGTCATCATTTATGCCTTAAATATAATTTTTTTCCTTAAATTTTCTTTTATGGTATAAAAATGATTACAATATGATTTTATATAAATTATTTTCGAAAAGAACTCTTCTTTCCAAAGTAAAAAAGTGCATTTCTCGCAAGAATTCCTCAATGACTTTATTATAGTATTTTCATCTATTTCAGTACCCTATGTTGAATCTTATGATTAATTGGGATTGATCTTTTATGATGACATCTACCATATTTTATTAAATAATTTATGATCAATTTTACTATAGATGTTCTATCTTGATATCATTCACCATATTACTCAGAATGGTTAGTGATTATGTTTACTGATTGGGGAAAGTTATTTACATTTCGTATGTATATGTTTATATTTCACCCTATTCATATGAGGAATGAATTGGACTTGGTAAGTGATGGGTGGTGTCTGTAATAGCTCATCGATGCATTGGTAGGTCTCATGAGGTAAAATAGATATGGACTTGGCTGAGATCTTGCCCATTTATTTCTAGATATGGATTTGGTCGAGGCCTTAACCATTTATTTTCAGGTGTCTTGGTCGAGGTCTCAATAGTATGTTTCAAATGTATGGAATTATACATTCCCTAATTATGATGTTTATAATTGATAATCCATGTGATTATTCTACTAGTATAAAATTTGTGGTTAAGTTTCTTTCTCATGTGATTATTTATGGAATTATTTAATTAGCTTTTATTCCTACAATATTATGCTCAAGATTATGTTTTAATGGCATGTTTTTTTAGTCATTCACCATGACTTATTATTTATATTTATTTATGATATCATTTTTTACCCTTACTGAGAATCTAAGATCACCCCTTTCTTATGTTTTATTTTTCCCTAGGATGAGAAGATGTATATTATGAATGACTTGCAGGGATAATCTGGGAGTTTATGGGTCTTCCCATTAGAGTTTAAATGTTATTTTTTCTTTCAATTTGTAATGTAAAACTTATGTTTGTATCTAGTTTTCCAAATCTAATAAACTATTTGGTCCTTTGATATGTGATAACTTGTTCATAGTACCAATGTAATAAAGGGAGGAACTAACTCCAGGCTATTGGGGTTGGGGTCTTTACATTTGGTATCATAGTAAGTTTAGTAGAAACCATAGAAAATAGATTTAGAAAAAAAAGATTAGGGAACATAACCCTAATATAGACTATGAGGATAATCATAGAAGAACATCCTATAATTTTGGTAAGGTATATATTACGTGGGTCTTCCTATGAATACATCTCTTTCTAGATAATACAAGTGGGCATGGTTCTGGCATAGATGTACCAAGGGGTAACAACTCCAACAAGGTGCATCAGACCTGACTCGGTGTAACTTGGTACACAACAATGGGTCTTACTGCACACCTAGTTTGACACTCCTGGGGGATATGATTAGGATAATTCACATTTTCTTTACAAACCATTATTAAGGATTAAAAATTAAACATGTCCTCAAAGAAACCATGTTTATGTTTATAATATTAGCTATGAATAAATTTAAAATTTATGTTAAGTGTTTTTATTGTTTGAAAATTATGCATCGTGATTCATAACCTAATTTAGTGTACTCCATTATTTATAAATGGATCCTAGTGGAAGAAATGTAAACTGTAACAATTCATGTATTCCATGTAGGTATTTCCCTCCTATAGAAGATAATGATGTTGGAGCAGGAGCTACAAGTAGATCTGAGTGACTTATAACTATAATGGGATAGATGACTCAAGTTATGAACAATATCTTTATATGTATGGAGCACCCTAATCCACAGTGTGTAGGAATAATTTTAGACTACTTCATGAGACAACAACCTACATAATTCAATGGGACTACAAACCCGTTTGTAGAAGATTAGTGGATAAGTTCCTTAGAGAAGATATTTCTCGCTTTGGGAAGTAATGAAAGGTAAAAGGTTATCATGAAAATTTATCATCTATTGGGAGATGCAAATCAATAGTGGTCATCAATTTAAAACATAAAGAAGGATGAAGAAATTGTAAGTATGGAATGGAATGATTTTAATTAAATTTTCTTAGAAAAATATTTCCCTCGGGAACAACGAGCAGATATGGAGAGAAAATTCTTGAATCTAAGACATAAGGAGGATTAAAACATTACCAAATATGAAGAATACTTTACAAGGTTATAAAGACATGCTTCAAACTATGTACACAATCCAAAGATCCAAATTGATCAATTCTTTTATAGTTTAAAACCATTCCTCTGAAGGGCACTAGTCTCCCAAACTTTCTCATCATATGAAGATATAATATCATGTACTATCAAGATAGAGAAAAAATTCTCTAGGTATTATGAATTTAAGAGAGAATAAGATAAGAATAGGGTGGTGGAGAAAATAATGGATAAAGGGAAGAGTAAAAAAGGGAATTTTCAAACATGCGATACTTGTGGAAGGAAACACCCTAGTGCCAGCTTAAAAGAAAAAGGATTTTTATAAAAGTGTAGTGAGAAATGAATCCATTCTCATGATTTTAAGGGAAATAAAGAAGATACTAGTGTTCAATGATATAATTGTAGGGATATGAGACACTATGAAAATGATTGTCTAAAGCATCAAGGAAAATTTCCTCAGAAGAGGCCATAAGATCAAGGACAAGCTTATGCAATCAAAATAGATGAGGTTAAAGTTCTTAATGATGTGGTGGAATTTACTTTAATCATCACCCCAAATTTAGCTAAATATTTATTTGATTATGGATCATCTCATTAATTTATATCTTCTTAGTTTTCTTTAAAAAGTAGATATTTCCAATTCACTATAAGAAGGGATTTGTCAGTAAAGACACATAGTGGAATCCTTATTACAACAAAGGTGTGTTGAGTAGTTCCTATTATGACACATAAACATTCTCTAATTTCTGATTTTATCATCATACATATGGTTTATTTTGATATAATTTTTGGTATGGACTGACTTTTGAAATATAATTAAAAAAATTATTACAAAGAGAAGGAAATTATTATTTTTGATGAAGGTATGGAATTTATAATTTTCATAGGGGAGACTTCATAATCTGAGCCATATTTGGATCCACCTCTAATAGCTCTTCTAAATGAAATTCTTGGGGGAGAAGAGAAAACACCATCTATGTATGAGGAAAGAAATCTTCAAATTGAGGATGTACCTATTGTACAGGAATATATTGAGGTATTTCTAGAGGATTTACCTAGACATACTCTAGAGCGGTAAGTTGAGTTTTCTATTTATTTAATCCCTAGTGAAAGGCCAATATCAAATAATCTTTATAGAATGGCCACTTTAGAATTAGTGGAGCTAAAGAAACAACTAGAGGTGTTGAGTAATAAGAGATTTATTCACCCTAGTGTTTCTCTATGGGGATCCCCTATTATCTTTGTCAAGAATAAATATGGATCCATGACATTGTTCATCGACTATAGATAAATCAATACTATTAAAATAAAGAACAAGTTTCATCTGCCTCACATTGATGATTTATTTGATCAACTTCAAGGTGCTCAATATTTTTCTAAGATTTACCTTCAATCTAGATATCATAAATTCTGTGTGAAGAAGGAATTATGAAATTTGGGAAGAGGCTTTGTGTTCCCTCTATACCCGATCTAAAATGGTAGTTATTGGATTATTCTCATAGCTCGAATTTCTCTATACAACCTGGTAACTCTAATATGTATAGAGATTTGAAGGAACATTTTTGGTGGGATAATATGAAGTGTGAAATTGCTGATTATATATCAATATGTTTAGTCTGTCAACATGTGAAGGCTGACAAACAACATCCTAGAGGAGTCATGCAACTTATTCCTATTCCTATATGGAAATGGGATGAAATTACAATGGATTTTGTCACTGAATTATTAAAACTCCAAGAAAGAATGATTCAATATGGGTAATTGTTGATCAACTTACCAAATCTGCACATTTTCTTGCTATAAGGTAGGATTTTTCACTGGAGAGCCTTGTAAGACTCTATATTAATGAATTTTTAAGACTTCATAGAGAACCTCTTTCAATTGTGACTGATCGTGATCCATGATTTACATCAAAATTATAGAAAATTCTTTATAAAGCTTTGGATATTGAGATTTATTTGAGTACTGCTTATCACCATCAAACTGATGGGCAGTCAGAAAGAACAATCCAAACTTTAGAATACATGTTTAGATCATGCTCACTTGACTTTCAAGGCATGTGGGATCAATACTTACCTTTGGTAGAGTTTTCCTACAATAATAGTTTCCATTCAAGTATTCAAATGGCACCATATGAAGCATTGTATGGAAAGATATTTCATACATCAACTTGTAGGGATGAAGTTGGATAAAGGAAACTTGTAGGCCCAAAGCTTGTGGAGGAAACAAAGGAAAAGGTAAAGACTATTAAAACACATATAAAAGTAGCACAAAGTAGGCAAAAGAGATATGCTAATAATTAAAGAAAATATTTGTATTTTCAAGTGGGAGATCATGTCTTGTTGAAGGTATCTCTATTGAAGGATGTTATAAGATTTGTAAAGAAAGGGAAACTGATCCCTAGGTACATTGAACCTTTTGAAATCCTTAAGAGAATTGGAGTTGTGGATTACTATTTAGAGATGCCATCTAGCCTTTCTAAAGTATACAATGTGTTATACATCTCATTGTTAAGGAAGTACATGTCAAACCCAATGCATGTACTCACTTATGAAGGAATATAATTAAAACCTGATTTATATTACTATGAAGAGCCTATCCAGATTCTAGACACTAAAGAATATGCATTGAGGAATCAGATGACTTGGATCGTAAAGGTACATTGGAAAAAACATAAAATTGAAGAGGAGATGTGGTAACTAGAGAAACTTATGACAAAGAACTACCCAAATCCTTTTATGAGCTGACATTCTAAAAATTTTGAGGATGAATTTTTTTTAGCAGAGAATGCAACACCCCAAGATCTTATGGTATGCCTCTTTTAAATTTAATATTTTCGATAGTTTATGCTCCACTCAACACCGAGTTTAAAACTGTAATATATTATTAAATATGACTGTTTGAATAATAATGTGACCATTAAAAATGATAATATGGCCAATAGAATATTAACCTCCTCTATGAAAGTATAAAAAAATTATGTATCTTATGAATGAAAATGTAATATATTTATATCATGGAATAAATAAATAAATGTTTTAAAATGGTAAATTAAGTATTGGTATTTTTTGAAACATAGATGTTTATTCACAATTTTATAATTAAAATAATTATTTAAAAGAAATATTATTTTCATGAAATAGATTCATAAATTAATATTTTGTTTTCTTTTGATTATAAGATAATTTTATGAGACCTTAATTAATTTTTGAAAGTATCATAAAATCAATTATAATATTAAAATCAGTATTTTTAGAGTGAATGATGATTTTATTTAAAAATTAAATTTCACATATTTAGAAAATTATTTGGATAAAATGGAGTCCATTTTTTAATTCTACAAATTGAAAAATGGTTAGGGTGATTTTTTTGGGATTTTTCTAAAATAGTTGAATTTTTAGTGAATAGTGAAATACGATAATTTACAGTATTTAATAAATGCATGAATTATTGAGACATAGATGATTTCTGGCTTATGAAAGCCCATAATCTTGAACTATAATTAATTATTTTATTATATTATGTGATAATTCTCAAACTATTCATATCCTTGATCCAAAATAATAAATAAATGGATAAAATATTCAAAAAAGACCCCTCTCCTCCACTATAAATACCACCCCTCACCACTCCTTCCGGTCATACGTCCAAAGTCTTGAAGCTTGCTTATATTCTACCCATTTCCTCTCCCAAACCTCTCCCTCGTGTTCTGGTCTTACTATTCTCACTAAAAGACCATTTCAAAGTTCCTTAAGGAGGTTCTCAAGGAGAAGAATTCAAAAGGTAAAATCCTCGTTCACTTTCTTTATTTTCTTTTCACTTTCTTTTATTTTATTATACTCTCCTCACCTCATATATCCAAACATGAATGATAACTCTAGTATCTTATATATACTGTAATTTTATTATGTTAATTTAAAATCCACCATCAAGTCTCTTCTCCTTTTCCTTTTATTTTAAAAATGAAAATATCATTAGCGTGGTGTTGATTTATCATCTTCCAGGATAAAAAGTTTTCATTTTCCTTTACCACCTTCAAGGTCGGTCATAAAACCATTTTTATGGTTAAAACAGATTATAATATATTTTTTACAGCCTATGTAATGTTCTGGAACCATTATATATACATGATATTAATTAATAAAAAAAACTAGTTTGTGATGATAAAAAACTCCAAATAATCTAAACGATTATCATTAATGTTGTATCTAATGAATCATCCTCACATCTTAAAAAAAATTATATATAAGTCCATTTAGTATTTTGGAAGTTTATTAATAACATATAATTCAACACCCCAAGGTTTTGAAAATAAATTCATTTTCATAATCTAGCCATTAAACACAACTTTGCCTCTACTATGTTTTGAATTTCAAAAAACGGTCATCTAGAGTTGTGACCAGTAAGTCATTTGGAGTCTGATAAAACAAACTTGATTTTTTGTGAATAGTAACATACCCTTATGAATAGTAGTATGAATAGTGATATGACCCTTATGAATAGTAAATAATGATATTATTTTATTTTCTTAAGGTAATAAGATAATGAGATCTTAATTAATTTTTCAATGCGATATAAAACTAATTATACCTTTAAAATTGTTATTTTTCGAATTAACTATGATTTTATTTAAAAATTAATTTAATAATATTTATAAAATTATTTTTGAAAAATGGAGTTAATTTTTGAATTTTATACATTGAAAAATGGTAGGGGTGAATTTTTGGGGTTTTTGTAAAATACTTGAATTTTCCATGAATAGTAAAAATACAATTTTGAGTTTTCGGTAGTTTAATGACATCATAATGACATAATAATTAAAATAAGTTTGTTCAACTTGTGTACAGTAACATATGACATGAGGTGTTCCAAGTGGCTAAAACCATGGGAAAATACCATGGGCAAGCCCATGGTTTTGCAAAAACCACTAATGAGGTGTCCCTTTGAAATTATTAAAAAACTCCCTCTCTTTTTTTATAAATACCCACTCATCCATTCATTTTATTTCATTCCAAATCCCTCATCCTTGAATATCTGGTGGTTTTTACTCCCTAGGAGTCCTCCCAAGGTGTCTTTAATTCCCCAATGTCCCAACCTTCAAGTTCTAGGAGTTACTCTACAAGGTAAGGGAACCTTTCACCCTCCTCTTTTAGTCAACACTTCTTTTATGTTATCTCTTTGAATTTCCATTATCATATGTTGAGGTTTGATATTATGTATTTGTAGGGACCCCGATGCCCAGGGTGCCTCATGAGACATGATATGCTTAACATTTCATTACAACATTACAAAAAAAATTATATCATGTCCCATGACTACAGAAGATCGCGAGGCTCAGGATTCTGGGAAACCAGTTGCTCTGATAAACTTCATAAGTACATTCCATGCCTGAAAAATTTTAAACAAAACGTAGGGTGAGCAAAAAAATGCCCAGTAAGGGGTTTTAAAAACATTTTAGGAAAATATTTTCTCAGATAAGACCTTTTTGAAGAAGATAAAACACTTTGCTAAAACTAAAACATTATCTTTTCTTAAAACATGAGATCCATTTTTCTTTGAAAAACCACTTGCATAGAGAAGCACGTACTTGAAATGAGCTTAAATATAAACATGATCAGAGTGCGCAATATAAGAAAGATAAATAAAGCATAATGTTACAACAAAGTTACTTTACTTCTAAAAGCATTCTGTGACTAAACAGGGAAGACATGCATATCATGGTTCATGAGTAAAATGCAGATCATCTAACAGTTTACCATATGAAAACAGTTCTTGTTGCATAAAGTACATTTTCATGATCTTGGGAACTTTCAACTAGGGGTTGTCCTGTTAGTTGAACTAACCCCTGGTTAAACATTATCATTACATGCAGAGGGGATGCATAATACCGGACTTTGTCAAGACCTCACGTCATGACCATAATTTTGGTACGGGTCAAGGCCAAATGCCAATCCCGTTCCCATGGTAGCACGAGCCAAGGCCATTTGCCAAGACCGTTGCACATGATAGCACGAGCCAAGGCTATTCTCCAAGTCCGTTGCACTTGATAGCACGAGCCGAGGATATTCTCCAAGACCGTTGCACTTGATAGCACGAGCCAAGGATATTCTCCAAGACCGTTGCACTTGATAGCACGAGCCAAGGATATTCTCCAAGACCGTTGCACTTGACGTCTCATGAGACTCTTGCTTTACCCAATGCATTGGAGCGCTGTATAATTCCGGGCGCACCCGTCCATAAACATTTAAGTCCTATACATCCCTCACATATCTTGACATGGTCATTCAATTAGGGTTTCATACATTCTTAATCAAAACTCCTTTTTACATACATACTCATGACTTGAAGGGGATCATAACGTAGATGTAAAAAGACTAGACTATTGGCTTCAGATTAAACATTGATGCAAATAAACTAAATCAACTTACACATTGCACATGCAGAAATAACTGGAATACTAAACATAGCAGATGGTCATGTAAGATTTCATCATATTCATTAAATAAAAACATAAATTCATAGTTCATATCTTTAAACATGCAAAACACATTCTTTATAAGTATAAGTTTCATTGAGGGTACTTAAATTTTCAGGTTAAGTCGGTCCACTGGTGCGATACACATGTTGTCTTAGCATCAATTAAAATTATTAGAAACTTATGTGTCTATAATTATATATATATATAACCAAGTCCTGATAATAATTAAATAAAGAAAAAGTTTTGGAAACTGAAATTTTGAAATCACATTCACTTGGAAACATATAATTTCTTAAGGGGGGGGTTCATGCCACACATTTTTACAAAAAGTGCACGAATTGTCAAAACGCTGATAAATGAAAATTATTAATTAGAAAAGTCATTTTGGCATTAAACCAATCCTGAAATTTCACCATATATATATATATGACCATATATATAAATAGTCTTGGCATCGCCCTTGGATTAAAAGTTTTAAAGGGCATATATAATTTTAGTAACTCGTCACGTTATACCAAAAGTATTAAAACATATTAATCATACTCATTCATCATATATTATGAAAAATAGGTGTATGCGTTCAAAGTTATTTATATACATTTAGGTACACATATACATACCAAAATAATATATATATATTCATATATATATAGAGTTTAAATCACATGTAGGTTCACCAAAACTCAAACCAACAAGACAGGAACCCTTACCCTCGCTTGACTCGTAAAACAGGAAGGGTGAAAAACAGTTATAATGAAGTTCTTTACGGCCTTGAATACAATTATACATGTTTATATTAACATATACAAAAATAAATATAAATAAAAATAAATGGGTGCGTCGAATAGGGGAAGAGCAGAACAAACAGAGAACTTCTCTTACCCTCGTTCAGAGGGGAAGTTTAAGTGAGGCAAGGGGGATCCGATGGTTTAAAAACAGGAGATATACATGTGTGTATATATAACCCGTATACATTTATTACGTAAATGAAAACCGAAGTTCAAAACGTTACAGACAGAGTTCAACCCTTACCTGTTCGATGAGGAGGAGGAGAGCACGAGGTAGCAACGAGGTCTCGGAGGTCGGAGAGATCGTGAGAGCTCGGGTGCGCGACCTTCGACTTCGGTGCAACAGGGAGCCTTAAAAAGAAGGAAGAAGAGGAAGTCTTCAGGCGAGGAGAGGCGATGATGGAACCGAGACTAGGAAATAAAGGGGGCGGCGCCGACTTCGTGGAAGGAAACGAGAGGGGAGGGTGGCTGTTGTCGGCTCGGCGGAGGAAACAAGGGCCTACTCTACACTGGTTCAGCGGCGCGCTGAGGAAGAAGAAAAGCAGCGCGAGGGAGATGTGAAAAAAAACCAACGGCCAGGATTAAAAGCTGCTGGATCAGATGGCCAGGGTTCGCCGCGGGTTTAAACAAAACGGGGTTTTTTTTTCGTTTTGACGTTTTAACATAAAACAAAATATATGTAAATATATAAATATCTTCAACGTTTTCACCCAAAAAAAAAACTGTTGTTTTATTAATTTATTAAACCTATTATAAAATCATTAATTAAACCTTATTAATAAACTAATCTTATCCTAAGTCAAGGGTCATTAAAACACCTATACAATAGACTATTAAACCCTTATTTTAAACATAATTTGTATTTTCATTTTTCTCTATTTCTTTTTATCAAAACATATAAATACCCATATATAAGTTTTAAAAATAAAAAGTGAACTCAATTATAATAACATATATACTTATGATTTCATAAATAAACTAAAAAAAAAATTACATTCGGATTATTTTGAAACAAAAAGAAAGTGTTTAATATTAATAAGTTTATCTCTAAATAGGTAGAATGTCAAAATTAAGGTAACAAAATAATTAGATTTTAATAAGAACATAATTGTGTAGTTTTATTTATTTATTATTATTATATAAAGAAAATCATAAATTAATTTTGTAAATGGGTAAATATACGTCATTAACAATTTTATGAGAAGCTAACCGTAAATATAATTCATAAAAAAAATAAAATAGTTTTGTTGATAATTTTATAATAATTTAAATTTAATCAAATTTTAGGCCAACAAACCAAAACCATATATATATATATATATAAATTACAACTATATATATAAAAGAAAATACATAACACTTATCAATTATTTCAAAACTATACTTAATAAGTTTTATCACGTCGACAAAAACTGAATTTAAACATTATTTGGGTAACGGTTAAAAACAAAACATTGGATATTTTGGGCAAACAACGGTCGAAAATATGGCCGTTTGAGGTCCAACGGTCAACATAGAGGCTAAGGAGATCCAACGGTCAAAAATATAGCCGTTTGGGGTGCAACGGCCATATTAGAGTGCTTATAAAAAGAAAGGTTTGGTCTCGGGTGTCCCTTACCCCAAGCGACCGAAGGAGAAGCAAAGATGGTTCGTGTGATCCCCTTGGTGTTGAGCACGGTCGCGGTGGCTTCAGCAATCCTTACGTTTCTTATGATGGATGCTCGAAATCCCTACCGCATTTTCGGGCTCTTAGTAGTTTTAAGCAGTCTACCCATTATTGTAGTCGGGTTCTTGGTTGGAATTTTTGGTTAGTGAGTTTTCCTTGTAACCCGAAAAATGTAAGACTCTTCAGTGTTGAGTTCATTAAATAAAAGTTACGTGTTTTTTATATTTTACATTCTGATTGTTTTAGAGAGAGAGAACTTTAAAAGCACAAAGAAGAAAAAGCCCAATTTTCATTCAAGAGGTTTGAAAACTTCGGGGTGTTACATTATCTCCCCCTTCAAAGAATTGCGTCCCCGCAATTCTACCATAAAACAAAAAAAGAAACTGAAACCCCAAACGTAAAACTCTACCGAAACAGCGGGTCTGGCTCGGTTAACAGGACACCAAAGTTGGCACACAGCTCCTCGGTTTCCCTAGTCCAGATGCACCTCGAACAGTGCTCCATGAACTCCTGGTCGTGTGTACTACACACGGGCTTCCAAAGGGAGGCTCGTGCGATGCAAAGCTCGGATATGTCCGAGTAGATAAACTCCTTGACGACCTTTCTGGCCACATCCTGCTCGAGGTAGTCGAGAGGGACAGTGCGATCGAGGAGACTGATGTTCAAGACTTGGAACATATAAGCTGCACTGAGATGGCCATCCTGGGCGGCCACGAGAAAGCACGCTCTGGCAGTAAAGTTTTGTGCCAGAGTGAAACATTGGAACAGGCCCTCAAAGTACATTCCCTTTCGCCTATAGCAGGGGAGTTGAGCAGCAGCGATGAGCTGAAAGACGCGGTTATTCTCTCGACATAGCCGAAGAATCTCTGGACCATTTGCTAATTTGAGCAAACGCTGGCAGGACCCTCGTAGGTGGAGGAATGATGGGTAATCCACCATGCATTCCTTGATCAAAATGACTTCTATTATCTCATCGGGTAAGGATGAGAAGTTCGCTTGTCCAGCCATCTGAAAACAAACATTGAGGGGAAACTCTTAACAACATAGATACGGTGAAGACATGAAAAGAAACAAGAAACTTCCATTTATGAAAAAGTTTACACGGCAAAGTCTGAGTTCACAAGACGTACGCCACAAAGAGTGGCAAAACTTCCTAACTCTTCAAACCACACACATGATGAACATACAGGACTAAACTCATGGGAACATTTATAACGCCTCCTGAGTTTAGCGTGAGGGGTGTGGAGTTGGGAAACATCGGTGTGCACTTCTTGCCTAAGAGACACACGAGTGGACTCATTTTCCAACGCTCCGAAGTCCATTAACTGGCCCCAGAAGCCGTAGTGCAGGACTTGGCACAGATAAGCCGCTCGGAGGTCTCCAGCAGCAGCAGCTTCTTGAAAAGGGTTATCTAGCATTGTGCCAAATTCCTCTCCAGCTGTGAACACTCGGAAGAGTCCTTCGTGATACCTTCCCCGACGTGCGTACGAGGGAAACTGGGTCATCATCATTAGGAGATAATCCATCCCCATTCCCCGGTGGAGACTAAGCACCCTAGATGAGTTTGACACATCGTACAAGTGCTTACACGTCATGCGAATTTGGGCATAATTCAGGAAGTTTTCACGGCTGGCTAGAGATATAATGTTCTCTAGAGCCTCAGTGGGGAGTGACAAAAGGTCGGTAGGTACATCAGCCATCTGAAAGTTATAACATTCTTACTTAGTTAGTCTTAGCAATATATCTATATCACCTGGTTTTCCAGAGTTGCCTGAACCTATCCTCTGATACCAACTGTAGGGACCCCGATGCCCAGGGTGCCTCATGAGACATGATATGCTTAACATTTCATTACAACATTACAAAAAAAATTATATCATGTCCCATGACTACAGAAGATCGCGAGGCTCAGGATTCTGGGAAACCAGCTGCTCTGATAAACTTCATAAGTACATTCCATGCCTGAAAAATTTTAAACAAAACGTAGGGTGAGCAAAAAAATGCCCAGTAAGGGGTTTTAAAAACATTTTAGGAAAATCTTTTCTCAGATAAGACCTTTTTGAAGAAGATAAAACACTTTGCTAAAACTAAAACATTATCTTTTCTTAAAACATGAGATCCATTTTTCTTTGAAAAACCACTTGCATAGAGAAGCACGTACTTGAAATGAGCTTAAATATAAACATGATCAGAGTGCGCAATATAAGAAAGATAAATAAAGCATAATGTTACAACAAAGTTACTTTACTTCTAAAAGCATTCTGTGACTAAACAGGGAAGACATGCATATCATGGTTCATGAGTAAAATGCAGATCATCTAACAGTTTACCATATGAAAACAGTTCTTGTTGCATAAAGTACATTTTCATGATCTTGGGAACTTTCAACTAGGGGTTGTCCTGTTAGTTGAACTAACCCCTGGTTAAACATTATCATTACATGCAGAGGGGATGCATAATACCGGACTTTGTCAAGACCTCACGTCATGACCATAATTTTGGTACGGGTCAAGGCCAAATGCCAATCCCGTTCCCATGGTAGCACGAGCCAAGGCCATTTGCCAAGACCGTTGCACATGATAGCACGAGCCAAGGCTATTCTCCAAGTCCGTTGCACTTGATATCACGAGCCGAGGATATTCTCCAAGACCGTTGCACTTGATAGCACGAGCCAAGGATATTCTCCAAGACCGTTGCACTTGATAGCACGAGCCAAGGATATTCTCCAAGACCGTTGCACTTGACGTCTCATGAGACTCTTGCTTTACCCAATGCATTGGAGCGCTGTATAATTCCGGGCGCACCCGTCCATAAACATTTAAGTCCTATACATCCCTCACATATCTTGACATGGTCATTCAATTAGGGTTTCATACATTCTTAATCAAAACTCCTTTTTTACATACATACTCATGACTTGAAGGGGATCATAACGTAGATGTAAAAAGACTAGACTATTGGCTTCAGATTAAACATTGATGCAAATAAACTAAATCAACTTACACATTGCACATGCAGAAATAACTGGAATACTAAACATAGCAGATGGTCATGTAAGATTTCATCATATTCATTAAATAAAAACATAAATTCATAGTTCATATCTTTAAACATGCAAAACACATTCTTTATAAGTATAAGTTTCATTGAGGGTACTTAAATTTTCAGGTTAAGTCGGTCCACTGGTGCGATACACATGTTGTCTTAGCATCAATTAAAATTATTAGAAACTTATGTGTCTATAATTATATATATATATAACCAAGTCCTGATAATAATTAAATAAAGAAAAGGTTTTGGAAACTGAAATTTTGAAATCACATTCACTTGGAAACATATAATTTCTTAAGGGGGGGGTTCATGCCACACATTTTTACAAAAAGTGCACGAATTGTCAAAACGCTGATAAATGAAAATTATTAATTAGAAAAGTCATTTTGGCATTAAACCAATCCTGAAATTTCACCATATATATATATATGACCATATATATAAATAGTCTTGGCATCGCCCTTGGATTAAAAGTTTTAAAGGGCATATATAATTTTAGTAACTCGTCACGTTATACCAAAAGTATTAAAACATATTAATCATACTCATTCATCATATATTATGAAAAATAGGTGTATGCGTTCAAAGTTATTTATATACATTTAGGTACACATATACATAACAAAATAATATATATATATTCATATATATATAGAGTTTAAATCACATGTAGGTTCACCAAAACTCAAACCAACAAGACAGGAACCCTTACCCTCGCTTGACTCGTAAAACAGGAAGGGTGAAAAACAGTTATAATGAAGTTCTTTACGGCCTTGAATACAATTATACATGTTTATATTAACATATACAAAAATAAATATAAATAAAAATAAATGGGTGCGTCGAATAGGGGAAGAGCAGAACAAACAGAGAACTTCTCTTACCCTCGTTCAGAGGGGAAGTTTAAGTGAGGCAAGGGGGATCCGATGGTTTAAAAACAGGAGATATACATGTGTGTATATATAACCCGTATACATTTATTACGTAAATGAAAACCGAAGTTCAAAACGTTACAGACAGAGTTCAACCCTTACCTGTTCGATGAGGAGGAGGAGAGCACGAGGTAGCGACGAGGTCTCGGAGGTCGGAGAGATCGTGAGAGCTCGGGTGCGCGACCTTCGGCTTCGGTGCAACAGGGAGCCTTAAAAATAAGGAAGAAGAGGAAGTCTTCAGGCGAGGAGAGGCGATGATGGAACCGAGACTAGGAAATAAAGGGGGCGGCGCCGACTTCGTGGAAGGAAACGAGAGGGGAGGGTGGCTGTTGTCGGCTCGGCGGAGGAAACAAGGGCCTACTCTACACTGGTTCAGCGGCGCGCTGAGGAAGAAGAAAAGCAGCGCGAGGGAGATGTGAAAAAAAACCAACGGCCAGGATTAAAAGCTGCTGGATCAGATGGCCAGGGTTCGCCGCGGGTTTAAACAAAACGGGGTTTTTTTTTTCGTTTTGACGTTTTAACATAAAACAAAATATATGTAAATATATAAATATCTTCAACGTTTTCACCAAAAAAAAAACTGTTGTTTTATTAATTTATTAAACCTATTATAAAATCATTAATTAAACCTTATTAATAAACTAATCTTATCCTAAGTCAAGGGTCATTAAAACACCTATACAATAGACTATTAAACCCTTATTTTAAACATAATTTGTATTTTCATTTTTCTCTATTTCTTTTTATCAAAACATATAAATACCCATATATAAGTTTTAAAAATAAAAAGTGAACTCAATTATAATAACATATATACTTATGATTTCATAAATAAACTAAAAAAAAAATTACATTCGGATTATTTTGAAACAAAAAGAAAGTGTTTAATATTAATAAGTTTATCTCTAAATAGGTAGAATGTCAAAATTAAGGTAACAAAATAATTAGATTTTAATAAGAACATAATTGTGTAGTTTTATTTATTTATTATTATTATATAAAGAAAATCATAAATTAATTTTGTAAATGGGTAAATATACGTCATTAACAATTTTATGAGAAGCTAACCGTAAATATAATTCATAAAAAAAATAAAATAGTTTTGTTGATAATTTTATAATAATTTAAATTTAATCAAATTTTAGGCCAACAAACCAAAACCATATATATATATATATAAATTACAACTATATATATAAAAGAAAATACATAACACTTATCAATTATTTCAAAACTATACTTAATAAGTTTTATCACGTCGACAAAAACTGAATTTAAACATTATTTGGGTAACGGTTAAAAACAAAACATTGGATATTTTGGGCAAACAACGGTCGAAAATATGGCCGTTTGAGGTCCAACGGTCAACATAGAGGCTAAGGAGATCCAACGGTCAAAAATATAGCCGTTTGGGGTGCAACGGCCATATTAGAGTGCTTATAAAAAGAAAGGTTTGGTCTCGGGTGTCCCTTACCCCAAGCGACCGAAGGAGAAGCAAAGATGGTTCGTGTGATCCCCTTGGTGTTGAGCACGGTCGCGGTGGCTTCAGCAATCCTTACGTTTCTTATGATGGATGCTCGAAATCCCTACCGCATTTTCGGGCTCTTAGTAGTTTTAAGCAGTCTACCCATTATTGTAGTCGGGTTCTTGGTTGGAATTTTTGGTTAGTGAGTTTTCCTTGTAACCCGAAAAATGTAAGACTCTTCAGTGTTGAGTTCATTAAATAAAAGTTACGTGTTTTTTATATTTTACATTCTGATTGTTTTAGAGAGAGAGAACTTTAAAAGCACAAAGAAGAAAAAGCCCAATTTTCATTCAAGAGGTTTGAAAACTTCGGGGTGTTACAGTATTCCTCTTACTTTCCTTTTTATTTAAATATTATTAGATACCTTTTCACTCTCATCAATTCATTTTATGAAATTTTAAGCGACGCTGTTAGGCTGCTGAATTTTCATAAGGGATCTCTCAACTTTTCTTTTATTTTCAAGTCCATCTCTTTTCCTTTTCTCTTCCCACCTCCTCTTTTCAAATGACCATGATAAATATAGTGTCATATATATAATGTAATTATATCATGTTAATGGAATAACCATCATCAATATATTTACTCTCTCTCTCTCTCTTTTATTTTATAAACAAAATCAATGTCCATGAGGTTTCAATTTATAACCTTCATGGATGACAAAGTTTCATTCTTCAATTTCTCCTTAATTACTGGTCATGAAATCATTTTGATGGTTTAAACATACTATAATATATTTATTATAACCTAATTAATATTCAGGAACTAGTATATGTACATATTATTAATTTATATGACAAAACTAGTTCATAATAATCCAAATACCACCAAATAATCGAAGTGGTTGTCATCTAATGATTCATCCTCATTCCTTATAACCAAATGATAGAAATGACCATTAAAAATTGTGGATGTTCATAAATAATATTTAATTTCAATTTTGGAGATTTACAACCATTCCATATGAACTCCATTACTTAAAAACAAGTGAACCAATTATGAAAATCAAGAAAACGAACACTCTGGAATGACAGAACTAGATATTATAACTTATCAATAAGGACATAAATGAACTAAACAGAATTATGATAAAATAAATAAATTTCTAATAGGTTCTGAATTAATTTATTAATGAGTCTAATTTCATATTATAGGACCTTAAGTTCATGTGGGGAACACATTCGGATTTAAGGTAAGGGTTTTCCACCCGAACTTCCATTTTCATTCGAGTTACTTTCATTGTCTAATTACCTCAATAAAATTCTTATGTATTATTATTTACTCATCATAAATTATATGTTATTATTCTATATATGTACACCAACCAGAATAATTCCTTATTTTATGGATAGTTACACATTTTAAAAGGAACTTTAAAATTTGTTTTCGAAAGACAAGCCCGATTCAATGGAATTTCTCAAATTCTTACCCATTTTCAAGGGCACCCTATAATATGTTTTTGGAAAACATTATATTTATAAAATCAATCATTTTATTATTAAAATACTACCTTACTTCACTTATGGTTTTATACAAATATTTTTTTCCAAAAGAACTCTTCTTTTCAAAGAAAAAGGGTTTTTATCTCAAGAATTACTCAAAGATTTTTTAAGAATATCTTCATCTATTTCAATAATCTTTTTTGTTCTTATGTATTATTAGGATTAATATTTAATGGTATCATCTACCATATTTAATTTAATGTTTTATTATTATTTTTTTTGTGGATGTACTATCTTAAAACCATTCACCAATTTACTCTGAATGGTTAGTGTTTATGCTTAATGTTCAGGAAAAGTTGTTTACATTTCATATATTTGTTTCAATATGAATGTATATGTTGTTTATATTTTTATCTCTATTCATATGAGGAATGAATTGGACATAGAAATTGTTGGGTGGGTCCCGCTATAGCCCCTCGGTGCATCAGTAGGTCTCATGAGACAAACTATGGTCTTGGCACAAAATAAAATGATTATTTATGGTATTGGCACGAGGCCTTGACGGTATGGTTATGTTGTCCCGCATTATGTATTCCATCATTATGAAAATAGTATTTATGGTTCATGTGGTTATTAGACTAGTATAATACCCATTATTACATTATGTTATGGAAATATTTACTCATCTCATATTTCTATCATATTATGTTCAAGTTTTTGTTAATGGCATATGTTTTTAGTTATTAAACTTGTATAAATGTTTATGTTATCTTCTGTTGTATTGTTTAATCTTATTGAGCGTTTGAGCTCACCCCTTTCTTATGTTTTATCTTTTTAGGACATGAATAGTTTTATTGTGAATGAAATGCTAAAATAACCTAGGAGTTGTTGAAGTTTTCTAAGGAGTTTCTATGTTGTTTTTCATTTCAAGTTGTAATGTTGAACTTATGTATATATCTTATTTCCAATAATACTAAACTAATCGGTCCTTCGGGATGTTTATTCCTTGTTTTTATGCCAATATAATAAAATAAGGAAATGGATCTAGGCAACTGGGGTCGGGTCCTTACATATAATTTCAATTCTGTACAACAATTCTTTTTTTACATGATTTTTCATACATGTATACAAGTAAATCTATCATGAAAACCAAGGAATCGAACACTCCTGAATGATAAAATTGTATCTTATAATTTATAAAAAAGGCCATAAATGAACTTAATAAAATTATAATAAATAAAATACATGTAGAAAAGTTTTTTAATTTATTAATTTATAGATTTAATTTTATTATTCAGGATGTTAAGTACAAGTGCAGAACACTTTTAGACATATGGTTACATTTTCTTCCCGAACCTCTATTTTTCATTTGGGTTAAGATTTATCTCTCTTTAACTCAATGTAATTCTTCATTATTTTTATATATTTATTGTAAATTTTTTTTCATGTTCCAAATATAGGTTTCGGGCATAGCGGAAGCATGGTTGGGATGACACCCAATTTTGATTTTTACTATGATCAATGATTATTCCGGGATCAATACGATGATGAATGCCAGTCTCCACAAAATATAATAAAATATTTAGATACGAATAAAGAGGCCCAAAACCTTTAGATAGGATCTTGTACATCATGTTTATAATTAATTTAATTAATTTCATAAAGAAAAAATAATACCTGGATTTTTGGTATTTTTATTCGTTGATGATGTTGATCATTTGGAATGACCCTTCCGGATTATCTCATTGTTCTTGTAAGGATCCAAACTAGAATCCCTTTAGCGGTGATCCACACGTGCTTCGATGGCCTCCGAACAACATTGCTCGTTCTCCGGGTGCTAGTGCGGCGAATCAAGTGTCTTGTGTCGGTCGTTCTTGATCGCCTGTTCTTCAGCCTTGAAGAACGTCTCTCGTTCTTGAGAGGGTAGAGAAGAGGATTTGAGAGAGAAATTATTTGGATAAAAAATTCTCAATTCACCAGGCGTGTGGTGTGGTATATAGCACAATAGGCATACTTTCCTATTTATATACATGGAATTTCAGTTACAATATTTAATTTCATAGAAACAATTAAATACATTCATTAACTTAGAGAAAACTCATGCATTTAATAATAATATTGCGTCATTATTTATGGTGTGCCAACTTGTGAAAAACGGAATTATAAATAAAATTCCGCATCACAAAATAATAGCAGCGTTATTTTAATTTGTGTCAACTAGTTAAATAATTATTTACCGTCTTGCAAATAATTATTTTACTACCGGACTGACCTTGGTCCGCTCGAATTCCACTTCCATTTATTGAACACCCGAATAAATAAATAAATAATTTATTCTCTTAAATAATTTTTTTTTTACAAACTAGTAAATAAATATTTATTAAATGTTCAATAAAATAAATAAATATATTTTATTTAATTTATGCGATCATTTTAACTTGAATAAAATTATTCCATAATCTTGAGAATAATATTTATTTCATTAATTAAATTCAAATAGAATTTAAGCAATACCACCAAAAACACTTAGTGTGTGACCCTCTAGGATTCTTTCTCGTTGGCATTAGGCAGACTTGCCTAAAGTCTAAGAGTACTGTCTAGCAACGGGTCAAGGCACCCAAGAGAAAGAACATAAACTCACAACAATGACATACACATATGAATGCTCATTGTGTAATATAATACCTTTGTCGAAATATCTCATCAAGCAGGTTTCACGACTGTGTCATCAACTTTTATGCTTGATATGTCGTTCTTTGACTACCTGAAATAAACTTGTCATTGCACCATGGTCATGAAATTTTGTGCGATGGTTCTATTTCAATCAAAGGGCCATGATATCAACTTCCATAAATGGAAGGGACAAATCCTTCCTTGACTTATCCATTAATAACATGCCACTCGTGAAGCACCCAACGTACCCTACTTTCCGCCAACTGTCTCTGTGATGGTTTTCATCAGTAAATCAAAGTTCATAAGTCATGACATGTATTAATGATAATATTAAAGTCTAAGGATCATTACACACGCTCGCAGATAGAAATATCTGATGACACCAAAACATGTGGAATTCCTACCAGCAGGTCTGTTCTCATAATCTCCTATCTTGGAGATTACCAAGTGCGAACTTCATGAGAGGAAGTCTCATCTGCTTATGAGTACTCACACCTGACGGTTTTCATGCAATGTGTCCCATCATAGCATGTCATCAAACTGCAAAACTATATTTAAGAATATTGTTATAGCATTTCAAGGTTCTCACCATAGCGGGGAACTTCCATGACCTTATCAATACAAAAAATACTCTAGGACATTATTACATCATAATCATGCAGAACAATGAACAATATGTAATAATACATTAAATATTCATGTAATAAAAGTAAAACCAATTGGTTCTATGACACCAACTCTTAAAAACTCCCACTTGGACTAGAGACAACTTCCTACGACTTTTAGTCTGCCAGACCTCACATGATGATCATGTTTCTACTGAGTCAAGGATTTAGTCAAGGGGTCCACCACGTTTTCTTCTGTGGAAATACTGCTCACCGCAACTTCACCTCTCTAAGAAAAATCCCTCAAGAGATGATACTTCTGAAGTATGTGCTTCATCCGCTGATGTGACCTTGGCTCTTTTGCGAGAGCCACTACTACAGTATTGTAATGGTACAGTGTGATAGGATCTTTAATGTTAGGTATCACATCTAGCTCCTGGATGAAGATTTTCATCCAAACTACTTCTTTAGCTACCTAAAAAGTTGCGATATACTCGGACTCTACTGTAGAATCCGCGACCACACTCTGCTTTGAGCTCTTCTTACTCACTGCATCTCCATTCAAAGTGAATATGTATCCCATTTGTGACTTCATGTCATCTTGATCAGTCTGGAAACTAGAATTTGCATATCCTCTGATGAATAGTTCCTCATATCCTCCATAAACCAAGAACATATCCTTAGTATGCCTCAGATACTTTAGGATAGTCTTGACTGCCATCCAATGGCGGTCACCTAGGTCAGCTTGATATCTACCTACCGTACTCAATGTATAGGTGACATCTAGCCTAGTATATAGCATGGCATATATGACTGGCCCAATCACTTATGTGTATGTATTCCTTGCCATTATCTTTCTTTCCTCATGTGTTTGAGGACACATTTTCTTGGAAAGATGAATATCATGTGATGCTGGCAACAATCCCCTCTTGGATTGTTCCATACTGAATCTCTTTAGTATATTATCAATGTATGTACTTTGACTTAGGCCCAGCAATCTCTTGGATCTATCATGATGTATCTTAATCCCAATAATATACACTTCTTCACCCAAGTCTTTCATGGAGAAGCATTGATTCAACCATGCCTTAACAGAATGTAATACTGGTATCTCGTTTGTAATAAGTAATATGTCATCAACATATACTATTAGTAAAACGACTGCACTTCTACTAAACTGTTTGTAGACACAAGGATGACATTCATTCTTGATAAAACCAAATTATTTTATGGATTCATCAAAATGAATGTTCCATGACTTGGATGCTTACATTAATCTATAAATGGATTTTTGCAACTCGCATACCTTATTGGCATCCTTTGGAGTCATAAACCCTTCAAGTTGTGTCATATAGACATCTTCCTAAAGGTTCTCGTTAAGGAATTCTATTTTTACATCCATTTTTCAAATCTCATAGTCATGGTAAGCCACAATGGCAAGTATAATTCTAATGGATTTCAGTATTGAAACTGGTGAGAAGGTTTCATCGTAGTCAATTCCTTGACGTTGTTTAAAACATTTTGCAACTAGTCATTCCTTATAGGTATTGACTTGTCCTTCCATGTCTAGTTTCTTCTTGAATACCCATTTGCAACCAACAGGCTTTACATCAACTAGAGGATCTACCAAAATCCAGACTTGGTTTTGGTATATGGAATCCATTTCAGAATTCATGGCTTCTTGCCACTTGGAAATGTTTGTGCCACTTACTGCTTCTTTGTAGGTTAGAGGATCATTATTATCAACTAATAATGGTCACCATCCTCAGTAACTAGAAAACTGTACTATTTCGGTTCTCTAACCTCTCTTATACTCCTACACAGTACTTGTGTCTTTGGAATAGATTCTTCTTCCACGGGGCTTCGTGGAATCTGTTCCTGTACCAACTCTTGTGTACCTTGAGCCTCTACTTTATTGAAGTCTATCTCACTCACACTATCTCTTTTGGAGGTGTGATCCCTCTCAAGGAATATGGCATGTATTTCCACTATAACCTTTTTGTCTAAGGGGATGTATAGGTAATATCCCCTTGTTTCCTTGGGGTATCCTATAAAGGTACACTTTGTGCCTCGAGGTGTGAGTTTTTTACCTGAAGAGTCCTTAACAAACGCTTCTCTACCCCACACATGTAAATTCAATAACATGGATTTTCTTCCACTCAAGAACTCATATGGAATACCATTTATCAATTTAGTTGGTACTCAGTTTAGTATGTGTGTCGTTGTTTGTAACGCATATCCCCAAAAGGATAATGGAAGACTCACATGACTCATCATTGATCTCACCATATCCAATAGGGTGTGGTTCCTCCTTTCACCCACACCATTCCACTAGGGCGTGTTTGGAGGAGTGAGTTGGGATAGGATCCAAAACTCCCATAAGTAATCAATGAAGTCTTGATTAAGATATTCTTCACCTCAGTCTTAGCGGAGTTTCTTAATCTTCTTACCAAATTGGTTCTCAACTTCATTCACTACTGGAAAATCATGCTATAGCCACGGTCAAAAACCGTGGCTATAACCTATAGCCACGGTTCCAGCTAGTCGTGGCACCTATTAGTGTGGCTATAGCTAAAAGCTATAGCCACAGTTTTATTGGGCTAT
The DNA here is from genome assembly GCA_963277665.1 of Viscum album. Taxonomy (NCBI): domain Eukaryota; kingdom Viridiplantae; phylum Streptophyta; class Magnoliopsida; order Santalales; family Viscaceae; genus Viscum; species Viscum album. Next base: position 339,100,623 of record OY728127.1, on the reverse strand, counting down.
AGCCACGGTTTTAAACCATGGCTATAACCCCCATATTTTTCCACTGTGGCAGTTGGTCTATATCCACGGTTTTCCCCTATGGAAATAGGGTTATAGCCACGGTTTATAACCATGGATATAGCCTAATAAAACCGTGGCTATAGCCCAAAATTAATGTTCACCCATCGAGATTTGATCTATGTACCTTCGCTATGTAGACCAAACACCTTTCCACTACTCCACAGACGTCTTTGAGAATATATATATATATATATATTGTTAAATATATTATTAAAAACTGTGGCAATAGCATGTAAATCGTGGCTATAAACCTTCCCGCCATTTTTTTGCGGGTTAATTTTATTCCCGCGCAAGGGCAGGAGATCTATAGCCACATTTTTTATGAACCATGGCTATAGTTCATGAAAAAAAACCCTATAGCCACGATTTTGGTAAAACCGTGGCTATAGACCAACCCTATAGCCATGGTTTGGTTAAACCGTGGCTATAACCCTTTGAAAAAGACCCTATAGCCACGATTTCACCCAAACCGTGGCTATAACCCTTGGAAAAAGACCCTATAGCCACGGTTTCACCCAAACCGCGGCTATAGATTTTGAAAAAAAATCATATAGCCACAGTTTCACTAAACTGTGGCTATAGCCTTTGAAATTAAACCCTATAGCCACAGTTTTGTTGAAAACTGTGGCTATAGCCTCGTTTTCTAGTAGTGATTCTTGTATTCTTTGAACTTATCAAAAGAATCTGACTTATACCTCATTAAGTAGATATATCCATATCTAATAAAATCATCAGTAAAAGTTATGAAGTATGAGTACCCTCCCCTTGCTTCAACTGGAAATGGTCCACACACATCGATATGAACCAATTCAATAATTTATTTATCCCTTTTACCTTTCCCACCAAATGAGGCTTTGTTCATTTTTCCTTATAAACATCCATGACATACGCCAAGTGGTTTTAGTTCAAAAGAATCTAAATATCCATCTTGATGTAATTTTATCAAGCGTTTCTCATTTACATGACCTAGCCAGTGATGCCAAAGTTGGGTGTGGTATGAGTCATGTGAAGTATCTTTGTCATCGATTTCCATTACTTGGTTTCCAACACATAAAGACCATTGTATAAATGTGCCCTACCAAAAAAAATGTTATCTTTATAAAAGAAGCAACATTCATTGTCAAACTTGAAAACAAATCCATCTATATCTAGTCTGGATTCAGAAATTATGTTTTTGGTTACAGAAGGCACATAAAAACAACCCTTTAACACCAAGATCATCCCAGTTGGCAATGTGAGGTGGTAGTCCCCAACAGCTACAACAGCAAGTCTGGCTCCATTGGCTTCTCATAGATCTACCTCTCCTCGATCAATCTTCCTGAATCTACTTGGTTCTTGTATTTGGATACATATGTGAGCACCACAAGCTATATATAATACCCAATTTGTAGAAATAGATAGATTGCATTCAATAACAAACACACCCTAAGCTTCCCCTTGCTTCTTAGGCTGGGTGTAGTTCTTCTTCTAGTGGCCCTTCTTGCCAAATGTGAAACAAACAGCATCTTGTTCCCTTGCCTCCCCTTTGATCTTCTTTTTCTTGGAAGTTCGTGAAGAAGCTTTGGGCTTAAAGCTCTTCACCTTCCCTTTCCTCTTATTAACCATAAGGATAGAAGGCTTTTCACGCTTCATATCTTTGTCCACTTAGTGAATGAGGATAATAAGATCAGATAGAGACTTCTCAATGTTGTTCATATTGAAATTGAAAACAAAGTTACAGAAGCGCTAAGGGAGTGATGCAGGAATGAGATCGGTGCCCAGTTCTTTGGGGAGTTTAAACCCTAAAACCTCCAGGCACTCAATGTAGCCAATGATCTTGACTACATGAGGCCCAGATGGGTCACATTCTCCAAGATTACTCTGAAAGATTTCCTTAGAGATCTCAAACCTTTCTTGTCTTCCTCTCTCCTGGAAAAGACCACAGAGGTGCTCAAGCATGCTATAAGCATCCATGTTTTCATGAGACTTCATGAGCTCACTAGACATTGATGATAGCATCAAACATTGAACAACAACCATGTCGTTCATATGTTTCTCATAGACCAGGAAATCCTCATCACTCACCTCTTTGGCAGGCAGATCAGGTAATGCTGACTCGAGCATGTAATACTTCCATTCATGGCGTAGGATAACCCGAAGGCATCTAAACTATTCCTGGAAGTTACTACCGGTGAGGATGTTGTCTTTATCTAGAAATGATCATAGGGATAGTGTGGTTGACGAGTTTGTCATTTTTATTCTACAATTAAAATAGCAGATTATTAGTACTTTCTTGATTACATTTTATAAGAAATAATAAATTTTATTAAGTCCCCCACTATTTTATCAAGTCCTAATGGCCCTCACCATTGAACTCAAAATGTACAGCTTCCATGAAATTCTAGTGGAAAAGATTCATATTCCCCTTCGCATAACCCCAACAAGGGTTGGTCAAGCTATTAGAAGGTATTTAGGTAGGAAAGTCTTTGCCAACTACGGGCTTGCAGCTCCTTGATTTGTTGAGTGGAATCCCCAATCCTAAAATCATGACTTTTGATTTCCTCAACTCTTGCCTCCAATATTACATCAAGTCTAGCAAGGGATACTCCTCTTGATATAATATGGTTAAGTCAACCTGAAACCTTTCATAAGGGCTTCCTGTATAAAAGTAAGTATCCCAACAAGGGTTGGTCAAACACATAGTTTTTTTGAGTTTTTCCCTTAATCAAGTAACGGAAGGCTTGTTCTGACTTAATATTTTATTTGAGGGATTTTTATCTCTTATGCGTGAATTTCTTATTATCATTATCACATTCTTTTTAATATTAAGTGGAACTTACTTAATTGATTAACCATGTCTTGATAATATTTATGCATAAGTCTAGTTTATTTTAGTTCCATATTGCATGCTTGTTTAATTCATTAATTATGTGATCATGACAACACATCCATAATGATAAACCATGCAACTGGAAGAAATAAAATAAAGTAAATGGTATGATCATGAGATTTTATAATGGATAGTTTATCTAGTAGTTGATAAACTAACCCTGACCTAGGGGAGAAACACCTTGAACCTTTTGGGTTCGTGTTTATAGCTTCCACTTGTCCACCTCTGTATCTCCTGGGATTGGTTTCATCTCAACTCCAGCTTGAACTTCCTCCACTAGCTTGGGAGTTCCATCCATTACATATGACCTTTTTAACTCACGTTTAGGTGAGGGTTAAAAAGGGGTTTTACATAAAAGAAACATTGGGCACGCAGGCCCTATATATTAATGAGGAGAAGGCTGGCAGGCCAACAAATTTAATTCAAATAAATAAATTAAAAGAAACCATCCACATACAAAGGTCTTGGTCTAGCTCATGATCATCCATACATGCAATGATATTTATGCATAAATAAAACTAGCAATTAATTCTTTAATCTTTCTTGTTTAAGATAAATCATGCTCGAATTAATTAATTATCATCTTTAATTAATTAATCCTTTTATCTTAAACCCTTTTCTGAATTTCCTTGAGATTTTTATCCATCATAATTTTAAACAAATAAATTCATTTAAAATTATCTTTGTACGTAACTTGTACCTTGGATGCAACCCAGTGAATTCTTATTCATAACTACCCAATGAGTAGAAATGAACATTACGTAGATGTTAAATTAAACACATATATATATAACACCTATCACGTGTTGTGCCTCGGCTTTACGCTCACACGATGGTACACGTCTTAAGGGTTTGTATAATATAATAATAAATTTTAATAAATCTACATAATTTTGATGAGTACATGATGTGTAGTTCTAACTACATGTCATGTACTATTTTCCACCGTCTATCCAAAGTACACGCCTAGGGAAACGGCGTGTGAGTATACTTCAGAAATCTTCAGAGTACATGGCATGTCTAGTGGGTCACATGCCGTGTAGTTTCTCATTACAAAGTCTCCAGCTGGGCAAGTCGTATACAAGGTACACGGTCCAACCCTAACCTGAAGGGACTACACGCCATGTCCATTGGGCCACACGGAGTGTAATCCGGAAATTGTGTGCTAGCTGTTCTTGGTCAACACATGGATTCATTTAAGACTTAGAAAGACTCCAACACACGGCTTGGTTTGGCGGACCAGTTTGATGCATTGAATCTAGACTACATGGTGTGTACTACCGAATACACACTGTGTGTTCTGGTGTTGTACGTCCAGGAATCTTTGGCACCTCTAGATGAGATCCTCTATTTTATTTTAATTAAAATTAAAAAAAAGATCATTTCTGTAAGGTGAACGAGAAACGAAAGAGGAGGAATAGATCTCAAATTTCATATTTTCAGAATTATTAACTTGAATTGAAACAACTAAATTATTAAATGCGTAATTCATCAACAAAATATTTAAATAACTATAAACTATGATGTAACCGCTCTGATACCACTTGTAGGTTCCAGGTGTAGCAGAAGCGTGGTTGGGATGACACCCAATTTTGATTTTTACCATGATCAATGATTATTCTGGGATCAATACGATGATGAACGCCATTCTTCAAGAAATATAATTAAAGATTTAGATAAAGAAGAAAGAGGCTTGAAACCTTTAGAGAGGATCTTGCACATCATGTTTATAATTAATTTAATTAATTTCATAAAGAAAAAATAATACATGGATCTTTGGTATTTTTCTTCGTTGATGATGTTGATCATCCGGAATGACCCTTACAGATTATCTCGTTGTGCTTGTAAGGATCCAAAGTAGAATTCCTCTAGCGGTGATCCACACGTGCTCTGATGGCCTCCGATCAACACCGCTCGTTCTCCGGGTGCTAGCGCGGAGAATCGAGTGTCTTGTGTCGGTCGTTCTTGATCGTCTGTTCTTTGTCCTTGAAGAACTTCTCTCATTCTTGAGAGGGGAGAGAAGAGGATTTTAGAGAGAAATTGTTTGGATCAACAATTCTCAATTCACCAGGCATGTGGTGTGGTATTTAGCACAATTGGCGTACTTGCCTATTTATATACATGGAATTTCAGTTATAATATTTAATTGCATAGCAATAATTAAATATATTCATGAACTTAGAGAAAACCCATGAATTTAATAATAATACTGCGTCATTGTTTATGGTGTGCCAACCTGTGAAAAATGGAATTATAAATAAAACTCTGCGTCACAAAATAATAACAGCGTTATTTTAATTTGTGCCAACTATTTAAATAATTATTTACCATCTTGCAAATAATTATTTTACTACCAGACCGACCTTGGTCCACTCGAACTCCACTTCCATTTATTGAAAACCCAAATAAATAAATAAATAAATAATTCTATTAAATAAATATTTTATTTAAAAACTAGTAAATAAATATTTATTAAATGTTCAATAAAATAAATAAATAAATTTAATTTAATTTATGCGATCATTTTAACTTGAATAAAATGATTCCATAGTCTTGAGAATAATATTTATTTCATTAATTAAATTCAAATAGAATTTAACCAAGACCACCAAAAACACTTAGTGTGTGACCCTCTAGGATTCTTTCTTTTTGGCATTAGGTGGGCTTGCCTAAAGTCCAAGAGTACTATCCAGCAACTGGTCAAGGCACCCAAGAGAAAGAACGTAAATTCACAACAATGACATCCACATATGAATGATCACTGTGTAATATAATCCATTTGTCGCAATATCTCATCAAGTAGGTTTCATGACTGTGTCATCAACTTTTATGCTTGATACGTTGTTCTTTGAATACCTAAAATAAACTCGTCGTTACACCATGGCCATGGAATTTCTTGTGATGGTTCTACTTCAATCAAAGGGCCATGATATCAACTTCCATAAATGGAAAGGAAAAATCCTTCCTCAACTTATCCATTAATAACATGTCACTCGTGAAGCACCCATCGTACCATACTTCCCGCCAACTGTCTGTGTGACAGTTTTTGTTAGTAAATCATAGTGCATAAGTCGTGACATGTATTAATGATAATCTTAAAGTCTAAGGATCATTACACATTCTTGCAGATAGAAATATCTGATGAAATCAAAACATGTGGAATTCTTACCAGCAGGTCTGTTCTCATAATCTCCTATCTTGGAGATTACCAAGTGCGAAATTCATGAGAGGAAGTCTCATCTGCTTATGAGTACTCGCACCTGACGGTATGCATGCTATGTGTCCCATCATAGCATGTCATCCAACCACAGAACTATATTTAAGAATATTTTTATAGCATTTTAAGGTTCTCATCATAGCGGGGAACTGCCATGACCTTATCAATGTAGCAAATACTCTAGGACATTATTACATCATAATCATGCAGAACAATAAACAATATGTAATAATACATTAAATATCCATGTAATCAAAGTAAAACCAGTTGGTTCTAGGACACCAAATCTTACACCAAACTCATGTATCCAGATCAAATCATCTTTTTTTATGGGTAAATACATGTTTTACAAGGTTCACTTTCCAATTCCTCCCAATAAGCAAGGCCGGTTAAAGGGAACTTCCCAATTCCTTACCCATTTTCAAGTACACTCCATAATCTGTTTTAAGAAACCATTATTTTTCTAAAAAAAATCTTTTTATCGTGAAAAACTATTTTAGTTCTTTTCTGGTTTTATAAAAACAATTAATACTTATCCACTTTAAAGACTCCTCTATATTTTCTCTTAAACCGCACTAAACTGGCTCATTTCTAAAAACTCTTTTTACATGTTTTCACTTTAGTTGGTCATCATTTTTTCCTTAAATATAATTTATTTTCCCATTCATATGAGGAATACAATGGACTTAGTGATTGATGGGTGGGACCCGCTATATCCCTTGATGTATCAGTAGGTATCATGAGACAAAACAGATATAGACTTGGTCGAGGTCTTGCCCATTTATTTTTTAGATATAGATTTAGTCGAGGCCTTAACCATTTATTTCCAGGTGTCTTAGTCGTGGCCTCAATGGTATGTTTCAAATGTCCAACATTACACATTCCCTCATTATGATGTTTTCAAATGATAATCACTGTGATTATTCAATTAGTATAATATCCATGGTTAAGTTTCTTTCTCAAGTGATTATTTGTGACATTATATAATCAGATTTTATTCCTGCCATATTATTCTCAAGATTATGTTTTAATGGTATTTATTTTTAGTTATTCACTATGCCTTATTGTTTATGTTTATTTATGATAGATTTTGTTATATTGTTTACCCTTACTGAGCATCTGATCTCACCCCTTTCTTATGTTTTATTTTTCCTAGGGATGCAAAGATGTATATTATGAATGACTTGAATGGATAATCTAGGAGTTTATGGGTGTTCCCATTGAAGTTTCTATACTATTTTTCCTTTCAATTTGTAATGTAAAACTTATGTTTATATCTGGTTTTCTAAATCTACTAAAATATTTGGTCATTTGGGATACGATAACTTGTTCATAGTACCAATGTAATAAAGTAAGGCACCAACTCCAGGCTACTAGGGTCAGGGTCTTTAAATCTTTAGTATAAAATAGTCACACATGATTCATAGTTTTTAATATTAAGAATAATTAATTAAGAATTTGATATAATATAAAACTTAATGACTGATGGGAATAGTAAACTTAATGATCCATGAAACTCATGTCGATGAGGTTTAATGGATTAAATAATTAAATTTAATATTTTCTTGTAAATAGGTAAATTACATGATGTGTATAAGTCATCCACATGAAATATACTTCTCTTCATCAGATATTCTCAATACACACCTAAGTACTCGGAGGGTACTTATTGCAAACATTTATGAAGTACAGAGTGCGTATAAAGGATACATGACATGTACTTCAAGTTACATAGTTGTCGGTTTGTATGTGTTGTGTATTAATTACATGACATGGTCTAACCCCATGTTATCCTCCTTGAAAGCGTGTAGACTATACGACATGAAGTAAATCTACATGGCATGTACTCTGGAAAAGTTGTGTGTCACCCTGGCTGGTCTGCACGTGGTGCATTTATTGCACGTGGTGTGTACAAATTACATGATGAACCAAAATCCATGTGGTCTTCCTTGTGTAAGGAACAAGGATACATGATGTGTGTAATGTCTCAGATTTTTTTGTGTATTATTTTTTGATATTATATGGATTGATTTTGAGACCAGGTGTTGAGATGACATACGATTACGAGGCCTGGTGTGCCTGGAATAAATGTTTGAAAAATATTAAAATATTTAATAGAATGCATGCATGGTTTTCCTGAAAAATTAGGGTACCTCTTAAATGGGTGTCTGAATAAAAAATATGAGGGCACTGTTGAGTTCAGAATAGTGGATTTACCCTAGGCGCGACCTAAATTTAGTCGGCATGGGTCATTTGTGAAAAAAGTTGTCATGGTACGTAAATGGAATAAAATAATTTATTAAAATTATTTTACGCAGCAACCTAATTCTCCCTTTTAAATAACTACTTATATAAAATTTATAGGGTTAGTTGCATAACCTTGTGAATTTGATGAGTTCCTTTGGAGCATTGGAGGAGAATTCTCTCGAACGAATGACGACAAATTCGACGAATCGAGGATCAAAGATGATGCGGTGACTATTCTTCATCAGCGACCAATCCAAATTGAGTTAGGATGTGTTGGTTTTTATCTTCTTCCTCGTTCTTTATTTCTACGACAAATGCGGACTAATACACTAATATATTATCTTGCAGATCGAATATATTTATGTGATGGGTTTTCTTTGCAGGTTTATCGGGATGTATTTCATTTGGTTTTCTAACCCCAAATCTTATGATCTTGATTATTGGCCAAGAACGCTTGTTCAATGATGATAAACCATTTATTATGTGCATTTCTCCCTCCATTCTTCGCATTCTTCACTTTTGGAACCTCGTGGTTCCTAGCTTGATATTGTCGGGTGGTTTTGAACATGATCGAACCCTCAAATTCGAGGAGAATTGAAAACCGAGGTCAGATCTGTGTAGATCGGGACCCAAGGAACTCGAATCTACAATCGTTAGGTTTTTCAGGAATTAGAGGAGGTGTGGTGGTTTGTGGAAGGGACCACCAGTGTGTCAGCGGCGGAGCGCGTGCGGGCAGTGGAGCCACATGCGGCGAGTGTGATAGCGGCGAGTGTGACGGCAGCGGGACACGGGCCAGGTGGGTGTGATCGGGCCAGGCAGGCCATGCAGAGCAGGCCCATGTGAGATAGCAGGTCAGCCAGGTGGTTTGGGCTAGAACATTAGGTCGAGTCGAGTCATGATGGTGAGTCGGGCCGAACCCAGGTCGGACCCAGGACAACCTGGGCAGAGCCTGGTGGCGGCCAACCACGACGGTCGACCGCTGGGCTGAAAAAGCTCGAGTTGTTACAGGTGCATTGATCTCGGATGCAGCGAATGCATGGCCGGTCCACGTGGTAAGTCGACTGACCACAATGGTCGACCGTGGTGGTAGGTCTGCATGCCCCTGGCAAGGATGCGGGCAGTTTCACTCAACTAGAATATCTCCTAAACAGAGCGTCCAATCGATGATCTGTCTGTGGCGTTGAGACCCCGACATTGAGATGGTCTTTTGAGATAAATGGTGGGTTTTTAGGTTGGATCAATATAGTTTGAGATCATTCACTTGATCCTTTCCTCGAGGGTTCAGTACGACATTACATCCATATCACTAGATTGTAATCCTCTCTAGATGTCGAGTCTCAAATAGAGTATGATATCCCTCCCCAAGACTGGAGTGCGATCTTCTATCACCCCTAGTGAAGTTTGTGGAATTATGTGACCCCCTTGAGAAGGACTTTGATCCTCCATCTAGCAGATCACATCAGTAGGGTATGTGGTATCCCTTAGTGTGTCTAGGTGTGATCCCCCACGTAGTGGGTCGATCCAAATTGGGTATGTGTTATACCCTAATGAGTTTGGGCATGATTTGTGGTGTCCCTCAATTAGTTCTGGGTATGACCCCCTCGCTTTGTATCATAGTCTTCCTTGACCAATGCATTCACTTTGGGTGGGGCCCAAATGAGATAAACATCTCTGTGAGTGTCTCTGATGATATCATGGATCGAGGAGTAAGTCCTCCCGAAATGAGCATGCTTTGAGTAGAATCATGTGGATGGTAATGGTTTATGACCTCCTGATGGCATGGTGTCTCTTATGATTATATTTAGATGTTCTGTTATATGTTTTATAGACATATACCTGTGTAGAGCTGACTATACTTTCATTTGTTGTATTTCTTTATGGTTTCAGGGTGTCCTGCTGGGTATTATTATACTCACTCATGCATGTGTTTTGCCTGCACGTGTTGTGTCTTGTGAAAACAAGCAACTTTTTGATGGAGTCCTAGAACCAGGACCAAATGGTGCTTAGTGAGACTGGACAGACCGAGGTGTGTTCCTGCGGATTTCATACAGCAATTCCAGCACCTTTACTTCCAGCTTGGACTTGTGTTATAGACTCTTTGTGGTGGGCTTGTTTTTTTCCCTGTTTACTTTCTTGTACCTTTTCTGTCATACTCTGTTGTGGGATCTTAGTGGTATTCATGCGTTTTTTACTTTTTGGTTTTTTACATTTCAGAATTTTGTGTCTTGGAGACGTGTACGTGTGTACAGGTGCTTAGGCTAATATATCTCATTTGTGGGATGTGTCTACTTAGTGCTAGTCACCAACCCCTGGCCTATTGGAGGTGGTCTTGGGGTAGTCATGGCATGGGCCCCTCTGGGATGAGTCGTGATAGCATGTAACAAAAAAGTGCACACCCTATAGTCTAGTATTATCCAACCACAATTCTTGGCACCTCTAGATGAGTTCTTCAGATGTGATCTTCATTAATTATTAACCAATCATGTTAATATGTGAAAGAAACGAAGAAGTGGAAGAAAATATTTTGATAACGTATCAATAAAAAAATAAAACTTAAAATGAATTTTTACTTTTTAATACACAATGATCAATAATTAAATAAATAATTATAAATTTGAACATAGCCGCTCTGATACCACTTGATGGTTCTGGGTAGCAGCAGAAGTGCTTATCAGGGATGATCCTGACTTAGAAAATTTTAAATTCGATAGATCATTATCATATTATACAAGATGTGAACATCGTGACCAATGAATTTTTTTGAATAAAATATTGATAGGAAAGGACGTCATAACCAAGAGGAGATCTTTTAACGTTAATTTTATAATTAATTCAAATAGATTGAAAGAAATATTACCTCATTCTTGAGATCTTTCTTTGTAGTAGATATTGATCATTTGAAACCCTTTTCAGTAATCTATCATTGTAGTTGTATAATCTAAGTGTAGAATCCCTTTAGCGGTGATCCATACGTGCTCATATAATTTACGAATGACACTAATGAATCGTCAGGTGCTTGCGCGGTCGATTGATCATCTTGCGTTGCTTTTCTTTATCGCTTCACGTTTATTTGGTCTTGAAGAAATTATCTTAATCTTCTCGTTCTTGAGAGGATGTGAGAAGGAAGTGGATGGTTCTCGAGAGTAATTTTTTGTGCACAACGACTCTTGATTAACCTATGTTAGAATGTATAAGGAGTCTATTTATTGACCTAGGGTTAAGGTTTGTAATTTTATTAATTAAACAAGTTCCCTTAATAAAATGTTAAACTCATTTATGACCTCATGTCATGTATTAAAATAATATTATAATTTTATTGCACGGTGTGTGATAACTGACGCGGTGATAAATATCATTTTAACGACTTGCAAGTTAATATTTATCATTATACATGATCTTGGTTCGCTCATCCTCCTTAGCATTTATCGAATATTCGAATAAATATTTAATTAAATATTTATCCATAAAGTAAATATTTTATTCACGATCTAACGAATAAATATTTATCAAATATTCAATAAATAGATATTATATATCTTTGTAATTTAACAATTGCCCTGCAAATAAATATTATTTAATTTATTCGATCATTAATTTTGAATAAAAAATTTCATCGGTCTTGAGAATGATATTTATTCTAGTAATTAAATTCAAATAGAATCTAATTGAGATTAATGAAAACTCTTAGTGCATGACCATCTAGGCTTCTTTCTCATTGTCATTAGACGGACTTACCTAAAGTTCAAGATTACTGTCTAGCAATGGGTGAGGGCACCCAAAAGAAAGAAGTTAATGTTGTAACGTCGACAACCACATACGAGTGTTCATTGTGTAATATAATCTCTTTGTCACAATATCTCATCAAACATGTTGCACACCTGTGTCATCAGCATATATACTTGATATGAATTTCTTTGAAAATTTAAGATAAACTCGTCATTACACTGTGACCATGGAATTTAATGTGATAGTTATATTTCAATCAAAGGGTCAAGATATCAACCTCATTAATACGGAAGAGACAAATCTTTTCTCAACTTATTTTTTAATAACACATCATTCGTGATGCACCCAACGTATTCAACTTCACCATGAACTGTTATCGTTATGGTTTACGACAATACATCTAAGTGTGTGAGTCGTGACATGCATTAATAATAATCTTAAAGTCCAAGGACTATTACTCACGCTCGCATACAAAAATATCCAATAACATGTAAACATATGGAATTCATACTGGAAAGTCTGTTATCATAATCTCCCATATTTGAGATTACCATGTGTGAATTTAATGAGACAAAGTCTCATTCGCTTATGAGTACTCTCACTTGATAGTTTACATACTATATGACCATTGTAGAATGTTATCCGACAATAAAACTAGGTTTAAGAATATCATCTTATCATTTTAAGGTTCTCAAAATATCGGGAAACTGTTATGCCTTTTTAATGTGATAGATACTCTCAGATATTACTACATTAAAGTCATGCAGAACAATGAACAATATGTAATAAGATGTTTAATTAATATCCACTTCTTTGAATGTGCATGTAATCTAAAGTAAAAACATTTGGTTTTAGAAAACCAACTCCAACATGGTGATTTCGGGGTTTCCTATGGTATACTTACCCCTACATGGGTTATGCCCACACATGTCATGTCTTATGTAAATGAACAACCTTTTAACGGAGTCCTAGAAGAACCAGGAGAAGGAGAAGCTTAATTGAGCTAGACAGATCACATATGGTTCCATGAGTTGCATCTTAACAACGATCCCCTTTTTTGTTAGCAGGTTGAACTCTTTTTATAGCGTTGGTGGGCTTGTATTTGGCCCTTTGCTTTTACTGTACTCTTGTCATGCTCTGATGTGGGATTAATTGTTATGCATGCATTTTCAGTATCAGTTGTTTATCTGTATGCATTATGCATGAGTATAACTTGTATGTGTGTTTACATGTACTTTAAGCCAAGGTCTCTCATGTGTGAGATATGTCTACTCAGTTCTGGTCACCAACCTTTAGCTTAGTGGAGGCGGACGTAGGGTGTTACACTCGGCTTACTATTAGCTAGGCGGGCCCCAGTGAGTCAGGTAGTGGTAAAAATAAGCAAAGAACTTCAAATTGACGTGCAAAACTAAAATAACCTTCCTCAGATCATTTGTGATTTGTTGGAATCAATCGTGCATCAATCTGATGCCTTGATTGATCAGTATAATGTAAAATTGGTTTTCAGCTTTAATAGATATTATAATTGTTTAACTGATAAATAAATAGTGTAATATGGCATTTTCATATTAGCTTTGCATTATTTCTATGTTTGTGGTGTTTTATGTACGTAACATTGTATAAACTATTTTGACTATTATATATATATATATATATATATATATTGAATATAAATTCGATTTTAAAAATTAATTTTTATATTTTCTTTGTTTAATTGTTTTTGGTATCATATGTGAGGGTTGATCGTGAAATAAGATTCGAAGGAATTGTAGTTGTTTGGTTTGGTTTTCTGTTTTTTGGTTTTTTTGTTGGACTTTTAAGGTGTAACACACACACGTACACATACACACAATTTTGCACATTAGCGGTCCCCAGAGGTGGTTGCTAATGACCTATATGATTTTCAATTTTAGCAACCGCCAATGACCATCGGTTCTGGGACCCCAATAGTGACCGCCAATGGACGTCGCTATTGCCCTTTAGTGACTGGACAAATGCGATTGCCAAAAGTGGTTGTTTGGCAGTCGGTAAAGATCAATGTTTTGTCTATCTACATTTTAACCGACATGAATTCATTTAGAAATGTGGCACCGATATTGATTTCATTAAAATAATTAACACATGATATTAATTTAAACTTCCATCAACATTTTTTCAGCTATTAGCAAACCATTTTGTATACAGACACAATCTAAAATGCTAACTATTACATTTTCTTTATTTAATAATCATTCTAGCATCATTTTATGGTCTTATATCATACATTGTTATATTTTTAATAACCAAATGTTATTTTTATATGTTTCACAGCTTACTACGTTTCATTTAAATGTACAAACAGAGATATTAGTTAATGATTTCTAGAAATTTCATTGATAATAATGAGGATCACCAAAATTATCACCGATAAAAATACATGGATTCATAACTATTTCATAACAATCGTTTAAATAATCTTAATTGCATTTTTATGATATAAAGTATTAAAAAATGTCAGGAAAGTAGAACTAAAAAGCTATATAGAAACACACAAACACACGCACACATGAAACCGAGGAGACTATACAAGAATCCGAATAAACTCTCTTTCACACCCCCACGGACTCTTGCACACCCCACGGACTCTTGCACACCAGGTTAGCCCAAGGGCATTTATGATATAAATTAACTTGACCGTTCAATGTTGGTTTTTCCTATGGCAAGTGAAAAGCCTCGTGGCGTGGGCAACGTAAAACAGTAGCCATGGCCATGGGAGGAGTGCAGAGGCACTGAAACAGCCACAGGAATAAGAATCTCCAAATATCATCTTGACCCTGTTTTCTGTATCTCCGGAACTCAGGAAGATGTCGACGGAGAGGCTTTCTACATCCCCCGAAGAGGACCCATTGTACGATCTTACGGATCTCCACTTGATTTGATTTTAATCACTGCTAATGTCGTTGGATTATCTCAATTTAAGCGGCTTCATAACCTTTCCTAGCATGATTTTTTCAAGTCATCTCGAAGCGCATATTAGATCCTGATCAATTTTAGGTTTCTGCGTATATCGACGATCATTTTCGCCCCGTCTTTCCCTTTGTTATCTGAACTGCATTCTCAAAAAAACCCTTGTTAACTCGGGCAGCTACTCACGAGTCTAATCATTCCCTGATACCCTCTTGATCTGGGTCAGAGATAGTTTGATCAAAGCTGGAGCCTGTTAAATGCCCTTTTCGTCTTTCTGTATCTCTTTTTACCTTGTTTTGAACATGCTATTTTTTTTTTCCTTCTGCAGAATTGGCTTACTTTCCAGTGGTTTGCCCAAATCAACAGTTATTGTTTTGTTTTATTGCTGAATGTTATAATCTTGTTAGCCCCAGGTTTGTTGATATTCTGCAGGAGGCACCGCTATCTGGTCATCCGAAGCCAGTGATAACTGTTTGGTGTATCTTTTATTATTCCCTTCAAAACCTAAGTCCCTCTACACGGATTATTTATTCCGATTTCATTAACAAGAGTGACATTTAATTTCATTTTCTTTAAATTCAGGCAGGCTATGCTATCTTCCCGGCAGCAGCTCCTTGTATATTTAAACCAATACAAAGATTGATACCATCCTTGCTCTGCAGTTGCTCTGCAGCTCTTCTGATATTGACTGGCTTCTCCTTGTGCTCCCTTGTATAGAATTCTCATCTCCAATGCCAATAATGCCTTGTAAGCGATTTTTTCATTGCAATTGTAATTTTTTTTGCCTCATGTTTGTATATCCCGAGTTCATATGTTGCATGCTTTTATTTAATTCAGCAGCTCAAAGTCGAAGACATTCAATAGCTCCAACATTCTAACAATTCTTTCTTACCGTCCAGCAGTTAGACCTCTGCATATCTAAAAATCACATTTCTTTTGTATTTGTATTTAGGTTTAGGCATCTTTCAAAAGTATTTGGTCTACCAAGTGCAGAAAGTACTATGGCAGGTATTTATGTGTCATTTTCATGCTGTAATTGAAGCTGCATTTGTTCTATTGGAGAATTCAGTTAAGCAGAACAAAAAGAGCCTTCTTATTCATGAAGTATATGCCAACACATCACGGTATCATGTTTTTTTGACTGTTATTCAGTATCTGGTTTTTAAATTTTAAACTACTCTCCCCAACTATCACATCTTCTTCGGATGCGACAATGAACTAAAAAAACCATTATACAACATTTTGTGATATACATGTGCTCTGACTTACCTTTTTTTTTTTAGCAAATGATGCTTGGGGCCTTTGCATTATTCTTTTTGGGGAGTTGCTTTTTTCGAGGATTGATGGCTGCCACAGTTGAATCGTTTTATTGGCATTATGTGTTTCATATTCTATTTCAACTTTGTATTTTATTAGGTTGCTTTTGTCAGGATTTTTTGTCAGGATTTTTTGTCCTTCACTTTATGTTTCCTTTACCCCAATGATACCTCATTTTTTTATCAACTAACCCGATTCCCTAAGAAACTGTCATTTATTTTGAAAATCATGTTGACTTTGCAGGGTAACTACAACATCAGCCAGAAGATGAAGCACATTGTTTGGTTACCTTTCACCACTATTGCTTATGGTAAATGTTTTCATGCAATTCATTAGTTTTTTTATCACATCTCTATCAATTTAATGGTGATGGCGAAATATGACCTTTGACCCATGCTTTTGTTATGCTTCCATGACTTGATCCTCTTTGTTTTCTGTGGATCCTAATATTTGATAGTAAATAAAAATTTATAAACATGCAAAGGTATAATTAAATCATTCAATGGGAAACTTGGGTTCATATCATTTTTTCGCTTTAGGACAATGTTCTACACAAAAAATAATAACCGTAAAAAACAATAGAAAACCAAAATACAGAACATGAAATAACAAAACTACAATGAATATATAACAGTACACAAACCCATATAGGGTCAATAACCTCCATAAGCTAGTAAAGTCCTGCCTGTTCACCCTCCTACGAACTTGAAAAACACGCTGTCTCACGCACACACACAAATATAGGGGTGGACATAAAATATACTCAACATGATCATTTTCAAAACCTCTCATGCAAATATGGAAAAAACACATTAAAGACTTGGTGGATAAATAGCGAAACCAATTTGTTATTTAAATCACGTCAACTAAGTTTCTATCTTCGCAAGGCTTGCTCACTAAATGTCACATAAAAATATAGTATCGAAAGATATATAGTAAGAAAGGTACGTCGCCCCCACTTTCTCACTTATCTAGTCATCTTAAACCCCAACATCACATGTCCCGGGGCTCCCACCTCCTTCATAAACCACTTCATCGCATCATAACAACAACATCACATCCGCATCATAACGAATCATAACCCAGTGCCATTACAACTTGCACACACACACATCACAACCATAAGCCATTACAACCTACACATACATGTGTCGTCATCATAAGCCATTACAGTTTGTACGTATGAATATACAATAACCTTAACCCGTTACAACTTGTGCATGTATACATACCATACTATGTATAGAAGAGAGAGCAAGGTAAGGGGTAGTTGAATGATCTTTAAACCCTCTTTCGACTTATCCTTGAGAAGTGGCTCTAGTGTTATTGCTTGAACAACTTAGACCAATGAGCTCGAGCATTAGACTCACACTCCCATGTGTCTTCCTGCTTCTGTCCATGCTGCCATAAGACTCGGACAAGTGGTATTGTCTTTCCTCGAATGACTTTCTCGCTCCGGTCAATGATCTGGATCAGACACTCCTCGTAAGATGCACCTGACTCCAACTCAACGTCCTCGCGGAACATCACATGATTGAGTATGTACTTCCGAAGCTGAGAAATGTGGAACACATCATGCACGTCTCGATTACATGGAGCAAAGTTCAGATGGTACGCCACAGTCCAAACATGTTTGGTGATTATGAAGGTCCAACAAACCGCGGTGCCGGTTTCCCTTGCTTCCGTAAACGACGATGTCCCAATCGATGTGACACTCGTAAGAAAACCCAGTCGCCAACAATAAACTCTAAAGGTCGTCTCCTCCAGTCTGCATATGATCGCTGCCTGCTTTGAGCGGTCACCAACCACTTCATGATCAACCGCACCCTCTCTGAGGTCTCCTGCACCATACTTAGGCTCGACAACTGCTGCCCCACCCGCCTTGTGCCAACATAGCGGTGAGCGGCACAACCATTCATAGAGAGCCTCAAACGGTGCCATCTGTATAGAAGCCTGAAAGTTGTTATTGTAAGTGAACTCTATCAAGACTAGATGCTCATCCGAAGCTCCACCAAAGTCTAAAACACAAGCCCAAAACATATCCTATAGTATGCAACTTGTTTGCTTCGACTGTTCGTCTGGAGTAGCATGACCGTCCATAGAGTCTCAAACGACGCCATTTCTATAGAAGCCTGAAAACTATTGTTATAAGTGAATTCTATTAAGGCTAGATGCTCATCCCAAGCTCCAACGAAGTCTAAAACACAAGCTCGAAGTATACCATCTAGTATGCGAATTGTTTGCTCCAACTGTTTGTCTGTCTGTCTGAGGATGATACGCTGTGCTCAATCTCAGTAGAGTCCCTAAGGCCTTTTGCAAGCTCTGTCAAAAGCGCGATGCGAAATGTGCATTCCTGTCAGAAACAATGCTCAAGGGAACTACATGAAAGCATACTATCTCACAGACATATAGCTTTCTCAGCTCATCTACTGAGTGAGTCTTTTAGATCGATAAGAAGTGAGTAACCTTCGTCAGTCGACCGATAATCAATTAGACAACACCACGACTCCTTGGGGTCCTGGGTAACCCCGACACAAAGTCCATCGCGACGTCCTCTGTAACGACCTGAAATTTTGAATAAATCTTGTTTCCTAATTTTGTGTGTTATTTTATTTTATTTTTATACTCAACAAAAATGTTTCATTTGATAACATGAGTATAATTAAAATGAGACCGTTGAGTTTTGACTGTTATATAACCATTGGTCAATATGACCGCTGGAAACTAAACGTTTTGATTATTGTCTCTAAATATAAGTAATCTTGGTTAATTAATATAGAAAGAAGATTTAATGGCCTCACCCAGTAGTCTTGGACCGATTGAAGCTCATCTAATAGAACTTGAGAAGGAGGTAGCACCACTGGGCTTTGCTCTGGACCAAACCCAAGCTGAACTTCATCGTGTGAAGCTAAAACGGGATCGCCTTCGCGAGAAGTTCAAACTGATAGAAATTACTACTCGTGCGATGTTGGCCGAGCCTCCCTCAGATTCTCTCACCTTAGCACACCTTACACTTAGGTCCTATGCTGGTGTGATAAGGAGCTATGTAAGGAGACCGTAACTGCCTTGTGTAATCCTTGGTTTTAAATAAAAATTGGGATTTCTTCTTATGATGATGTTTATGACTTTTCAAATGTCCGGATAAATATAGTATGCATATTTTTGGTGAATTTTAGAGAAAAGATATTTTAAAAAATGTTTATGTAAACCTTAAATAATTAAAAATGTGTAATGATTTTCAAAAAATGGTCTTCTACAATTATGTTCAGTACGAAATTTAGAGTCTAATAAGATCAACTTAATTTTTGATGAATAGTAAATTATGAATAGTGATTTTATGCTTAGGATTAGTAATGTGACCAAATGGATTAGTAATCTCACTTAAAGAAAGTATTAATATAATATAGGCACCTTGATTAAGTAATATGATTCAATAAAATGGTTAAATAACGGTTTCATAAATTATTATTCAAGTATTAGGTTTTTTGGGTGAATAGTGTTTTTTAATTAAAAATTAAATTAAAAATATTTAGAAAATTATTTTTATAAAATGGATTTCATTTTTGAACTCAGAGCATCGATATTATGTTAAGGTAATTTTGGGAATTTTTCTGAAAAAAATGAATTGTCGGTGAATAGTGTATTTATTTAAAAAATAAATTAAAAATATTTAGAAAAATATTTTTATAAAATGGAGTTCATTTTTGAAATCAGAACATTGATATTTGGTTAATGTGAAATTTTGGGATTTTTCTGAGAAAGTTGAATTTTCAGTGAATAGTAAAAATACAGTTTTAAGGTTTCAGTATGTTTAATGACATCATAACTGTGTCATGAGATATTTTATGGGTTGGCCGACCAAAGGTGATGAATTATTGTATTGGGGGCCCCATGTGGCCTAACTTCATGAGAAATATCTTGGGAGAGCACATGGTTTTGAGAAACTCATTTATGAGGTGTCCCTTGACCATTAATGCCTTGTCCCCTCACTTTCCCTATAAATACCAAGTCATTCTCTCATCCTTTAGACTTCAAAATCATTCTCAACGAAATTCTGGTCTCCTTACCTCCCAAGGAGTCCTCCTAAGGTGCCCCCAATCCCTCAAGGTCCAAACATTTGAGTTTTAAGAGTTACGTTTTAAGGTAAGGGATCCGACCCCTCTCTTTCTTTTCAAGTGATCTCTTTTATGTCATTCTTTTATGTCATTCTTTTATGCTCCATGTTCTTATGTTGGAGGAAGTTTTTTTATATTCATTATACTGTCCTTTTTATGTTCACATGATGAGAGACCCCCTCTTACTCTCATCATTTCGTTTTATGAATGTTTGAGTGACGCCGTTA
This sequence comes from Viscum album, assembly GCA_963277665.1. NCBI lineage: Eukaryota > Viridiplantae > Streptophyta > Magnoliopsida > Santalales > Viscaceae > Viscum > Viscum album. Next base: position 339,079,899 of record OY728127.1, on the reverse strand, counting down.
GGTTGTCGAAATTTTAAGGGATTCTTTCACCTTTCTCATTTTTTCAAAGTTCTACTTTCATGTCAAGTCTTTCAAGTTCCTTTTTATTATGTTGGGGTATGATCTCTACATCTATCATACTGAACTTTTATGTTCATATGATGAGAGACTCTATTTGATCTCGTCAATTCGTTTTTTGTTGAAGTTTAAGTGGCGCCGTTAGACTGTCGAATTTTTAAGGGATTCTTTCACAATTCTCATTCAATTCAAAGTTCTACTTTCATGTCAAGTCTTTCAAGTTCCTTTTTAATTATGTTGGGGTATGATCTCTATATCTATCATACTGAACTCTTATGTTCACACGATGAGAGACCCTAGTTGATCTTTTCAAATCATTTTTGTTGAAGTTTAAGTAACGCCGTTAGGCTGCCAAACTTTCATAAGAGAAATCCAATTTTTGTCTTCCTTCCATGTTTTTCATTTCAAATGGTATGTCCTTCAAATTTCATTACCATGTTCATATATCCTTCTTATTCTGTCCCTCTTACTGTTTTATGGGTCATTTATGAATGTTTGACCCATGTCCCCTCTCTTTTCAATGTTTTCTAAAAACCCGAAACATAGTCGTTATGCTGTAGAATTTTCGTCTCAAAAAGCCTCTCTTCTCAAAATTATTTTATGTTATAAAGTGAATACTCAAAGCTCTTATTTCTACAGGGGTATTCACATATATATCAAAATGTTCTATTTTAAATTCTGGGATTTACATACATGAGACTCGCTCTCCCCTTCCGTGGGTTTAAAGTGACGTAAAGATCATGTCTTTAAAGCAGTTTTTTTTAAAAACATTATGATTATGAAATGAAACCCATTTATTTTATGCTATATGAGTTATTTATGAAATGTTTGATGATGATATATGTGGCTCACATGATAATAAAGACAAATTTAAGGGTGCGCCCTGATAGCGCTCCAATGCATTGGGTAATGATGTAACCACTAGAGATTACAATTTTCATGATATCTTGGTGAATAACCTTGGTAATTTTCAAATGACACCTTGAGGATGGACCTTGGTGATATGTTCATGATTGTCTATGTTAAATGATGTAGCCACATCTTAAAGTTATGAAAAATGTTATTTTTATTATGATATGTCATATGATTTCTTTCTCATGCTTTAAAGTTCTTTTTCATGACATAGTTGATGTATCTCAAGTTCACATGTTAAATGTTTCTCTTGTTCCCTTACTGGGCCTTCTGCTCACCCTTTCTTTTGATGTATGTCCCCAGGTTATGAGATGCAGTAATGAACCTAGGATGAACTTAAGGAGAAGCCTTTCAAGTGTTTAAGAAGAATGTTTTATGTTGTTTTCATGTATTATGTTCCTGGTTTCCAAGACACTAAACCTTAAAGATCATCAGTTTTGTGTAATGTAATGAAAGTTTATGTTATAAAAAGGCGGGATGCTATATCCTCCAACTTCCACATGGGCATTGAAAGTGGATGGAGCAAACCATCATGACACTTTTACTCGGCCTTTACCCTCTGAAAGTTAAGGCATCGAGAAACAAAATCAGTGATGTCCCTCTACATCCCAGGCCACTAGAACCGTTGTTTGAAGTCGTGGTACATCTTTGTTGCACCTGGATGTACCACCCATATAAAGGTATGAAAGTTCCTCATCAGGTCCTCTCCGATGGAAGCATGGGCTACTACTCTCCCATGCATAAGGATCACATTGTCATCACCAAATGACCACCAGTGTATCGGGTCATCTCCGACTAGTTGTTCTCGCATCACAACACACTTTGGGTCAGTGTCCTGTCTAGTCTTTACCCGTTCTACTAGAGAAGATGTGCCCACCAAGGGAGCACAAGTCATTGATCCATCTGCAACGACGTTACCTTTCCCTGGTGCATAAGCCATCTTGAAGTCAAACGCCTGCAGATACTCTACCCAGCGTCTTTGCATAATATTCAGGCCCTGCTGCGTGAAGCTGTAACATGAGCTCTTGTGGTCAGTGTGAACAACAAACCTCTCACGGAAAAGATTGTTTCGCCAACACTTCCAAGCGTGAACCATGACTGCTAGCTCCAACTCTTGAGTAGGGTAGTTCTGCTCACAGGGTCGTAGCTGATGTGACCCATAAGTTACTACCTGCCCCATCTGTATTAGTACTGCTCCCAAACCAATGCTTAATGCATCGCAGTATACAACACAGCCGACCCCTGGCTCATGAAGTATCAACACTGGAGCTGTCGTCAACCTCCTCTTGAGCTCAAGAAACGTCTATTCACATTGATCCGACCATTGGAAATGTATTCCCTTCTTCGTCAGTGCATTCATGAGTGCTGATAATCGAGAGAAGTCTTGGATAAAATGTTGGTAATATCTCACCAAACCCACAAAGCTCATGTTCCCGAACACGTGCCTGAGACGTGTCCCAGACATCACTGCCTCCACTTTCTCTGGATCCACGGATATACCTGCCTCAGACACCACATGCCCCAAGAACATTACCTCTTGAATCCAAAAGTTACACTTCGATAGCTGTGCGTAAAGTTGATGTGCTCGAAGCATACTCAGGACTATCTCAAGATGTTTGACATGCCACCCCAGTGTTGGCGAGTAGATGAGGATGTCGTCAACGAACACCACGACGAACGAGTCTAGATATGGGTGAAACAACTTGTTCATGAGGACCATGAACACTTTCAACGCATTGGTCAAACCAAACGACATCACCAGATACTCATACAGCTCATACCTGCTCCAAAATGCCGTCTTCAGGATGTCCTCTCTAACCTACAGTTGGTGGTAGCCCGATCGAAGATCAATCTTAGAGAACTACCAGACTCCCCGTAACTGATCAAAAAGATCGTTGATCCTGGGCAAATGATATCTATTCTTCACTGTCACCTGGTTTAGCTTCCGATCATCAATGCAGAGTCGAAGACTACTTGACGCCTTCTTGGCGAACAACACAGGTGTACCCCACAGTGAAATACTCTAGTGTCGGCGAGTAGATGAGGGTGTCGTCAACAAACACCACGACGAACGAGTCTAGATACGGGTGAAACATCTTGTTCATGAGGACCATAAACACTTTCAACGCATTGGTCAAACCAAACGACATCACAAGATACTCATACAACCCATACCTGCTCCGAAACGCCGTCTTCCGGATGTCCTCTCTAACCTGTAGTTGGTGGTAGCCCGATCGAATATCAATCTTAGAGAACTACCAGGCTCCCCGTAATTGATCAAAAAGATCGTTGATCCTGGGAAAATGATATCTATTCTTCACTGTCACTTGGTTTAGCTTTCGGTCATCAATGCAGAGTCGAAGACTACTTGACACCTTTTTGGCGAACACAGATGTACCCCACAGTGAAATACTCGACCTGATAAAGTCTTGCTCCAAGTCGTCAAGTTGCACTTTGAGCTCCTTCAGCCCATCTAGCGCCATAACGATAAGGGGACATCAAAATGGGTTGTGCACCCGACACATGCTCTATCTTAAAGTTATCTCTTCTATCAGGAGGAAGTCCTGTGAAGTCGTCTAAAAAGACATCCTGATAGAGATCCACGACTGGAGGAAGAGTCGAGGGGGCTGCCACTGATCCTGCTGAAAGAACCAAGCTCACCATCTGTGCCGTGATTGTCCCGAGTTGACTTAAGTCTTGACCAACTCTGCCTGCTCCGAGTTCCCATTCTCCGACCATCACACACCTATCTCCCTTCGACGAAGTGATACCTATCTCCGATAGCAATCAATGTATGCTTGGAAGCTGGTTGGCCAGTCTGTAACGTCCCGACTTTTCGAAGAGGTACAAATCCTTTACAATTCGGTTTAATCCTTTTTGTTCGCTTTAATAAATATGCCTAAAGGTTTAAGGATGGGTTTAGGAGTGTCTTAGGCTCGTTCGGAACCCGGAGCTTCGGTTTTTGGAAGAACAGGCTGAGACGCACAGTTGGCGCACAATTACGACTAACTGTGCGGCTCAACTGTGCGGCCCTAAAGAGTAGGAGCACGATTTGACAAACTGTGCGAGGGATGCCGCACGACTGTGTGATTTGGTGCAGGTGGGTTTTAGAGGTGATTTGCACGGGCTGCGCATGCCTAGTCGCGCGCGCGCGTGTGTGTGTGTGTGGGGGTGGGGGGCTACCATAGGCAGTGAGTGTGCACGGTTGACGCACGATTTGACTAACCGTGCCACCAAACCGCGTGCCCTTTAAAAATGGATGAAATTCCCATTTTCCCTTTTCTTTAAGTCTTTCTTACCCCTTTCTCCTCCCATTTTGCACAACCGCTCCCCCACGCATGAAGCCCTCCCTTTTCTCCCCTAAGTATTTTGATAACTCCCTCATTTGAGCTTGTAATCAAGTGTTGTTCGTCATCTGATCCTTATCGACAAGCTCTTCAATCATCTTCATTCTTTTATTGGTTTATCTCGTCGTATGGAATGTTAAATCCGTGCGAGTTAATATGCCATATTTTCAGGGTATTCATCTATTTCTCCGATTTCTTTCGTTTTAACCTGAGTTGAAGGCTGATAATGAATGAGGAGTCTACTACTTGTTAAAGGTAGGTGGTCTATACCTTTTCCCTAAAAGTCTTGATGCTTATAGCCTGCATCGTAGTGCCGCACGCTGAACCCTTCGTGTGTTGTTTCTAAAATGCGTAATACCTTAAATTAAATGTTGTAAAACATGCCTTGATGTTCTATTGCCTTTTGACACGGTTGGAGGTCGCTGACCTCAACCCGAATTACCCCTTGAGGCGGGCTCGTTTGAATTCCTATGACCACGCCACCCCTTTGGGTGAGCTGAGCTTGCCACCCATGAGTGGAAGTTGTATATGAATTAAATGGGAATGTTAGGTTAAATACCTCTTATGGAACCTTATCATTTATAAATGAAAGGGATGATGGAATTGATTAATTGGGAATTATGAAATGAGATGGATGATCTCTTGGCTTATGCATTTAATGTAAATGGTTGGTGATGTGGCATGAACATTAACATGACCCCTCTTTTATCACTTGTGAGTGAATTGACTAATGAAATGAATGTGATGAATTAAATTGATAAAGGGCATGAACACTAACATGGCCCCTTGACGAGGGCACTATATAAAGTACTACATGAATTTGTTAATGTTTTTTAGAGGAAGTTAAAAGTTTATCCTTGCCACATTAGATTGAGTTCGATATATAGTTATACCTAGGCGTATCACCAAAATCTATGGTAGCATATCTGATGACACCAAAAAACTTCAAGAGTTAAGGATTCAACTCAATGATACGTTGAAGATGAGTTTTATTCAACTCAACATATTGTTGTTGTTAAATTGGTTGTGAGAACTGCTTTTTTCACCTAAGTGTTAAAAGCTTTTGAAATGGGAATTTTTTAAGGTTCTGATTCAGAACCAGATATAGGGACAACAATACCAGGCTCTAGAACTAGGTGTAGTCAATGGTAGATGGAAAGCTCCAGAAAGTTAGAGGCCGAACGATGAGTTCTTGAAGCCGGTTCACTGCTAACCAGAAGTTGGCTATTGAGGCGTTGCATTTTCTCGGTAGCTGTCCATGGCTATGATTAAGTAGGGGTCGTCTGAAAAGTAGGGGTCGTATTCAAAGATCTTAAGGTGGTGACACCGGTGGTGCTGTCCGGACTTGTCTATATATAGATGAGTGGGGCCACTTGTATTTGGTATGGTGTAGTCATTCTCTTGTTCTTTCGTTTTTAATAAAAGAGCATCGGTATTTCTCATATGGAGTAGGGACAAGTCCGAACCACATAATCTCTTGAGTTGTTCCATGCGAGTGTTTTTTCCGCTTTGTGTTTTGAATGTTCTCTATGTGTTTGAGTTTGGTGATTCAGTTCATGGGTGAGGTGCTTAGTCTTCCTAGTTTCAGATACATTAATTTTGGGTGTCGCTTTGTTTCAGGAAGTTTTCAGTCTTTGTTCTGCAAGTGAAGTTCTGGAAAGCATCTTCTGGACCGTGGTTGTTTACATTGGCACGACAAGTGGTCTCAAAGCTTATGGTGTAACAAGTGTTAGAGCACTTGGTTTTTCAGCAACATACATTTTAGATAACAACTCATGTCCTTATGCTTTTCGTTCAGTGGGTGTTTTGTTTAGGAGGAATGATGTTGGAAGAAGGCAAAGTTTAGATTGTCGATGGATTAGATTTCGGATTCTGGGGGATGTAAGTCGAGGATTACTTATATCAATTGGATCTTAAGCTTTTGTTGAAAGGGGTCAAACTGGAAGCAATGAAGAAAACAGAATGGGAAAGACTACATGAAGACATTAGGAGTGATTCAGATAATGTTGCATGAAATGTTTCCTTTAACATTTTCGAGGTGAAGATCATCGAGGAACTGATGAAAACTCTAGCAAATATGTATGAAAATTCAACCGTTATGAACAAAGTGTTTCTGACGCAACGACTATATTATATACAAATGTTAGAAGGAAGGTCAGTGGCTGTTTATGTCAGACTTCAACATGATCTAGAGTCAGTTGGAATCAATAGAAGTGAAATTCGGAGGGTCGTGTGGGCTTTGATTATGTTTTCATCACTACCAAAATCTTGGGATGTGATGGTTACCATAATTAATAACTCTTGTTGTAAGACCGGCCTAGTGTTTAACGACATTCGTGATCTTATTTTAAATGAGGAGGTTAGGCAGAAGGAAGTCTAGACACCTGTCAGATCCGCGTTCAATGTAGAAGGTAGATGATGTTCTGTTCAATGGAAAAGTTATAAGATCGATGAAGAGAAGAGGGAATGTAGTTGAGGAAAATAGGAAGGGCCCATACCTCTATGATAGTATTACGAGAAGAGCATCTGAAGAAAGATTATAGAGACCATGGGTTAATTCTAGGAGTGTTTCTGGAAGTTCTGTAAAAACCACAACTAAGGAGGAAAACAGTTTACTGCTAAGTGTGAACATTATGTTGGAATCATGAATCATTAATCTTGGGGCTTTGTTCCATTGTATGTTTGAGAGAGGAAGCATGGAAAACTATATTTCTAGAAGGTCTGGCAAGGTTCATCTTGTAGATAATAAAGCTCTTGAGATCAGAAGAAAGGGTGATGTGAATGTATGGATCTCTAATGGAATCTTGCTGGAGTTGCAAAGAATTCATCACATACCAAGTTTACGGGAGAACCTAATCTTGGTAGGTTGGCTAGACAAAGTGTGTTTCTGTACAACCTTTGCTGGTGGAGCGTGGAAGATCACATAGGGATCCATACTGGTGGCTAAATGTGTTAAAGATGGAACATTGAATTTGAGAAGAAAGTTGGATGGGGCAATAATTGTCGAAACATCACCTTTTGGAAGTCTAGTGTTGTGGCATGGATGACTTGGACATATGAGTGAGAAACACATGTGAGTCTTGACAGATAGACATATTGAAGCTCAGTCACATGGAGTATGAATCGTGTGAGAGTTGTATCCTTCTTGAGAAGCAAAAGAAGGTGTCGTTTGTTACAAATGGGAGAATAACAAAAACTTGGAAGATAGAGCTTGTTCACATGAGAGTTTGGGGGGCAACTCCTGTTCACTCTCATGGTGGCTTGTTGTACTATTTTACCTTCATTAATGATTTAACATGAAAAGTGTAGGCGTTTTTCCTTAAAAAATATGAGGTTTTTAGAACATTCATTCGATGAAAAGCCATGGTGGAAAAGAAGTCTAGAACAAACTGAAGTGTTTGAGGTTTGATAATGGCGGTGAGTACGAATTGAGAGAATTCTAGAGGTTTTCCTGGATGAAAAGAATTTTATTTGAAAATATTGTACTCAGAACACCAAAACAAAATGGTGTGGCAGAATGGATGAATCATATACTGAATGAGAGCTTAAGAGCATGAGGTTGCGTGTCAATTTCCAAAAAGAGTTTTGAGCAGAAGCGATCAATTGTGCTGCTTATCTTGTGAATCAGAACCTATTTGCACTATTGGGGCAGGAGTTTCCAAAAGAGTTGTGAACCAAAATATCGATTGATGTTTCTCACCTTAAACTTTTTAGAAGCGTTGCATATGCCCATGTTGATGCCAAGAGATAAGCTTGAAGACCAATCCTGATCGTGTTTATTTGTAGGGTATGGTGATGAAAACTTTGGATTTTGACTCTGGGATAATGTCTTTCAGATGTTCGTTAGTAGTTAAAATGTTCTCTTCAATGAGAAGATCTCATGGAAGGATCAAAACTTAGCAGAAGATACGATCAAGATCAAAGAATCAACTGAGCATGTCCAAGTTGATTTGAATGAAAGATCGAATGTTCTGGAATGTTTAGGCATTATCAAAGTTTTGGAAGAGGTCATAAGTTTCAGAATATTCCGTAATTGCAGAAGCTTAGGGAAGAGTTTCGAAAGATGCCATTCCAAAAGGAGCGAAACCTCATGGTGAGTTAAGAATGCCTGCCAGGATCATAAGACTGATACAAAGGTTCAGAATTGATCTTTATTAATTACTTATTACAAATGGTGGAGAAATCAAGAGCCCAGAAGATGTGACAATTCTCAGTGATTCAGAATAGTTGAAGTTAGTAATGAAGGAGGCGATGAACTCCTTTCCTGTCTACATAACACGTGTAACATCCCGACCCAGGTGCCATACACCGGTGCCCTGAGCCGGTCGGTTACACGACCCCCATCATGTCTCCCTGTACGACAGAGGCCGCCGACTAACAACGAGGGTCTAATATCGACCATGTGGAAACTATACCCTCTTTATCAAAGTAGCAAAACAACGAAATAAATAAACAATAGCCAAATGATATAACCAATAATCAAACCAAATCAGTATCATCTGATGACCAAAACAGAAGATACAATATCCAAAACTAAACAATAAATATGTCATGCCAAATACGTGTAGTGTCAATATGCAAAACCCAAAATAAATAGACACTAACAACCCCCCAAGTGGGTCTCGTCTCATGTTTGGTTCCTTCATCCATGCTCCATCCCAACTCAGTCATTTAATACATGACCCTTGCCCTTATCCTGCCCTGCAAACATGAAGTCTATTCGGGTACCGATCAGGCAACCTGAGTAGGGTGTAAGTACAACTCAGTAGGTCACCACCAATGACGTCTAAAACAATATCCAATCAATAACAGTGTATGCAGCTGTATAAATAATAAAATACAAGCAATAAAGTAAACAATTTATATTTATTTAATTACTCTTTATTTAACTACCTAACTCCCGGGTTCCCGAGGACACCCAACTCTTAATACCTGCTTCGACCCTTACCAATGTTTGAAACATATTCAATTTACAATTCATTATAACACATGTGTTTTCATTATCCATTCATTTTTATTCATTATCACGACAAATTGGAACCATAGTCCAATGCCAACATTTTGGGCATAGATCGCCATGCGTAGGACCCCATGGGTATTTGAAGCAGTAGTCCGTGACCCACAACTCATTTATCAATCAATTACACAAGTGTGATTTTGAAACAACACTTCATGTCCCACACTCATTTGTCACAATGAGCCTTTGAAACAACAATCCATGTACCACACACAAATATCAATTTATCACTATGAGCTTTTCAAGCAACAATCCATGTCCCACACAAGAATATCAATCAATCACATTCACATGTATCACAATATCACACATATCTCAATTTCATAAACATCAAAGTTAAGCATCATTAACCTTCTTTTCAAACATTTTAATTAAAGTGTACCTTTTCAATTATCAATTCAAACAAACAAGGTTCAACACTTTAATTCATATGGAATAATATGACAAATCACCATTAACCCATTTATCATTATTTAATCATATAACTCATTCCATTCAGGTTAAGCCAACCATCTCACAATTCCCTTTATCAATTAATTCATAATGACATTAATCAATCAATTACACAACCATTAATTAACCAAATCAACATTCAATTAATCAATCAATTTCACTATCACAACATTCCATCAATTAATTCAATAATTAATTAATCTAATTGCACAATCCCAATATCCCATTAATTAATTCAACAATTAATTAATTTGATTCCATAATTCAATTGCCCCAATTTAACCTAAATCATTAACACATGATAATTAAACAAATCAATTCAATTATCAATGCAATTTCCCAATCATGACAATTGCAATTTCACAATTACATACACGTAATTAAATCAAGACTATGAGATGAGATTGTAAATTAGACCACCTACCTCAAAATTGATGACAAACGCTCACCAACGGAAATCCCCAATTGAAGTGGAACAACCACAATCATGACGAGAAACGAGATCTAGATCAAAACCTAGATCCAAGATCAAACATATTAGATCTACCAAAACCTAGATCTAGATTCACAAAAACAGAGGAAAACACCCCTTTAAAGGATGAGAGAAAGCTGAGAAACTAATCGGGATGAGATTCTCTTATCGGGAGAGGTGCATATCTTCAATCCGGGCTTCGAATCGTCAGGAACAAGATCATGAGTCCTAAGAATTCGTCTGGGAACCTCCAAAAAATGAGAGAAATTCTTTAGGTTCGATTTAGGGTCGATTTAGGGTGAATTCCGGGGGTTTGGGTATTTTTAATCCAATTTTAGGGGGATTAAAACCCCACATGCACGGTTTCCTGTACGGGGCACACAATTTCCTCTAATCGTGCGCTTAACCGTGCGCCTCATCTAGGGGTGTCGCACGATTTCTCCTAAGAGGGCGCACAATTTGACAAATTGTGCACCAGCTGTGCGAATCCCATCTGTTTGGGTTCGTACAGTTTGTTGGGCTGGGTGCATGGTTTGGGCAAATCATGCACAATCGTGCACAACCACTCCTTCCAAAAACTTTCAATTTTCACCCAAACACACCCAAGATAAAACCCAAACAAAAAGTACTCAAAATAAGGCAAAAGAGTACCTGTAAACGAGCCAGATACATCTTCAGAAAAGGTTTGAATCTTACAACATGAGAGTCAACAAAATTACTAATGGGAAAGAAGGTGTCGTAGAACAAATGGGTCTACCAGTTGAAGGAGGAAGTGGATGGTAGAAAATGGTAGAAGGCCATGTTGGTTATGAAAGACTTTCAATAAATGGAAAGTGGATTTATCGAAAACCCTTTCTCTATTTATTTAGCGCACAACTATCTGGATGGTGCTCATTTTGGTTGCTTAGGATCGTTTACATCTTAACAATTATATGTGTCAATGATGGAAGTTTAATCATACTTCTCTTGTACATAGATGATATGTTCCTGGAAGGTTTCAATATGAAAAAAATTAAGAAGTTAAAAGTTGTTCTGTCCAAAAGGTTTGAGATGAATGATCTCGGTGAAGCCAAACAAATTTTGGAGATGTGGATTGGAAGGGTTTGGAAGATCAAAACCTTGTTCTTATCATAGAAATGTATTCTTAAGGTCTTGGAAAGATTCAGAATGTCCGAGTCTAAACTTGTGACTACCCCATTGGCCAGACATTTCAAGTTGTCTAAAGGGAAAACACCTAAAATGGGAGATGAGGCTAAGTATATGATGCTGATTATGTTTGCATCAACAATTAGAATCTTGATGTACGCCATAATTTGTGCGAGGCTAGATATTGTTCCTGCAGTGGGCATTGTCGGTAGGTTTATGGTGAATCCAAGAAAGGAGCACCGAGAAGTGGTAAAGTGGATTCTCTAATATCTCAATGGAACGGAAGAACCATCCTTGAGTTTTAGAACGAATGATCCATTACAAGCTTATGCTGATGCAAACTTTGGTGGAGATACATATACATGAAAGAGTACTACTATCTTTGTGTTTACGTTCAAAGGAACTTCCATTAGTTAGATGTTGAAGATACAACCGATAGTTGCACTTTCTACTACAAAAGCAGATTATGTAGTCGTTACAGAAGTAGGGAGGGACATTGTCTTGCTGAAGTGTTTGTTGGAGGAACTCGAAATGAAGCAGGGAAATGAAATGTTGTTCTGTGATATAGAGCACAATCCATCTTGTGAAGAATCCAATGTTTCACTCATAAACACATCACATTTAGCTGAAGGATATGGTTGTTACAGAAGTAGGGAAGGATATGGTCTTGCTGAAGTGTTTGTTGGAGGAACTTGAAATGAAGTAGGGAAATGAAATGTTTTTCTGTGATTGTTAGAGCACAATCCATCTTGTGAAGAATCCAGTGTTTCACTCATAAAGAAAACACATTTAGCTGAAACATCACTTTATTTGGAATCTACTACAAGGTGAAGTGGTGGAATTAAGAAATATCAATGAAAGTTAGAATCCAGAAGATATGCTGACAAAGATCATAATCATGGAAAATTTGAGGCAGAGTTGTGCCATAATGGGGCTTGGATCCAGAAAGAAAGACAGATTCATTGTTTGTTGTTATGGAAGAATGAAAGTGAACCAGATGACTTGGTGGTGAATCCCTTGAAAACAGTCTTCAAGTGAGAGATTATTAGGTTGGTCGTGAAAATTATTTTTCAATTAATTATTTAAAGCTTCCAAAATAGGAATTTCTACAAGTTTCAATTCAGAACCAGATGTAGGGACAATGATACACTACCATAAAACTGGGTTTCTACAGCGCCACCCTTTAACAACGCTAAAAAAAGCGCTGATAAAAGGGGGACCTTTATCAGCGATAAAAAAAAGTGCTGATAAAGAGTCACTTTTAACATCGTATTTTTTAGCGCTGTTAAAGGGGTTCCCTTTATCAGTGCTTTTTTTAGTAGCGCTGATAAAGGGGGGCTTTATCAGCGCTTTTTCCTAGCGTTGATAAATTAAAAAAAAAAATTCATGAAAAATAATATATTGTTATATAAGTATATTTATATTGATATAAATATAATATGTATTTTTTAAATATGTTTTAGATAAGTATAAATAGACTATTACATTTAATATATAAGAAATTGAGTGAAAATGACTTTAAAATATTTCAAAAAATATTATTAATTTATAAATTGCTAATTATCATCGATTAATAATCATTTAATAACAATTTGAAGACAAAAAAAATAAAAAAAAATTAATAAAAGATCTAAAATAAGTTGAAAATGTAACTCAAACTTCAAACGACCATAACTTTTGATCCGGGTGTCCGTTTGAGCTTTAAAACATATCAAATCGAACCTTGCGATGAGCTCTGCGCGTTAGTGACCCAAGAGAACTTTCTATCACATTTTTGAGGCCCCAAAAGGCCCAGACAACCTCCAAAATTGAGTTTTTAGTTTGGATACCTCGATTTTTTAACATTCAAACAAGTATAACTTCTGATCCAGATGTCTGCTAGGTCTGTACCACATATCATATCAAAAATTGTTTCATTTTCTTCGATTTGACTGGTTGGGGAGTTGAAACGGATTTCGAGATTAGAAGTTATGGTCGTTTTAACATTCTATGGCTTTTCAGATACACATATATATGTATTTATTCGTAAATATATATATGTGTGTGTGTGTGTGTCTGTGTGTGTGTGTTGTATATATGTATGTATGTATGTATTTATTTATAAACACACATAAAAAACATATTTTATAAATGTATTTAAAACTAATCTTATAAATATATATATATTAATATACAAATAAATATACAGATAAAAAATTATAACTAAATATATATATATATAAATAGATATAAATATATATTAATATAAGAATAAAGAAAGAAAGAAAGAAATATATATATTAATATATGAATAAATATATATGTATTAATATAACTAAATATATTTATATTAATATGAATCTATATTAATATACGAATAAATATAACTATATAACTATATATATATAAATAGATATATCATTAAATAGATAAAAAAACTAAATGGATTAGTGGTAAAGGTGCAGACGTGCAATGGGGGAGGTCTCGGGTTCGAGTTCTAGTGGAAGCAAGGGTCGTAGGCGTTAGTGGGAGGGGGTTGCGCGGGCAAAGACAACATGCATTGAGAGGGAGGGGGCTCCGCCTAGCGATGATAAAAGGGGGGTCAAACGCTGTTAAAAGCCCCCCCACATTATATATATATTTTAAATTGTTTTAAATTTTTTGACTTTTATCGGCTCTTTTTTTAAGCGCTGATAAAAGACCTTTTTATCAGCGCTTTTCGGAGCACTGATAAAAGGGACCCCCTTTATCTTCGTCTCGATTAACAACGCCTTTTTAGCACTGTTAAATGTCATATTTGCAGTAGTGATACCAGATTTTGGAACCAGGTGTGGTTAGCGACATATGGAAAGTTATGGAAAGTTAAAGGTGGACGAGTTCCTAAAGTTGATCACTATTCACCAAAAGTTGGCAATTGAGCATTTGCTTGGTAGATGTCAGTGGCCTTGATCAAGTGGGGGTCATCTGTACAGATCAGAAGATGGTGACACCATCAGAACCATCTAGACTTTCTAATATATAGATGAGTGGAGTTATTTGTACTTGATATGGTGTAATCATTCTCTTTCTTCCATTTTTAATAAATGTGCTGCAACGATTCTTCTGCGAAGTATGATTAAGTATGAGCCACATAATCTCTTGAGTTTACAATCCATGGGAGTGATTTTTCCACTTTGTTTGTGTTCTAAAAGTTCTTTCTATGTCTGATTGTGGTGATTTAGTGCATGATTGGGGTGCATAGTCTTCTCAGTTTTGGATACATTGATTTTGGGCGGCTCTGACTTGCCCGCATGACTTTAAAACACATCATGATGAGAGAGGTATCCACACCCCTATAAGGATTTTTTTGTTTACCTCTCCAACCGACGTGGGATAGCCACATAGGCTGGCCACAATCCCCTTTCCCCCACAGGTCTTCCTTGGCCACCGGTCTAAGTACTAACTCTGATGCCACATGTAATTGCCTAGACCGCCTGCACCATAATATTGTCCGCATTGGGCGGCCTTGACTTTCTTGTATGACTTTAAAACACATCATTATGGGAGAGATACCCACACCCCTTTATAAGGAATGCTTCATTTATCTCTCCAACTGATGTGGGATAACCACACATGCTAGCCACACAGCCCCTGACTCTCAATTTTCTGTTTAAACCATTATAATATTTTTAATAATATTTCAGAACGAGTCGCTGATCCGATGCAGATTTGGGGGCATTACAGAGCTCTGATAATAGTATATTAAATATAATATATTTTTTTAGTTTACGTGCGTATTCTTGAGAATAATGCATTTGTAATCTCATATGACTCCGACTTCATCAACACCACCCTCAATGAAGATCAGATGATACTGAATGGTAATATCTCCATGGTGGATGAACCAGATTAGTGTATTTTTTTTGGATTCGACGATAGGTCGCTTCAATGCGCCTGGAGTTTTGATCGTTGATGCATGCAAATCAGGAGTCCGATGAGTGAGCGAGCAGATTGCGGTGCAAAGAGATTTCAGTGAAGATGAACTTTCTTGTATGGAGGATGAGGAATAAAGCCATCCCCACAGACGATAATATTAAAAAGAAATGCATTCTCCTGGATTCACGTTGATGGTGTTGTGAGTTTCCAAAGATGAAATCGATCTGACACCTTTCTTTTGAAGGAGAATGGGCTAGTACCTTCTGGGAACACATCAGACAACGACTAAGTTTTACAGTGCAAGGGGAGTCGATTCTCAGCTTCCTTTCGACCTGGTTCCAGGGAGTGGGACACTAGGATGGGGAACTCAAAACACGGGGTATGACATTTACTGCAGTGTGTTGGGTGCTTTGGGAGGCAAGGAACAAAGTGCGGGAGGGCAGACACTGCTCCCATCTCTACATTTAGGTTAGGGTGGAGTCTTTGGCGGCGGAGCTTGGAGCTCTTATTCTAGGTGGGGAGACTTCAACTTCCTTTAGGGGGATCCTCACATGACACTGCATGTCGACACTGAGAGACAACAAGGCTATCCAAGGGCGATGGGTTAAATGGAAGGCATCAGTTCAAGGCTAAAGTTGAATGTGGATGGATCCTGCGTTCATGGAATCACGCGAGGGGGTGGCTTGGTGCATGATGGTAGGGGATCAGTGGTCTTCAGTTTCAGCGCTTTCTATGGCACGTGCAATTCAATTAGTGTCAGGACGAGAGCAACACACAATGGTCTCTCGTTGTGTAGGTTTTACAACATCAATATCTCTACTATAGAGACAGATTCCAAACTTCTTGTTGGTTTTTTTTCACGACAATGCCAACACACTGTGGTTTCTAGCTTATTTTGTCAGGAAGTGTAGACTGCTCATTGATAATGACATTGAAGTTAGTCACACATGAAAAACCAAACAAAAACAGTTTTAAAAAGAATTTTCATAAATCCAAATTCATTTGTAAATCATTTTCCTTTGTTTTTTTATAAAAGAATTTTATATTCATAAAGTAAGAATATAACAAGCAGAAGTGATAAAACGAGAAAGCATATCCATACACTATAAGGTAACCAAGCAAACACACATCCATGACATAAACCATCATGCGAAACTATGTGATACAACATCATGTGAAAACAAAGGAGCAACAATCCATGACAAAATTCATCATGCAAAAAACAATCATAAATGAAAAAACACTTCGTATTGGGCCTTAGCCCATGAGAATATACACTAGACATAATAGAGCCTAAACTAGGCATAATGTTGGTACCAACCAATATCGAGTCCTGCCGTGGTCCATTGATATCCTGAAAGCAACCCCTAGTGGTGTCACACACACTAGGGTCACCTATGTCCCTTTCTCGACACACCTAAGGTTCCCAATGTGCCAATGTCAAAAACCATTTCAAAACAATGCTCACAATTTATAAAACATTTTCAAAGGCAAACCAATCCACTTCGGTGTTTGAAAACCCATTTCCGATTCAAAACCACCATTCAAGCATTTAATCAAACACTTGGTGTGCGAAAACCCATTTTTAAAGCAAAACCCCTTTAAAAACATTCAACTTTCCAAGAAATCCCTTGAAACCATAAATCACTTTAATTCAATGAACAACCCAAATGACTTTTACAAGAACAACCAGTTCATAAAATTAACCCTTCGTATATAAACTCTCACCTCAAAACGGAGGTAGAACAAACCGCCATCGAAAACAGAGACTAAAGAAGGATAGATCGGGTCCTCATGATGTTAGATCCATAAGAAACGACGCCAAACCTCTACTAAACCCCTTAGATCTAACATACACCACCCCTTCGGGTTCCACAAGACGAGAGGAGAAGAGGTCTAATGAGGATCTACACAATCAAATTAAGAACGCAACATACCTTGATGCGATCCATCAAGAATGAAGGAATTCCACCAAGAATCCAAGGGGAGAGACCTCCAAAGCGCTGAGGAAGGATAACGACGGGCCAAAAATGAGATTAGGGGTTGATTAGGCTTTAAAATGACTAAAAGAACAAGGGAAAATCCCATTTTTTTAACAGTTTGAAGGAGGGTCGCACGATTTCCTGGAGGAGGTCGCACGGTTAAACTAACCGTCCACCTTAACCATGCGCCCCTACTGTCCATTCTGTTTGGGGGGTCACCTGGTTTGCACCGAGGCCATACAGTTAAACTAATCATGCGCTTTAATCGTGTGACATCCCTGGACAAACACCAGACCCCACACGATTTTCATCGGGGAGTCACAATTTTTTTTAACCGTGCTCAGACTGTGCGAAATCCCTCTATTTAAACACAGAGCCAAACCGTATGGTTACTGCATGGTTAAACTAATCGTGTGCCTTAACCGTGCGCTTGACCTTTTTCCTCCCAAAACCATTGTTTTCAGCCTCTGATCCCTTGAAACTTCCCGAACCTCGAAAAGGAAAAACTAAGGCTCGACTAAGGCGTACATGTGACCCGAAGGGCGTCACAATTCTCCCCACCACAAGCGCTTTCTGTCCCCATATAACCCTCAAGATTATGGACCCGCAAAAAGAGAAGACAACCGCTGCCTCATCAACGATTCCCGCTCTCACGTCTCGTGGTTATCCCGTCCACACTACCACAACACCCGAACCAAGGGAATCTTTTTACCGCACATTACCTTATCCTGACAATCCATAATCTGGACTGGTAACTCAACAACGGTGGTATCAGACTCAAGATCAACATCCTCCCATCCAATCACATGGGAAAGATCCGGGTGGTACCTTCACAACTGGGAAGCATCATGAAACATGTCGTGGATTGAAGTCAAACGAGACGATAAGTTCAACCGATATGCCACCTTTCAAAGTTGCTCTCCGATCTCAAAGGGGCCAACAAATCTCGGTGCCAACTTACTCTGCCTACCCAACCGACGATGTCCCAAGCGAGGTGAAATTCTGAGAAAAACCCGACCACCAACCCCAAACTTCAGCGGTCGCTGATGTAACACCCTGAGATTTTTGTGAAATTTTATTTGAATTGTATATTTTTTTTTGATATTTTTCATTTCACACAACACTGAATATAGCTTTTGTTATATGAGAGCATTAAGTTTGACTCACATTATGTGCAACACCAACACCAAGTTAAGCTTCCGCTACACACAACACTTAGATTAAATTTCGGTACACGCAACACTATGTTTGGCTTGTGTTACACACAATGTTGAGTTCTTTCTATAGTTTGTGATACACGCACGACCTAGTTTTATCAAACTAGAACACACTATTATTAATATTATTAAAATATTATTATAGTTGTCATCTAGCCGTTAGAATGGAAGTTATGAATAAGATTAACTAAATTGTGAAAATATGATTTAAACATGTATATAAAACGAGTCCTTTGGTTATCAATTAGTTAGAAATGAAAGTAAGAACTATTTGAAAATAATGAAATTCTTTTTCTAAAAAAACTGTTCCTTTGTACAAACACCATTTTATCTCAATAAATTAAGCAAACCAATTTTGATGAATTTTTTTAACAAAATTTATATATTACATATTCAATCAATTTTTTTGACACTCATCCAATAGATTTCATAGGTGTTAGATAAAAATAAATCCAATTTTATGAATAAAAAGATGTATTTTTCAAAAAGGCAATTTTATCGCCATTTAATGACAAACCTATTTTAGATCTAATTTTTGACACTTATAAATTTTATTCGACAAAATAAACTTCATTTTTGAAACCAGAATATCAAAATTTACTTTAGGTGATTTTTTGATATTTTTCTGAGAAGTTTCATTTTTTGATAAATAGTGAAAATACTGAATTTTAATTGAAAACTGCATTTTTGTCTAATTTAATTATATAGTTAAATTATATTTCGAATTGGTTTTAAAGTTAATTTAGATCAAGTGTACATCAATTAATCTGATGTAAGTCATTGAAATCAATTTAACATTGAAATTGGATATAAAAACAATTCAAACTTTTAAACATTTTCACTTAAAAAAACTTGTTGTTTCGTCCCATTCGCGAGATTAATTTTAAATTAATTTTCGTCACTTATGTGATTAGAATTTGACAAAATGAATTTCATATTTGGAATCAACATAATTTATAATGTCTAATAAGACCAACTTAGTTTTTGACAAAAAGATTTGTAAATGTTATTAAAACTAATTACAACGATTAAGGTAAAAACAAGATTACTTAGTGGTTAAACTTTAATTTAAGATGCCAAATAACCTAAACACATGTCCAAAAGCCATTGGCTGGACATATTTTGACCAAGTCCCCTCTTAGCTCGAAAATGGATAATTATTGTAGACATATGATGTAAGAGAGACCTCTCAATAGTGTTTACCTTTTTATATTTACAAGAATGTCTCTCCTTTTTCACAGAAAAAGGGTACTCACCCCCTCACTTCTTCACAGCTCTAAAGGCTTTTGGCTCGACCAATTCCTGCCCAAATCTCCTCCCAAATTCCCCCTTCATCCTAGAAGGCTTCCTTTGGGCAGAAAGCCAACCAAGGAAGCCCTTTGGTACAAACCAAGAAGAGTTATCCAAAGAAGAGGTAACATCCCTCTACATGCTCTTTTGTTTTATTTTCATTCTCTCTACCCCCTCAATTCTTATTATTCCATGCTTATATAACAATATTCTCAATATATTGAGATGCTGTTATTCTAAAGGTTCAACCTACACCTACACACACTTCCATTAAATGGGTATCAAACTTACCATTCGTGGGTACGACAGACTACCGCCCCACGAAATGATGTCGTTCGTTTTTCCTTTACCACCTCTCATGGTTGAACATTATGATAAACATACTGTTTTTATATGATATATATGCTATTTGTGATGTCTTTATGCTTCTAGAATTATTATATGAAACATACATTTATGCTTTCCATTTTGTGTAAATATGATAACTTCTTTTGTGGACGTGTGGACTATCGTCTCCTCAAAGTGATGTGATTTGTTCACACTTTGCATGAAATGTATGAAGGATGTGTTTAGTAAATGTATATGATATGTATGACATAACAATGCTACTGAAATAATAATAACACACACACACACACACATATGTCATTTACTTTCTTTCAATACAATAAGAAAATAGAAAGAACGTTCATGCGTATGTACGGTACTGTTTCTATGAACGGTGTATTCCATTTCATATTTCTATCTTTTATAGATTATTATAAATATTTATATACTAAATATATATGATATTTATATCATGTTTTACATTCTGGAAATAAGTAAATCATGATCTAAGTAAGAGGACCAAGAATAACAAGTCAAAATATATATGAAAAATAAAGCAGATATTACCTGAAACGTAACATTAACATGAAATTGTTAATAAATGAGTAATATAATGTCATAATTAAATCTTATATGGTATCAAATATAATAATTAAATCATGATCTAAGTAGGATTAAGAATAACAAGTCAACACATTTATGAAAAATAAAGCATATATTACTCGAAATGTAACATTAACATGGAATTGTTAATAAATGGGTAATATAAAGTCATAATCAAATCATATATGGTTTTAGATATAAGAATACGATTTTGTGGTAGATGTATAATAAACTTATATTTATTATATAGGAGGTTTGGACTTGTACGAAGAAAGTCAAGACTTAAGCTATGAGTTTTCTCGTCTCACTTTTATTTCTGTGAGATATATGCTATATTCACCACTTATTCTTGTTGTGTGGTGTATATACTGTCCCATGACATGTTATATGATATATATGATATTTATGTCTTTATGCTTCTGGAATTATTATATGAAACACACTTTTATGCTTTCCATTTTGTGTAAATATGATAACTTCTTTTGTGGACGTGTGGATTATCGCCTCCTCAAAGCGACGCGATTCGTTCACACTTTGCATGAAATATATTAAGGATGTGTTTAGTAAATGTATATGATATGTATGACATAATAATGGTACTGAAATAACACACAAACACACACACATGTCATTTACTTTCTTTCAACACGATACGAAAACAGAAACAATGTTTATGCGTATGTACGACCTACAATCTCCATGAACGGCGTATTCCATTTCATATTTCTATGTTTTATAGATTATTATAAATATTTATATACTTAATATATATGATATTTATATCATGTTTTACATTTTGGAAATAAGTAAATCATGATATAAGTAAGAGGATCAAGAATAAGAAGTCAAAACATATATGAAAAATAAAGCAGATATTACCCGAAACGTAACATTAATATGAAATTGTTAATAAATGGGTAATGTAAAGTAATAATCAAATCATATATGGTATTAGATATAAGAATATTGTTTTGTGGTAGTTGTATAATAAACTTATATTTATTATGCAGGTGGTTTGAACGTGTACAAAGAAAATCAAGACTTAAGGTATGAGTTTTCTCGTCTCACTTTTATTTCTGTGAAATATATGCTATATTCACCACTTATTCTTGTTGTGCGGTGTATATACTGCCATATGACATTCTATATCATGAATATCCTTTATTTCATGATATCCAAAGTTTCAATTGATGTTATTCTTTCACGGATCTCATGATTCAAAAGTTACTCAAGTAATATGAGGATTTTAGTCTCACTTTTATTTCTGTGAGACTTATGTCTTATTCACTGTTTGTTTCTTTTGTTTGGTGTATATACTACCAATGAATGCATTCTATGATTCTTATCCTTAAATTTATGGGTATTTACATATCCATTTGAAGATATCTATTTCATGGGGTTTATGATTCAAAAGTTATCAAATTGATATAGTAATTTTGTCTCAATTTGCCTTACATGTCATCTTATGCACCTATATTCTTCTACGAGGTATATATACTGCCCATTGACATGTTGTATCATTAATCTCCTTTTCATGATACTGTAAGCTTCTCTTAATGTCATTCTCCCATGATGATTATGATTCAAAATTATCGAAGTGGTTAGAGTTTATTGCTACAAACTCATCGTTATCAGGATTGTATACGATTATGCTTCTATTGATAAAATATTACGATCCATCTCTCAAGAAGTTTTTAAGGTATTTTTGTAGGTCTTTTTCAAGCCACATGGCTCAAGAAGTGTGTGGAAGATATGAGGGGAGGTGTTCTTATATAAGAGAGGAGAGGGGAACCCTTGAAATTGTTGCGAAATCGTCGGGAGACACAACGACAGAAACGAGAAAACGAAAGAAAGAAAAAACAACAAGGACACAACGATTTACGTGGTTCGGGAATAATCCCTACGTCCACGAGAGAGGCATAATTCACTATATCGAGAGCACAAAATTACAGAGGATTTTCAGTAGTAACCCTAGCCCGAAAAAGGGCTATAAAATGAAGAAGACGATCACTGTTCCGAAAAGGTAAGTCCGCGTCGCTACAGTGAACGACGACCGACTTTGTCAAAAGCGCTACAGTGGCTGTCAGCTGGAAGTCAAAAGTGCTACAGTGAACTTGACTCCGAAGTCCGCACTGCTACAGTGCCAGTTGGTGTCGGCCGGTCAGCTCCGCTATAGTAAAGTTGCGGGCCACAAGCATTCGGCCCAACCGGATCGGACAACACCAATCCAACAGGAATTGCTTAAAGTGTTAAATTAATGTAAATTAATTTTCACAGTAAAGTGGAAAAAATTGATATATTATAGGATGGGTATAAGTAGAAATAATCTCATAAAAAAAATTTATACAATTTTAGGTGATGTTTTATGCCTTATCCCTTAATTTTAACCTCATAAACCCTTTTAACGATTATTGCGATAACATTGTTTTTTTACTATTTAGGGGTTAAGAAAGTTACTATAAAAGGAAAAGAGACCCACAAATGGAAAATGGTTGATATCATATACCATATATGATTTAATTGGTCAAATATCACATTTTTATGAATTTTAAATCATTTAATAAATTTATTTAACATAAAATACAATTAAAATCATGTTGGGCCTATTCTCATAATTTGACTTTAAAAATATCAAGTCAGTAATTTATTTCAAATATAAACATTTAAAAAATAAAAAATAAATTAAATTTATCTATAGAATTCTTGGAACAACATAAATAATGTAAAAATATTACATTTATAGTTTTAAAAAAATCATTTACTTGATTTTTCCACTGCTTGCAAAAGCGTTGTGTCAGCGTTGCATAAACATTTAAGGTAATTATTTCATCACTAAAAATTAAAAATAAATTAAAATCATAAAAATTATTCATATTTAAAATAACCTTTTATAATTGTTTATAACTTTTTTTATCCCTACCAAAAAATATTCTAAATATAAAAAGCAAGAAAGTGACATTTTGAATTTTTCCATAACTTAAAATAATATAAGGTGTTTATAAAAAAAGGCACAAAAAATGAAATATTTTGAATTATATGATAGGTTCGGTAGATCTAAAATCATAAAATGAAATATAGTAAAGTTTATGGATGATTTTGAAGCCTTATTTCATAATTTTAACATTATTTTACCCATTTTACCCTTACCATGGTGTCAATATTTTTACCAAGGTTACTATTCATTATGATAAAAAATAATGTTAAAATATTTAAAAAATTTGGACAAGATGGTTTCAAATATATAATCCATTTTATCAATTTCAATTCCTAAAATTGACAAAAATTACTTTAAAAACCCACAAAACGCGATGAAAAATGATTTTCCAAAAAAAAAGCATTTTTAAGTTTAAAAATGTTTTTAGATAAAAATTAAGAATAATTTAAATTACAATGAAATTAATTGGATATTTTTAATCAGAAGAAACTAATGAATTTTTAATACAAATTAAAAAATGGTACTTTGAAAATAATTGAAAAGAAAAGATAGTTTTCTATAAAATCAGTATTTTCACTATTCATTGAAAAATTAATCTTTTCAGAAAAATCTAAAAAATTTCATCTTATGATAATTTTGATATGATATTTAAAAAATGATATTTTTTTATCAAATACAATTTTCATAAGTAGTATAAATTAATTATAATATTCACTTAAAAAAATCAATAAAAACAACTTTTGAATAAAATATTTTTTTTGATGTCACGAACCAAGTCAAGTTGCCATCATACTCGATGCTCGATCCAGTCTTTTGCAAGGACCGAAGGGCATTACCAATCCCCACAGGCTGAAACAAGTGCTTGAGTATCATGAATATGCATTGTGAACGATTTTACTCGAAATTACCACATTAAAAGACAAAAAACTAATAATTCAGACCTGAAAAATTCAAACAAACATGCCTTTAACAATTTCTAGATTCTAAGTTTACAACTAAAACAAAAACCAAAAAGGAATACAACCCAAAGGAAAACTAAAACACTATCCCAAACCACATACAACAGGAGGAGAAACCCAAAATGATCTCAAAACTCACCACATGATGAGAAGACATCGCCCTCAACCCATCCCCACCAACACCACACGAGGAGAACCTCTAGCAACCCGAAACACCATATCGAAAAGCCTTTCCCTTACCTATAACAAATATTACCAAGTCTTTTTACACCCAAATGTGTAAGCAGGGTGTGAGTTAATACCTAATAGGATGCCACCCAAGAAAATATTCCATGTACTAAACATTATATGGCGAATAAAATTGCAAGCTTTGTAGATGAAAGAAAGACTAGAACACTTTCAAGGGAAACAACTTTAAAATAAAAAAATTCTAAAGAAATCAACTTTAAAAGAAATACAATTATAAGGATATCTACTTAAAAAAATACAATTTTAAAGAAAATAACTTTAAAAGAAAATCAATTTTAAATAAGACAACTTTAAAAGAAAAGCACTTGCCCAACATAGTTAAGGAGCACTATACATGGGAGAGTCCCTATGTGTATTAACTAGTGATGAGACCGTAGAACCTTGCGTCTCGGTGAAAAGTGGTATAGAAACCACAATATGCTGTGTTCTCGTGCACGAGCCACTAGTAGGGGACATCCCCGTAACCCTAGTGGTCTCCAATCATCATCCAAAAATTTAGTTAGTGTTGTAGTCATCAATCCTACTAAGTGAAACCAGGCTGAATCCACTTCCATATCACTAGCACACTAGTCCTAGTTCGCCCACCTAGTTACTCGGGCTTCTCTTAGTGTTCATTCAAGTTCCAAGTTCATATCACATGCCACATTCAAATAAACAAACCAAACAAGGCACCACAAACACCAAATACCACCATTTGTACACACAAACCCCACTTTAAAAATCAAACACACATCAAAACCATTTAAAATCATAACTTGCATCACTTACATAATTTAATAAATCATTTAAAAACATTATAATTCAATTCCATGAAGTACCACAAGGTTTTATACCAAAACACACTCAAATCCTTTTTTAAACAACTCACACACCAAAACATATCCCAAACATGTTCTACATCTCTTTCATATTTTAATAAACCATTCAAACAATTTATAAAACAATTCCAAAAATTTACACATCACAAATCATCACTTGCACTTCCAAAAAAACCCATTTTAAAAACATGAACCCACCAAAATAGCTTGCAAACATGATTTTCACCTCTTATATCATTCAATAAACCATTTTAACAATTTATAAAACAACCCAAAGAAACACCACACGACCTTACACCAATAACATTCCCAAAATCCCTTTTATAGAACCAAACACACACTAAAAAACTTTCCAAACACCATTCACATCAATTGTAAAATTTAATAATCTAGTTGCACAATTTATAAAACACTAACCAATGACACAACATGGGTTTTCATCAAAAAACGAACCCCAATACGTATAAACATGGTACGTAAAAATCAAACGCATATGAACCGTTTTCAAAAACACAATTCGTACCACACATATTAATCAAAGAACACATTAAATTAACTAAGCAAGAAAAAATTATTATCCAAATAATGGTTATACATGGAACCACTTACTTCAGGTGTAGAAATCCCCAAAACTCGGTGTGGAACTTCAATCGCACCCTAATCGCACCACAAGGAAAACAAGTTGAACCTTAAATCAAGACATCAAACCCAAAAACTCACAATTAAACCCTAAACCAAACAAAACCCTAAATTGAAACCCTACAAGGAGGAACAAGTACTTATCAGAGTAGTTTGCACCTATGGCGAAGGGAGAGAGGGAGTGGTGAGGGGCCCATGAGGCTAGCCACGCAAGGAGGAGGATGCTGTAAGGGAGCCGCGTGCAAGGGGGTCTCCAGAGATTTGACTGAGAAGCGGGGGGGGGGGGGGATCAGGGCGACGTGAGGGTGGCGTGAGGGAAGCAAGGTGGCGCGAGGGTGGTCGCCAGAGCAGGGTGCTAGCTAGCAAGAGGAGGAGACGACCAAGGGGAGCGACGCGCAGGGGGTTTGACACATAGGGTAGGGGGTGCAATGGGAGAAGAATGGAGGAGGGGAAGAGGAGAGAAAGGGAGGAAAAGAAAAAAAGGAAAAGAAAAGAAAAGAAAAACTAAAAAAAACTTAAATTTAAATACAATGATAATAATAATAATAATAT
This sequence comes from Viscum album, assembly GCA_963277665.1. Lineage (NCBI taxonomy): Eukaryota > Viridiplantae > Streptophyta > Magnoliopsida > Santalales > Viscaceae > Viscum > Viscum album. The sequence continues at coordinate 339,053,030 of OY728127.1, read as the reverse complement.
TAATGATGATAATAATAATAATAATAATAATAATAACTTAATAAAATATTAACAATAACAATAATAATAATAGTATTCTTTAATAATATTACCACTATTATTATTGAAAAAATTCTTAATTTCATTTTTATTCTTATTATTTTTATTTTATTTTCATTTTATTAATCATCTTATCAATTAATTATTATTTTTTGAATATTGGGTAGGGTGCAAGGTGACCTGGGTGAAGCAGCATGGTTTCAACCGTGCTCCGCTCGTGTACTGGATGCTGACAAGCCCAAAACACCCATTCATCAGCGAAAACACAATATTCCAACTGGGACTCAGCCCGAACCTCGACAAAGTCATCCCAAGACTTCAAACCCTTCACACCCAATCCCTGAGAAAAACAACCGAGACCCAACCCAGATAGGGACCAAGGATAAATTAAAAGCCGAGTGTGAAAATTCTCCCCACCATAAAGCTTTTCACCCCCAGAAAGCCATCACAAGTCTGTTTAGAAAACGGAACCGGTACACCCTCTTAGCTAAAAGAGGTTCCCGACAAACAACAAATGAGAGAGAAGCAAGGACACTATAAGCAAGGAGAAAGGACTTGCAAATTAAACTTAGGGGACCAAAATGGACTCCCCGCTATGTACCACCTGCCCCCAAAAGTAAAAACACATTCAGTGCATCGATCAAAGGAAAATAGATTTCCCACAATGCACAATCTGAATTCTTAAGTTCAAACACCCCAATTACTACCAAATGGAACCCGCACAACATTCCTGAAACAAGCGAACAAAATCAAACCACATCCCGAAGAATACTCCCATAACCTTGATTCAACAAAACAGTTGGGTGCACCCTGCGGGGATGCCCAAATGGACTCCCCACCATTAGATTTCAACCAACAATTGAGATGAGGTTGTAAGACCAACACAGGAAGGCCTGGACAAGGTCCTCATCATTAAAACACACTAACATCAGTTTACTCTTGGGGAATTCAGCGAGAACCATGGTGGGTCTCCCCACTATAGGAACTAACTAGCTTGACTGCTTATCACAGATCGTCATGGAAAGTACGACATGGGACAACTTGGGAACTTACCACACATATCAAATCCTCCACCATTGGGGGCCTGACAAAAGAAATTCCAACCCAAACAGAAGACATTACATGGTTCATATGACATCCTGCCTTTTTATTACATAACTTTTCATTACATTTTACAAATAGAGGATCTTTAAAGTCTAGTGTCTTGGAAATTAGGAACATACTACATTAAAACGACATAAAACGTTCTTCTAAACCACTCGTAAGGCTTCGTCATAGGTTCATCCTTTGTACAATTACTGCATCTCATATCCTGGTGACATACATCAAAGAAAAGGAAGAGCAGAAGACTCAGTAAGGAAAACAAGTGAAACAGTTGACATGTGATCTTAAGCAATATTAATAAGAACATGATAAAAGTCATAAAGGCATGAGCAATGGAATAATAAGAAAATCATGATAAAAAGAACATGAATCATAACTTGAATATGTGGCTACAACATTTCATTTAGACAATCATGAACATATCACCAAGGTTTATCCCCGAGGTGTCATAAAAATTACCAAGGTTATTCACCAAGGTATCGTGAAACATGTCATCTCTAGAGATTATTTCTTTACCCAATGCATTGGAGCGCTATCAGAGCGCACCCTTAATATGTCTTTATTTTCATGTGAGCCACATAGATCATAAACAAACATTTCATAAATAACCCATAGAGAATAAAAGAAATGAGTTTCATTTCAAAATTGTGACGTTTTAAAAGTTCTTAAAAATAAGATCATTATATCATTTATAACCCATGAAAAGGGAGTGAGGGTTATATGTATGTCCATTCCAGAATAAAATATATCCTTTTTATATATTTATGAACACCCATATAAACGAAATAGGTCTGGCTATTCACATAAATAAACAAGATAATTTCTTGAGAGAAAAAGATAGAAATTTCGAGGCGAAATTTCTGCAGCATAACGACTATATAACATGGTTTTAGAAAATAATAAAAAGAGAGGGTACAAGGGTAACCCACTCATAAATAACTCATATTACAATATAAATATAGAATAACATGGAGGTAAGAACATGATATGGATATTTGAATGACATATCACAAGAAAAGGAAACTTGAAAGGTAGGAGAAGATGCAATTTCTTTTATGAGAAATTCGGCAGCCTAACGACGTCACTTAAAATCTCAGAAAACAAATTGATGAGAGCGAAAAGGGTCTCTCAACAATTAGACATGGAATGGACAGTAATGAGAATATATAAGAACATACCCTCAACATAAAGATATGGAAACTAGAAGACACAACATAAAGGAATTCATGACTTAAAAGAGGAGGGTGAAAATATCCCTTACCTTGAAGAGTAACTTCGAAAGCTTGAAGGTTGGGACTTTGGGAGGCTTGAGGGCACCTTGGGAGGTAAGGAGACCAGAACTTCGTTGAGGATGATTTTGGAATGAAATGAATGAGGGAAATGACTTGGTATTTATAGGGAAAATGAGTGAATAAATTATTAATTTCCAAGGGACACCTCATTGGTGGTATTCGCAAAATCATGGGCTTGCCCATGGTATTTTCCCATGGTATTTGCCCATGGTATTGGCCACTTGGGATACCTCATAGCATATCTCACTATTCATAAGTCGACTAGAAATCTTACATCATTGTTACATCATTAATGATGTCATTAAACACCCGAAACTCAAAACTGCATTTTTACTATTCACCAAAAATTCAACTGTTTCAGAAAAAACCCAAAAATTCACCCTAACCTAATATCGATGCTTTGAAATAAAAAAAGAAGTCCATTTTATGAAAATAATTTTCTAAATAATTTTAATTTAATTTTTAAATAAAATCATTATTTATTCCAAAAATACAACTTTAAAACCATAACTCATTTTGTAACACCTTAAAAAAGTAATTGAGGTCCCATACAATTATCTTATAACCATAAGACAATAAAGTAACAATTTATGATTAAATTTTATGAAGATACATTTCCATTTTAAATTATTAAATTAATTATAAAATTTTAAATAAAATATTTATGGCATACAAAAATACCAATACTTAAACTATGATCATTTTTTCACTTTTAAGATGTCTAAAATGTATTTATACATTCATGGGTGAAGTTTCTATTTTTTTTGATTAAATTACTATTCATTACCATTCATTACTATTCATATGAGTATGTTACTATTCCTACTTTACTATTCACTAAAAACCAAGTTGATTTTATTAGACTCTAAATTTCTCACTGCTCACAACTGTAGTAGACCATTTTTTGAAAATCATTTCACATTATTAATTATTTAATGAATATAAAAATAATTTAAAATACCTCCTTTTCCCTAAATTCATCAATAATACACATCTTATATTTATCCGAATATTTGAAATTCACAAACTTTGTCATAAGAAGAAATAACAATTTTATTTATATAAAAAGATTACACAAAGCAGCTAAGGTTTCGTTACATAGCCCCTTATTACACCATCATAGGACCTAAGTGTTAGGTGTGCTATGATGATATAATCTTGGGGTGGCTCGGACAACATTGTCCGAGTGGTGATTTCTATCAGCTTGAACTTCTCCCTTAGGTGATTCTGTTCAAGCTACATACGTTGAAGTTCGGCTTGGGCTTGGTCCAGATTAAAGCCCAGTGATGCTACCTCTTTCCCAATCTCTGACAGATGAGCTTCATATGACTCGAGTCTTCTGGATGAGGCCATTCAATCTTTATTAATTATCCAAGATAACCGTAATTATAAAAACACAACGTTAAGATTATAGTTTCCAGTGATCATATTTACCAACAGTCATATAACAATCGAAACACAACGGTCACATTTTAATTATACCCATAAAATTAGGAAACAAATATAATTAAAAAGTTCGGGTCGTTACATTCTTCCCCCTTTAAGAAATTTCATCCCCGAAATTTTATCTCGTACCCTCTGATGGGAAAAGGTGTGGGTACTTCTGTCTCATAGACTCCTCCGGTTCCCACGTGGCTTCTTCATATTTGTGGTTCCTCCACAATACCTTAACAAGGTGGGTAGTCTTGTTGCGTAGAACCTTGTCTCTACGATCCAAGATCTCCACCGGCTGCTCCTCATAAGAGATGTCATGTTCCAGTTGTACCACCTCTGGATTTAGTACATGTGAAGGGTTAGGTATGTACTTTCTCAAGAGGGATACGTGGAAGACATCATGAACTTGTGCTAGATTTGGAGGAAGTGCAAGCCGATAGGTCACTGCTCCCACACGATCAAGGATTTCATAGGGGTCAATGTACCTAGGATTGAGCTTCCCTTTCTTCCCAAACCTCATGACTCTCTTCCAAGGTGAAATCCGAAGAAAGACTTTGTCACCAACATCAAACTCCAAGTCCATTTGACAGTTGTCGACATAGCTCTTTTGTCGACTCTGAGCAGCCTTAATGTGTTGTTGGATGAAATAGACCTTTTATGTCATCTCTTCCACAAGATCAGACCCAAGAAGCTTTCTCTCACCAAATTCATCCCAACAAGTAGGAGTTCTACATCGATTCCCATAAAGAGCTTCATAGGGTGCCATTTGAATGCTCGAGTGGAAGCTGTTGTTGTAAGAGAACTCAATTAAAGAGAGATGTTGATCCCATCCACCTTTAAATTCCATTGAGTAAGTTCTCAGCATATCCTCAAGTGTTTGAATAGTCCTATCAGATTGACCATCAGTTTGGGGGTGATAGGCCGTATTGAAATTCAATTCAATGCTTAGAACTTGTTGAAGAATTCTCTATAATTTTGATATGAACCTTGGATCACGATCATATACGATAGAAAGTGGAACTCCATGCAGCCTTACCACTTCTTTCACGTAAATCCTAGCAAGTTGATCAAGAGAGAAATCTTCCCGAATGGAGATAAAGTGGCAATTCTTGGTGAGATGGTCCACAATAACCCATATTGCATTATTTCCTTTGGAAGTTCTTGGGAGACCAGTGACGAAGTCCATAGTGATATTGTCCCACTTCCATGCTGGTATGGGTAGTGGTTGCAATACCCCTTTAGAAAATTGTCGTTCTGCCTTCACTTGTTGACATACCAGACACCTTGAAGTGTAGTCAGCAATCAACCTTTTCATATTATCTCACCAATAATGATCACGAAGGTCCCTATACATTTTTGTGCTACCAGGATGTATAGAGAAAGTAGAGCTATGAGCTTCATCCATCAGCTCCTTCTTTATTTCCGGAATAGATGGAACACATAGTCTTGTATGAAATTTCAGTACACCTTCTTGATCAGTATTGAACTCAGGAAACTTCCCATCCTTCACAGCCTCAAACTTCTTCTGTAACAAAGGATCTTCTTTCTGAGCTTTCTTGATCTTCTCTAGTAATGACAGTTGAGAAATCATTTGGGTTAGGGTTGATTATGTCCCTTCCCTTATAATTCCCATGTCCAACTTTACTAGGTCATTGATCAAAGGATCTTTTTGAATCCTCATCATGGAAAGAACAACTGGGTCTTTCCTGCTTAATGCATCAGCGACTTTGTTTACTCTTTCGGGATGATAATGAATTGAACAATCATAGTCTTTAAGAAGTTCCAACCATCTCCTTTGTCTCATGTTCAATTCCTTTTGTGTGAAAATATACTTCAAACTTTGATGGTCTGTGTATATATCACATTTCTTCCCATAAAGATAGTGCCTCCATATCTTTAGAGCAAAAACGACCTCCGCCAGCTCCATATCATGCATAAGATAGTTCTGCTCATGAGTTTTCAACTGTCGAGATGCATAAGCAATGACCTTGTCATTTTGCATGAGGACGCACCCAAACCCTTTCAGAGATGCATCGCTAAAAATAACGAATCCTTCTCCACTTGAGGGCAGAGTTAACACAGGTGCAGTAACCAATCTCTTCTTCAGCTCTTGAAAACTTTCCTCACACTCCTTTGTCCAGATGAACTTGACCCCTTTTCGAGTTAACTTGGTTAATGGATTAAAAAGTTGTGAAAAGTTTTTCACAATCCTCCTATAATATCCTACTAATCCAATGAAACTACGAATCTCAGTCATTGTTGTAGGTTGAGGCCACTCCTCTACAACTTTTGTCTTTGTAGGGTCAACTGTGATTCCTTCATTGGTAACAATGTGCCCCAAGAAAGCAACTTGTTGTAACCAGAATTCACATTTACTAAACTTTCCAAAAAGTCTCTCCTTCCGTAGAGTTTGCAAAATAACCCTTAGATGATCCTCATGCCCCTCACGACTTTTGGAATATATCAGAATATCATCAATTAAAACTACCACAAAGTTATCAAGATAGTCTTTAAAGACTCTATTCATCAAATCCATAAAAATAGCAGGTGCATTAGTCAGTCCAAAAGGCATAACAACAAACTCATAATGCCCATATCTTGATCAAAAGGTAGTTTTTTGGAATATCTTCTTTCTTCACCCCCAATTAATGACAACCAGATCAAAGATCAATCTTAGAGAAGAATTGAGCCCCACGAAGTTGGTCAAATAAGTCATCAATTCTTGGAAGAGGGTATTTTTTCTTTACTGTGATTCCGTTCAATTCTCTATAATCAATGCCTAGCCGCATCAATCCATCATTCTTCTTCACAAAGAGAATATGTGCTCCCCAAGGAGACACACTCGTTCGGATAAACCCCTTCTCCAAAAGATCTTGGAGTTGTTTCTTTAATTCCTCCAACTCCACATTTTCCATCCTATATGGGGTCTTTGATATTGGATGAGATCCTGGTACGAGTTCAATGGAGAACTCTACCTCTTTCTGGGGGAGGTCCAGACAACTCCTCCGGAAATACGTCAATGTATTCCTGGATGATGGGTATATTTTCTATCCTCAAACTCTCATTTCCTTCTTCTTCTTCACCGATCAATTCCATAAAGAAGGATATATGAGGTTCTTCTAGATAAAGATCAAGTTGAGATATCTCTCCTTGGAAGATAATTGTCAGTTTTCCATTCAAGACTATTGAGATTTCCTTACTTCTGCATTTGATCTTAGCATTATACTTTGAGAGCTGGTCCATCTCTGGTATAATGTTGAATTCTAGCATGGGAATGACTACTAGATTTGTGATAAGATTGTGCTCACCAAAGTAAATACTAGAGTTTCTAAACACTGATGATGCTTGGATAATCCTATCAGGAGTCTTGACTGATAACTCTACTTTTAGCAAGTCGGTGGTTGATTTTAAATTCTTTGCAAACTTGGAGGAAATAAAGGAATGCGTAGAACCAAAATCAAACAAAGTACTTGGTAGCTTTGAGAGAACAACAAGAGTACCTGCTACCACATCATTTGGAGCTTCAACTTCAGTTGTCGTGATAGCAAAAGCATGACCATGCTCCCTTGGCCTTTGCTGAGGCTGTTGGTGGTTCCCCTCCACTGCCCTCGGATTTGGACAGTGATTGACAAAGTGCCCAAGTTGTCCATACTTAAAGCACTGGACATCAGGTTGGTCCTGCACCATCTTCCCCTTGTCGTTAGTGTTTGGAAGTTGAGGTTTCACCTCACTACGACAATTCCTTGCAATATGGATATCTCTTCCACACTTGTAGCATTTCCCATTCCCGAGTAGGCAGTTCCCCGAATGCTTCTTCCCACATTTATTACATGTGGGACGTTGCACTTGCTTGCCTCATCTTCCTTGATCAAAGCTCCTCCCTAAGCTGGGCTCAATCGATCTCTTTTTGTCGTTTGATTTATGAGACCATTGTGTCTCATCAAACTCCAGTTCGACTTTCATCACACTTCGCACGATCTCCTCATAGCTGTCATAGTCTCGGTTGGCTAGATTCTTCCGCAGATGAGGTCTCAGTCCACCGAAGAATCTATCAACCTTACCATTTGGATCCATGACAGAGCTAGAGGTATATCGTGAAAGTCAGATGAAGTTCATCTCATAGCTTCTGACAAATTCGTTCTCCTTCTGCTTTAGCTCGAGAAACTCCTTCTCCATTCTTATTCTCATGGAATGAGGGAAATACTTACTGAAGAAAATCCCTCTGAACTCTTCCCACTCCATAGCTTCAACCTTCACTCTTTACCTCATGTTTTTAATCAGCTCCCACCATTGATCAGCTTATCCTTCTAAGCGGTAGACAGCCAGGGTGACCTTTTCTTGCTCTGAACAACGGAGCACAGAAAAGATCTTCTCGATGGAGCTGATCCACTGCTCAGCAATCAATGGGTCAATCGATCCACTGAAGGTTGGTGGTCGTTGACGCATAAAGGACTCAACAAAATGTTGTTCCCTTCGCAGTGAGATCGGTCTCTCAGCTTGGTTTAAGTTATTTCCCATAACTTGAGTCAGTTGGTTCATCATACACATGAATGTTTCCATTCCGGCTTCCATCGGAGGGCCGTCAGCACATGGTCCATTGCGGTCACCATTTGCACGGTTCCTCCTATTGCCCACTATTTTCTAAAAGAATAAAACCTTAATGAGAAACTTATTTCATTTATGAATCTTTTAACTATAAAGGATTTATGTCTTAAAACTTTTTTTAAAACAATTACATTTCTCTATAAATCCTTCATAATGATTTATAAAAAGCTTATGATTAACCAAACATATCCCCCGGGAGTGTCGTAACCAAGAGTGCAACAAGAACCGTTTTCATGCACCAGTTCCCGTTCGAGTCTAGATCAAAGCGGTGTTTTCGGGTTTTACCCCTATGTACATCTGTGCCAGAGCCGCCTCTACCTGCTTGTATCCAGACATGGATTTATTTGTTCGATAAACCACTTACTCAATATTCACCAAAATACCAGGAAGTTTTCCTATATTTAAGCTTTTCTATAGGGTTCTTCCTAAAGATTTCATTGCCTAATTTCTATAAATAACTCAACTATCCTTTGATACAAACTATGGCATTTCGCCTTTTTATTACACAACTTTTCATTACATTTTACAAATAGAGGATCTTTAACATCTAGTTCTTGGAAATCAGGAATATAATACATGAAAACAGCATAAAACATTCTTCTAAACCACTCGTAAGGATTCATCATAGGTTCATCCTTTGTACAATTACTGCATCTCATATCTTGGAGACATACATCAAAGAAAAGGGTGAGCAGAAGGCTCAGTAAGGAAAACAAGTGAAACAATTGACATGTGATCTTGAGCAATATTAATAAGAATATGATAAAAGTAATAAAGGCATGAGCAATGGAAGAATATGAATATCATGATAAAAAGAACATGAATCATAACTTGAATATGTGGCTACAACATTTAATTTAGACATTCATGAACATATCACCAAGGTTTATCCTTGAGGTGTCATAAAAATTACCATGGTTATTCACCAAGGTATCGTGAAACTTGTCATCTCTAGAGATTAATTCTTTACCCAATGCATTGGAGTGCTATCAGGGCGCACCCTTAATATGTATTTATTTTCATGTGAGCCACATAGATCATAAGCAAACATTTCATAAATAACCCATAGAGAATAAAAGAAATGAGTTTCATTTCAAAATCGTGACGTTTTAAAAGTTCTTAAAAATAAGATCATTATATCATTTATAACCCATGGAAAGAGAGTGAGAGTTATATGTATCTCCATTCCAGAATAAAATATATCCTTTTTATATATTTATGAACACCCATAGAAACGAAATAGTTCTGGGTATTCACATAAATAAACAAGATAATTTCTTGAGAGAAAGAGATAGAAATTTTGAGGTGAAATTTCTGCAGCATAACAGCTATATAACATGGTTTTATAAAATAATAAAAAGAGAGGGTACAAGGGTAACCCACTCATAAATAACTCATATTACAATATAAATACAGAATAACATGGAGGTAAGAACATGGTATGGATATTTGAAAGACATACCACAAGAAAAGGAAACTTGAAAGGTAGGAGAAGATGCGATTTCTTTTACGAGAAATTCGGCAGCCTAACGACGTCACTTAAAAATTCAGAAAATAAATTGATGAGAGCGGAAAGGGTCTCTCAACAATTAGACATGAAATGGACAATAATGAGAATATATAAGAACATACCCTCAACATAAAGAGATGGAAACTAGAAGACACAACATAAAGGAATTCATGACTTAAAAGAGGAGGGTGAAAGGATCCCTTACCTCGAAGAGTAACTTCGAAAGCTTGAAGGTCGAGACCTTGAGAGGCTTGAGGGCACCTTGGAAGGACTCCTTGGGAGGTAAGGAGACCATAACTTCATTGAGGATGATTTTGGAATGAAATGAAGGAGGGAAATGACTTGGTATTTATAGGGAAAGTGAGTGAATAAATTATTAATTTCCAAGGGACACCTCATCGGTGGTATTTGCAAAATCATGGGTTTTCCCATGGTATTTTCCAATGGTATTGGCCACTTGGGACACCTCATAGCATATCTCACTATTCATAAGTCGACCAGAAAGCTGTCATCATTGTTACATCATTAATGATGTCATTAAACACTGGAAACTCAAAACTGCATTTTTACTATTTACCGAATATTCAACTGTTTCAGAAAAAACCCAAAAATTCACCCTAACCTAATATCGATGCTCTGAAATAAAAAATGAAGTCCATTTTATGAAAATAATTTTCTAAATATTTTTAATTTAATTTTTAAATAAAATCATTATTTATACCAAAAATACGACTTTAAAACCCTAACTCATTTTGTAACACCTTAAAAAAGTAATCAAGATCCCATAAAATTATCATATAACCATAAGACAATAAAGTAACAATTTATGATTAAATTTTATGAAGATACATTTCCATTTTAAATTATTAAATTAATTATAAAATTTTAAATAAAATATTTATGGCATACAAAAATACCAAAACTTAAACTATGATCGTTTTTTCACTTTTAATATGTCTAAAATGTATTTATACATTCATGGGTGAAGTTTCTATTTTTTTGGTCAAATTACTATTCATTACAATTCCTTAGTATTCATATGGGTATGTTACTATTCCTACTTTACTGTTCACTAAAAATCAAGTTGATCTTATTAGACTCTAAATTTCTCACTGCTCATAACTATAAAAGACCATTTTTTGAAAATCATTTCACATTATTAATTATTTAATGAATACAAAAATATTTTAAAATACCCCTTTTTTCCTAAATTCATCAATAATACACATCCTATATTTATTTGGATAGTTGAAATTCACAAACTTTGCCATAAGAAGAAATAAAAATTTTATTTGTATAAAAAGATTACACAAAGCAGCTAAGGTCTCGTTACATAACCCCTTATTACACCAGCATATGACCTAAGTGTTAGGTGTGCTATGGTGATAGAATCTTGGTGTGGCTCAAAAAACATTGCCCGAGTGGTGATTTCTATCAGCTTGAACTTCTCCCTTAGGTGATTCTATTCAATCTTCATACGTTGAAGTTCGGCTTGGGCTTGATCCAGAGCAAAGCCCAGTGATGCTACCTCCTTCCCAAGCTCCGACAGATGGGCTTCATATGGCTCGAGTCTACTGGATGAGGCCATTCAATCTTCTATCTGTATTAATTAACCAAGATAACCGTATTTATAAAAACACAACGTTAAGATTATAGTTTCCAACAATCATATTGACCAACTGTCATATAACAGTCGAAACACAACGGTCACATTTTAATTATACCCACAAAATTAGGAAACAAATATAATTAAAAAGTTCGGGTCGTTACAGTCCACCACTCCCATGGGCATTACCATCCTCAGATGAGCCTAACCAAAATCGAGACTGATTCGTAAGGCTAGCCCTATATGGGAAACCACACAAAGTCTCACATCCATAAGGGTACAAGAACCGAGACTTAAGAAAATGATACTACCACGCAGTTCGCAACAAAGAATTAGGGTCCCCACGAGTCCTTCCATCAAACGGGACCACTTGGAATGAGACAACTATAGAAGACGATTTGAACTGCCTCCATTTCTAACACTAATGACAAAGATTAGACCGGGATCCCTGGCTACGCGCCATATTCACTCCGAGACCTATGGATGAAGCTCTGATGGTTAAAGCATCTCCTACCTCGCAGTCAGATGTTTAAACCCCCAAACAAAACTTCTCCCTTTTTGGTGCCACAAGCAACCACCCCACATCCCAAATAGATCCACCGGGACATAACACACTCTGAAACCTGCTTTACTCTAACACGAAACTTCACCAAAACAAGGGATTAGAAGATGCACAAGAATCACCCCTTTTTTACTTCGGACAATAAACTTCAAAAGAAAGAACTCACAGAGGACACTCCCATCTGAAACAGAGAGATTCAGAATTTTCTAAAAAGGAAGACATGCTTCTATTAAAACAGAAGTTCTTGGAAGGTTTCACGACATTCGCCTTCACATTTAAGAGGGAACATGACACTGCAAGATGTCATTAAACATGACCCTTGCCATCGATATAAACATCACATGGAGAGGGACCTTAAACCGAGTCCCAAACAACATAAGATTGTCGCAAGCGGGCCTAACAGCCTCTTAGGATCGGATTTGCCACAATGGTTGCCTAACATGAACATTTTCTTAGATGAAACCAATAAAAGACCCAAATTCCCTTTAAGACACCAGCCAACACCAATGACTTCGGACTGCTTCCACCCTTCCTCACTAAAATTCCCTTCACCACTTCTAGACATGACCCTCAGACACACTGATGTCAGACTTCACCTTCGATGACTCAGGTAACTCAAGAAACCAAGGTCTCTTTCAACTTTCCACATCCACTCTCCCGCTGTGAGAGGGTTCTCTTAATCAAAAAAGAAGAGGGGTAGATTCAATCTCCTAAGCTCAAGAAGGAAGTCCTTATGTTGATCAAATGGAGGATCTGCCAATGGAGACTCACCAGTGGCCACACTTCAATCGTGCATTAACTCTTTATGGGGGCGTACACTAGCCAATGAGGAAACCATTGACCCAATCAAACTGATCCATTGGCCAAAATGCGCCACAAACCAAAACCGAACACCTGAGGGGGACCACCACAAGGGATTTCCCAAAACACTTCTCGAAAAAGACCACTAACCAACACTTCAACCCAAATTACCAACAAAACACAAACCTGAAACACTGTTCAAATAAGTGGGGGTTTCGAACTCAAAACACCCCACAACAACACTCCCAAAAGCACAGAAGACACCACATAATCACCGGTTATCAAAACACAAAAATATCCTTTAAATCATTTTTTAAAGTAAATGAGGCCAGTGGGTTGCGCATTAACCAATGGTATCCCATGGGTCTCATACATGCAAGTCTTCATGCCTACTGGGAACCAATTCACTTCCCACATATAACCCATGCACATGGTCGCCCATGAAAATACCAAAGGTTAGAACAAAAATTCTTTCCATTTTTTAGAACAAACATTCAACCCACATCCTCAACCTTTTCGTTTCAAATTTCACAAAATCACTTCAAAACACATCCAGTTTCACAATAATCCCATTTTATCAATAACCTTTTAATTAGAACTCATTTATTCTTATTTAAAATAAATTTCCAAAACCATTTTGAAAATGAATTTACTTTTTCCCAAACAACCAATTTTTCTAATAAGCCATAAACTTTGATTATGAAAACTCAATCTCCTTGGAATCATTCTCATTTTTACACAACCCATTTTATAAAATTCCACCCTTTTCAAATCTCATTCAAATAATTCTGAAAACCCATTTTCCGATCATTTGAAAATAAGACCATTTCCACTTTAAAATCCATATTTCTTAAATTTTCAAATTAAGTTTTTTAGATTAATCTTTTGGACCCAAGGAGACACAAAATAATGAAAGAGAAAATTAATGCCAGTGGGTGACTTGACCATATGGTTGGAGGCCATACACCAATCACTCCACCATCATGAATAGTGTTTTAGAAAAATGTCCCTAGCTCCACATGACTTTCCAGGACCTGCGAGCTCACTAAGACCGTTAACCAAACCCCCTTTTCATTTTCCCAAGCAACGAGCAACCACAAGGGCTAAAAGACTCAGATGAAACCCGACTTCCCCTGGTAACATGAGTCCTATCACGAGGTGTGCTGGCTAGACACCTTACTCATAATCAGAACGTCAAGTTCCGACAATCCCAGCTCAAGTCTACCCATATTATTTCCCAAGGAACAAGACTCAAAAGAGAGTACCTAACTCTAATACCATTTTGTTACGAACCAATATGGGTCGCCATCAGACTCGGTGCCCGACCCAGTCCACGACAAGGCTCGAAGGGCATTCCTAATCCCCACGAGTTGACAAAAGTTCCCAGGTATCATGAATATGCATTGGGAACGATTTTACCCGAAATTACCACGTTAAAAGACAAAAAACTAATAATTTAGATCTGAAAAAATCAAACAAATGTGCCTTTAACAATTTCCAGATTCTAAGTTTACAATGAAAACAAAAACCAAAAAGGATTATGACACAAAGGAAAACTAAAACACTATCCCAAACCTCATGAAATAGGAGGAGAAACCCAAAACGATATCAAAACTCACCACATGACGAGAAGGAATCACCATCAAGCCATCCCCACTAACACCGCATGAGTAGAACCTCCAACAACCCGAACCACCATCTCCAAAATCCTTTCCCTTGGCTGTAACAAACATTACCAAGTCTGCTTACACCCAAAGGTGTAAGCAGGGTGTGAGCTAATGCCCAGCAGGATTCCACCCAAGAAAAGATTCCATGTACTAAACATTATATGGTAAATAAAATTGCAAGCTTTGTAGATGAAAGAAACACTAGAACACTTTCAAGGGAAACAACTTTAAAAAGAAAAAAAATTCTAAAGAAATCCACTTTAAACAAAAGACAACTCTAAGAAGATCCACTTAAAAAAGATAATTTTTAAATAAAAAAAATTTAAAAGAAAATCAATTTTAAAGATAATAACTTTAAAAGAAAAGAACTTGACTTGAATTTACCAACCAAATATATAGTATTCTGATGGTGAGTGAAACATAGTCAAAGAGCACTATACATGGGAGAGGTCCTATGGGTACTAGACAGTGATGGGACCCTAGAACCTCATTTCTCGGTGAAAATTGGTATATGAAGCACGAAAAATTATGTTCTCATGCATGAGCCACTAGTAGGGGATATCCCCGTACCCTAGTGGTCTCCAATCATCATCCAAAAAATTTAGTTAGTGTTGTAGTCATCAATCATACTAAGTAAAACTGGGCTGAAGCCACTTCCGTATCACTGGTATACTAGTCCTAGTCTGCCCACCTAGTTACCCATGCTTCCCTTAGTGATTATTCAAGTTCCAAGTTCATATCACATGCCACATTCAAATAAAAAAAATCAAATAAGGCACCACACACACCAAATGCGACCATTTGCACACACAAACTCCACTTTAAAAATCAAACACACATCAAAACCATTTAAAATCATAACTTGCATCACTTACATAATTTAATAAATCATTTAAAAACTTTATAATTCAATTCCATGAAGCACTAGAAGGTTTTATACCAAAACACACTCAAATCATCTTTTCAAACCAAACACACACCAAAACCTATCCCAAACATGTTATGTATCTCTTTTATATTTTAATAAATCATTCAAACAATTTATAAAACATTTCCAAAGCGTTACACATCACAAATCATCCCTCACACTTCAAAAAAAAAAAACCATCTTAAAAACATGCACTCACTAAAAAAGCTTTCAAACACGATTTTCACCTCTTATATAATTCAATAAACTATTTCAACCATTTATAAAACAACCCAAAGAAACACCACACGACCTTACACCAAGAACATTCCCAAAATCTCCTTTTCAGAATCAAACGCACACTAAAAACCTCTCCAAACTCCATTCGTATCACTTGTAAAATTTAATAAATTAGTTGCACAATTTATAAAAAACTGACCAATGACACAACATGGGTTTTCATCAAAAACAAAACCCAATACATATAAACATGGCACTTAAAAATCAAACGCACATGAACCTTTTTCAAAAACAAAATTCGCACCACACATATTAATCAAAGAACACATTAAATTAACTAAGAAAAATAATCAGCCAAATAATGGTTATACACGGAACCAACTACCTCGAGTGTAGAAATCCCCAAAACTCAGTGTGAAACTTCAATCGCACCCTAATCACACCACAAGGAAACCAAGTTGAACTCTACATCAAGATATCGAACCCAGAAACTCATGGTTAAACCCTAAACCAAACAGAACCCTAAACTGAAACCCAATGAGGAAGAAGTACTTACCAGAGTAGTTCGCACCTATGGTTAAGGGAGAGGGAGAGCAGTGAGGGGTCCAGGAGGCACTATAGGAAAATAGTGTTTTAGCGGCAGTTTTGAAAAGAGCCGCTAAATGTTTTTTGATCAAAAAATTAACGATCATTTTTTAGTGGCGTTTTTAAAAACCGCCGCTAAATGTTTATAAAATAATTTATATATATTTTTATTTTTTTTAAATTTACAATTATTTTTAGTGGTAGTTTAAAAAAAACAGTTGTGAAATTGCGACGGTTTTTTCAAAACCGTCGTCAAATTGAAAAAAATATTTATTAGTTTACTATTATCATTTATTTATTATTTACAATCAAATATAGTTTATTATTTATATTTTTTTTATTAATTATAATGTGTTAATTTATAAAATATTTATAATTATTAGTTAATAATAATGTGAAACTTAAAACAAATATACAAAAAACTGAAAACCAGGTTTTGATATCAAATGACCATAACTTCTGATCCAGGAGTCCATTTCAACTCCACAACTAGTCAAATCGAAGCTTATGAAATGAGCTAAAAGTAAGTGAGATTTAAATCATACGATAATCAAAGGAAACAAATATATTCAAATTTCAAAAAGGTCGAAAATTGAACTTGAACTTTAAATGACCATAACTTTTAATTCATGTGTCTGTTTGGGCTCTACCACATATCAAATCAAAGCTTGCGATGAGATCTACGCCATTTAGGATTAATATTAGATGGTTGAGCATTGTACTGCTTTTTATTCTGCTAGAAAGGCCCAAAATGCCTTCTAAATAAAGGTTTTAATTGCCAAACCTGATTTTTTAAAATTCAAACGGTTATAACTTTCGATCCAGGAGTCTGTTCAGCCTATACCACATATCATATCGAAGCTTGTTTCATGATCTTTGATTTGACTAGTTGTAGCACTGAAAAAAGAGTCCCGAATTAGATATTATGACCATTTAAGCGTTTTTAGGGTTTTTAGTGGTTCTTAACATTTTATGATTTATTTATTTATTTGTTATTTATTTATTTATTATTTATTTATTTATCTATTTATTTTTTATTTATCTATTTATTTTTTATTTAATATTTAATATTTAATATCTATTTATTTATTTATTATTTAGTTATTATGTACACATTACTTATTAATTTTAATTAATTAATTAATTAATTAATTTTTATTTGTTTATTATTTATGTATTTATGTATTTATTTATTATTTATTTATTATTTATTTATTAATTAGTTATTAATTATTTTTTAATTATTAAATATTGAATATTAATTATTAATTATTAATTATTGAATATTAATTAAGAATTATTAATGATAAATTATCAATTATAATTAGTATTTATTGTTAATTATTATCAATTATTTATTATTTATTATTTATTATTTATTATTTATTATTTATTTATATATTTATTTATATATTATTTATTTATTTATTTATTTATTATTTATTATTTATTATTTATTATTTTATTATTAATTCATTAAATATTTATTTATTATTAGTTTACTATTCATTTATTATTTATTAATTTATTTATTAGTTATTTATTCGATATTCATTATTTATTAATTATGAATTAATTAATTATTAATAATTTATTAATAATTTATTAATTATTTATAGATCTTTAAATATTAATTATTAATTATGAATTATTAATTCTTAATGATCAATTATAATTTATTTGTTATTAATAATTAATAATTAATAATTAATAATTATTTATTATTTATTATTCATTCATTCATTCATTCATTATTCATTATTTATTATTTATTAATTTATTTTTAATTTATTATTTATTTATTTATTATTAGTTTATTATTCATTTATTTATTAATTTTTTACTATTTTATTTTTATATTATTAAATTATTTTTATTAACTTATTAATTACTTATTTATTATATATTTATTATTTATTTATTGATCGTTTATTATAGATACATAGATACATAGATACATAGATACATAGATACATAGATACATAGATACATAGATACATAGATACATAGATACATAGATACATAGATACATAGATACATAGATACATAGATACATAGATAGGATCTTCGCTTCGATGGAGAGCTCTCGGGGGGTAGGGTTTTGACCCCTATGCTTCCTCTTTCTTTGGATGGGGTGGGTGTCTCGATTCATCTTTGTGCGAGATCTCACTTGCGATGTTGGTCTCATGGGTTTTCTCCCCGCGGCGGATCGGTGATGCTTCATTGTTCGAGCGGCTATTGTGGTGTTGCCTCTAGCCGCTGTGGTGTGGTGGAAGACGGTGAGGTGGAGCGGTCTTTGGTTGCCATCTGGTCCAGATCTACTAGATCTGGACAGATTCGACCTTCCTCTGGCGCAGGCATGGCGGGATCTGGAGGGGGACGACTCGCCGACGACTCATCATCGGCAGATCTGTGTTCGGTGTGGCATGGATTAACAGCATGGGGACGACATCAAGTGGTATTGGCGATGATCTCGATGTGGTGGCAGAGCTAGGCGGTGGGGATTTGGGTGCACGCGACGAAGGCTCGGTTCCCCTACGACGTGGAGTCAGATCAGGCCGTCAAGATTTCCTCGCGGCGCTTAGCTTCGGACGGTCAGACCTGGTGTCATCGCAGTTATGGATGTCGACGAGGTCTGTGCGACGTGGGTGGGAGGGCGAGGCATGTCGGCGACTTCACGATGGATTCTGGTCGACGACATGTTCGGGTCGCGGGATGCAGACATACATACATACAGACACACACACACAGACACACACACAGACACACAGACACACAGACACACAGACACACACAAACACAGATACACACACAGACACACACACACACAAACACACAGACACACAGACACACAGACATAGATAGATAGATAGATAGATAGATAGATAGATACATAAATACATAAATAAATAAACAAACATACAAACATACAAACAAACAAACATACATACATACAAGCATACATACATAAACAAATAAATAAATACATAAAAAATAAATAAATAAATATATACATACATAAACAAATAAATAAATAAATAAATACATAAACAAATAAATACATACATACATAAACAAATAAACAAATAAACAAATAAACAAATAAACAAATAAACAAATAAACAAATAAACAAATAAACAAATAAACAAATAAACAAATAAACAAATAAACAAATAAACAAATAAACAAATAAACAAATAAACAAATAAACAAATAAACAAATAAAAAAATAAAAAAATAAACAAATAAACAAATAAAGACTTACATAAATAAATAAATAAATAAATAAATAAATAAATACATAAATACATAAATAAATAAATACATAAATAAATAAATAAATAAATAAAAAAATAAATAAAAAAATACATAAATGCATGTATGTAAACAAATATACATACATACATACATAAACAAATAAACAAATAAATAAATAAACAAATAAACAAATAAACAAATAAACAAATATGCTAAAGAACCGCTTTGATAGTCTGGTGGATCAAGATCAAGTAATGTCGCATGAGGAGGATGATTCAGGTGCTGATAGCTATAGCCAAATCTCAGCGGACAACTGGGATTGTTTCCAAGGGAAAGGTCCTCACAGCCCTAGAAGGAAGAAGGGGCTAAAAGGAAAGCGCGACTCCGAGAAATGCATTGTGATATAGGGGAAAAAACCAAAGGGACGTAAGGACTATTATTACCCGCCAAAACCAATGGAAACCAGGTCGGCCAAGAAAGGTGGAAGCAAGGAAAGCAGAGTCCTGCAAGACAGAGATAATAGTGATCCAAGCAGAGAACCAAAGGTAATAGAAGAAGAGGTAGGGGAGTGTCTGAAGATCATATTTCACTCCAAGGAAGAAATGATTGAGAAAGACACGCGGCCCAACGCCTCAATTGAGGAAATTACAAGAATTTATGAAAGAAGGTTGCAAGTTGAGGCCACTGAGGAGCAGGGAGCGTGGATCGACAAGCAAGATCGAATAATTGCTCGGGGTTTCAATCAAGGCAAAATATCTCTGGAAGAATTCATTCAGACAATGGACATGATGATATCTCATCTTGAAGAACTTATCAGGGAGGATCCAAACACACAGGTTAGCACTTTGCACTGGGAATTATATAGAGTGGCTGATTCAAATAACCTTAGTCTGGTGTTTAATAACTTTGTGAGTTCCTTTAGCACGTAATGGTTATGGTTTTGCGAACGATGGTTTCCCACTTGTCCTTAAAGTTTCTTTTCAATAAAAATTTATATTTGGATGGATGAAACAAATAAACAAATAAAGACATAAATAAATAAATAAATAAATAAATAAATAAATAAATACATAAATAAATAAATACATAAATAAATAAATAAATACATAAATGCACAAATAAATAAATAAATAAATAAATAAACAAACAAAAACCACCGCTAATTGATTGCCAACACATGATTTATCAGCGATTTTCTAAAACCATCATAGAATGATTTAGCGGCGGTTTAAACCACTGCTAAATGCAAATTTTGGTGTAGTGAGGCTAAGAGTACAAGGAGGAGGATGCTGGAAGTGAGCCGCGTGCAAGGGGGGTCATCGAAGATCCGACCGAGAAGAGGGGGGGGGGTGCTGGCCAGCAAGATGAGGCAACCAAGGGGAGGGGTGCGCAGGGGTTCGACACACTGGGCGGGGGGTGCGACGAAAGAAAAAGTGATGAAGGGGAGAGGAGAGAAAGGGAGGAAAAGAAAAAAAAGAAAAAAAAAGAAAAAAACAACCTAAAAAAACTTAAATATAAATACATTAACAATAATAATAATGATATTAATGATAATAATAATAATAATAACTTAATAAAATATTAACAATGATAATAATAACAATAATAATAATATTCTTTAATAATATAACCATTATTATTATTATTATTATTAAAACAATTCTTAATTTCATTTTTATTCTTATTATTTTTATTTTATTTTCATTTTATTAATCATCTTATTTATTAATTGTTATTTTTTGAATACTAGGCGGGGCACACAGTGACCCGGGCGAAGCCGCATGGTTTCGACCATGCTCCTCCCATGCGCTGGATGCTGAAAATCCAAAAACACTCATTTATTAGCAAAAACACAATATTCCAACCGGGACTCAGCCCGAACCTCGAAAAAGTCACCCTGAAACTCCAAACCCGTCACACCCGGTCCCCAAGAAAAACAACCAAGACCCAACCCGGACCAGGACTAAGGCTAAATTAAAACCTAGGTGTGACATTTGAAGTGTAAAATGACTTTACTAAAAATCGAGTGCTTATTTTCTAAGAATTAATCAATAAATTTATATTGAAAATGACCTTTATATAAATATTTCATAATGTGGTTACTCATATTCATACCCATCAATTCAACATCTAGGTTATAATGGTCATATTTAAATAAAATATTTTTATAATATATCACAGTTCTCTTAATGCTTGGTGTTATGTGTTAAGTAGATTTTCAAGCATAATATTATTTTAAATTAAATTTTCAGGGTGCTATAGTATCCCCACTTAAATAAATTACATACTCACAATTTATCTCTATCTTGGTAATTCAAGGGTTTAATATTTGAAAATCCCTTTATTGAAAACCCATATATTAAAAAGGGTTAATAAAACTACCTTTTGAAAAGAGGGAAAGGAAAATATAAAGGTCATTTGGATTAACACATAACTATGTTTTCAAATAGGATAACATAAAGGGAAGTGAAAATATGGACATGGAGGAGAAAAGTAATGTCCAAATAATGACAGGGAGTGATAGATAAAGTGATCATGAGAATGTTAATGACTACAAAATCATGAATTAATAAGAGAGATAAAATATCATCAATTCATCATAAATAAAGGTAAAAAGATAACATTTATTTCAAGATCATTTTCCTAGAGTTAAGGAATTGTTTTACTATCAAGATAGAGGACATCAGAAAATTTACTTACTTGATTTCTTTCTATTCCATAATAACAATTTCATCCTTTGGTTTTTCTTTAATATGTTTTTCCACTTCTACTTCATCCCATATTCTAAATGATAAATGATTAATTTTTCATGCATTAAGAACTAAAATTAACTTTCAATGGATTATAAGATCCAAAAAATGAAAAATTATTTCTACTCTTTATATCCATTAATCAAAAAAAGACGGTTAACATAAATTAAGATAATATCTAATATGAATAAAACTTCATATGAAGAAATAATACATTAATATCCAAAGCCCCAAAAATAACACCCAAATTTCAACTGAAATCATTCCATAAGTAACTAACTTTAAAACTCTTCAAAAATTATGCATGATCAATTTATAAACCTAAAAAATTAGAAAGATTTGATCATATATTGTTTCACGATCAACCTAACATTTATCTCAAAGTAAAAATTAATCACTCATAAAGTCACATACCTAAAATATACATGCCCTATCATATAATCTCCAAAATATCCCAATCATTCCCACAAATAACCCAAATTACCATAAAGTCATAATAAAATCATATATACTTCCAAAATATAGCTCAAACTTTATTCTTTAAATAAAATCTCATCTTATCCAAAAATATTTCCATTTACCTTAATCATATAATTTTACCAATTAATGAACTTCTTCAAAAATAATATTAATCACTTAGTCACCAAATCACTTTTTAATCCTGTGGTTATCTATATGATAAAACACATGTTCCCAAAATTTAATAACCCTTTTATCCAATAAAATGTAACCATATTAACATCAAATATCATATTAAACCTAAATGTTATCAATACCTTTCAACTTATGTCCACAAAATATAAAATCATTCTTTCTCAAATAAGCTTTTCACTAAAACACATACTAAACCAAAGGGTTTTATTCCCATAAATATCTCCCAAAATAACCTTAATCTTCTTAAACTTCCATCACATAAAACCACAAAAGGGGTATCTATGCCTTTAAACTTATGATAAAAATTAGACTTATCAACCCATGACACTTTAGGTTTATCCCATATCCCTTTGTCATATTATATGTTTCCATAGGTTTTATCCTCTCATCCATCATAATGGTTTATAAATAAAATTTTAATTAACCCAAGCACATCCCATGAGAGTGTCTATCCAAGTTTTCAGCCTTAGTCCCAGTCATCATGCACCAGTGACAATTAATTTAATACCCAATCAACCTATTTCAGATCTGTTACCCCTAGGTGCATTTATGCCACAATGACATCTAATTTCCAGTATCTAGTTAGGGATGCATTTTCTAGGAAAACCACTCAATATCTACTTTACCAAAGCTTCACGATATTAACATATACTCAGACTTATCCCTAGAATCTATCATAGAGTTATGTTCTATAATCTATGTTTTCCTAAATCTAGTTACCAAGTGTCCTAATAAACTTCTTTTGATACCAACTTTAATAACCCCAAACCTAGTAGCCCAATGCTAGTGGTTTCTTTATTACATTGGCACTAGATACAAGTGATCACATCCTAAAGGATTGATTAGTTTAATAGTCTTAGAAAAATAGATGCATGCTTGAATCTCATATTACATTTGAAAACATAAAATAAAACATTGTATTTTCTTTGATAATATTATTATTCCCTCATGAATATCCTTTTATATCGGTCATAGTACACTTCTTGGAATCCTGGGTAAAGGAAACAAAATAAAAGGGTGAGCTTAGCTGCTCGATCAAGGAATGAATACCATAAAAGCTATCCTCATCAAGTATGAAGGCCTTATATATATATATATTTATCAATTTTGGATAAAAACTCTTTTTAAAATGGGTTGATAGGGAACCCTTACATGACCAGTAGTCCTGGAGGCATAAGGACTAGTACATGACCCAAGGGCCAAATAGCCAAACACACATAAAACCCCCTCCCCAACTCCTTCCCTTGATGCTCCTAAGCGCCCAACCTCATAGAGCTGATGAGATAGTATTACACCTTGTATAACTACACATTTTCTGGTACTGATGGTGAAATCTATACCCTCTCATCATTCACAATCTGAATAGCTCTTCTGGTTGTTTCCTCATGCTATGATCTTCCTCATCTGGGCATGTACTTATGGATTTGGCCTTCCTACTACCTTCCCAAGCATGGCCCATTCCCATTGCTGAGATCACCAAGCCACTGCTATCATGATTCCACCTCCGTCATAACCCTATTCACCATCAACAACCGACCACTTCTATGACCAACATCGTGGTCTACTACCTATCGACACCGAATCCCATTTCGCCATAGTGACCATTGTGGGATCCGCCAACCTTGCTCCCAACCTTCATCACAACCGATGTCGTCGATGTCGACTCCCCGTGTTTTCATTTAGGATCCTCCTCTTTTCATCGTGGTTCTCTCCCGCCACTAAGGACCCCTGCCACATTTGTCCCATTATGTGGCCATCCCCTCATCCATCCATGTTCGAACCCCAAATGATGACCAAATAAATGATTATCGGTTAATACCATATAAATAATCACATGAGTTTGAAACCTATCCATGTATATCATAGATATTCAAATAATCACATGGACATAAATAAATGATTTCATAATGATGTAATTCATAATGTAGGACCTCTTAAACTTACCATCGAGGCCTCATTCTAAGACATCATACATAAATGGGTAAGGCATATGATAAATACCCAACCTATTTTGTCTCATAAGACTTACTGATGCATCTAAGGGATATATAATTCCACGCCCTACCTATCACTTAATTAGTCCAACACATTAATCATTAGAATAAACAACACAACTTAATCAATATGCCTTAATAATCAATAACTATCCACATTAGAAGAACTAGCATACAAAATGTTAGTAAATTCCCCTGTTAAAATGACTATATGACATCTGAAGAAATATGGTGGATGGTATTATCAGAGTATATCCTTAAAAAATCATAATATTCATCAAAAGATGCTGACATTGATGAAAATACTTTGAAAAGATCACCAGAACATTTCTTGAGAAAAATATCCTTTTCATTTTAAAATCACTTATTTATAATCTAAAAATTTTCAAAATAATAGAAAACAAATTTTATTTAGAAATAATCATGGAAACATTTAAATGAAGCATCAAAGTAAATGGTAGTTAAGATAGTAGAAAAATCTGTTTGTGCGGTGTACGTTAAAATAAAGATTTTATTCACACCTTTGTTTAAAAGTGCCTCTTTTGGAAAACGATAAGAAGATACATTCTAATTTTTTTATAGAAAGTAATACATGGGTAAAAATTAATTTAATAAATAATTTTATAATATTGAAAACATCACTAAAAACATTTTAAATAAAATATAGACATAAAGAAAAATATTCCCAAATGAACATAAAAACGAAATCGATTTTCCTTAAAAAAATTATTTCAAAATTTTGAGTACATAGAGAGAGGAAAATGAAAAGAAAGATTGTAATTTATAGAAATAACCAGTGGATAATAAAATATATGGGTTTTAAGGTAAAAATATAATATAATTACCTCAATCAAAACTTAAACATAAATAATCCCGAATAAGGATGAGATTGTGAAATAAACCCTTAGCGCTTTGGTAACTTTTGAATCATAACCCCCATGAAAGAAATAACATCAAATGAAAATTTAAATACCATTAATATAAATAGATTAATGATATATCATATCATAGTGGTAGTATATACACAACATGAAAGAAATGAGTGGTAAATATGACAAATTTCTCACAAAAACAAAAGTGAGATGAGAAACCCTTACAAAGATCATAACATTGAGGTTAGAATTAATCAATGAAGTGATTATGTGTAACAAATACAAATATACATAAAACAAGTGAAAATAAAACATAAAATTATCACATTTCATTATTCACACAATCTTGGCATAACAAAGACAATGAATAAGTAATATAACCCAATGAAAATAAATTGAGTTAAGAAACCCCTTAACCTAGGTTCGACTTTCTTCGCGAGTGCTTCTAACCTTCGATATAATAAATTTAAATTTATAATAACTATATAATATAACCATGCAAATATTTATAATATCACATATGATCCACTTATAAAATTTAAACACCCCTTTATTAATAATTATTTATTAAAAGCATCATTTCTGCATGTTAACTGTTTCATTTTTCATGTATGTTTCAGTTCAGTAGTTTTAGTACATACATATTTATAATGGTTAAATAATCTCCATAATGGTAATAAAGATATAAAAATAATATATATAAATTATATACATATTTACATTCATCCTTTAAAAGTATACATGAAAAATGAATCACATCACTTTGTGGAGGTGGTAGTCCACACTACAAATGAGCAACATTATCATTTTTTAACTGGTGGAAGGGTAAGAAGGTAAATGATATATTATATTTCTTGAATCATAATTATACAATAAATATCATATATATATTAATTAGTTACATATTTATAAACATCCACGTAAAATGGTGATGAAAAATGAATTACACCGCTACATGGAGACAATTGGTCGTACGTACGCATGAGAGATGTTTTCATTTTCCATAGGATGGAAAAGAGATGAATATGAGTTGTTACACCGACATAATAAAATTTAAGTATATGGAATATACTGATATTATTATATGATCATGGTTATATAAGATTTCAAGGAGGTAGAATAAGAAATAAAATGAAAACACTCGGTTAAGAGTTATACCTATTCTTCAGAAAACCACTTCGACATACACATTAACCATTATAGGTTGGTACTTTGATGATAAAAGAGCCTCTAGGTTATGGAAGATAGTTTAGTAATGGATTTTGATAGTTATTTTTTGATATACATGGATCAATAAGTTCTAGGAAGTGAGGAAGGGTGATTTCCTTATATAAGAGAGGAGGGGGAACCCTTGAAATTACTTAAAGCATTAAATTAAAATAATTTCTTCTTAATGTTTAAGTGGAACCAAATTGATATATTTTGAATATATTATTGATATAACTCTAAATAATCTCATAAAATAAAGTTTAGATAATTTTAGGAGTTTTTTTACCATTATATATTAGTTTTAACCACCCAATGAACCCTTTTAACGACTACCGCGATAACAATGTTTATTTCAAGAAAGTTAATATTAAAGGAAAAGTAAACCATAAATGGAAAATGGTTTTCATTCTTGACCATAACCCATTAACTTTTCCAAATAAAACATTTTATAGATTTTAAATCATTTAATAAAATATTATTTAACATAAAATACCATTAAAGTCATTTTTGGGACTATTCACATAAATTGACTTTAAAAAATATCAAAATAGTAATGTATTTTTAATATTAAAAATTAAAAAATCATTAAAATATATTTTTTATCTAAAAAAATCTTGGAACACCATAAATCACCAAAAAATATTACTTTTGGAGGTTTTTTAAAATTATTCACTTGATTTTCTACTACTTTCCCAAAGACAATGTTAGTGTTGCGTAAGAATTTAAAGTAATTATTTCATCACTAAAAATTAAAAATAAATTACCATCATAAAATAATTATTAATATTTAAAATAATCTCTTATAACTATTTATAACTTTATTTTATCCCTATCACAAATTATTATAGATATTAAAAGAAAAAAAGTGACATTATGGAATTTTCCTTTACTTAATATTATATAAAGTATTTATCAAAGAAAAATGAAAAAATGAAATATTTTGGAATTTATTAAGGGTGCGGTCAAGTTAAAATCATATAATTAAATATAGGAAAGTTTATGGATGATTTTGAAGCCTCATTTTATAGTTTTAACCTTATTTTACTCGTTTTACCCTTACTGTAGTGACAACATTTTTACCAAGGTTACTATTCATTATGGAAAAAAGTAATGTTGACCTATTTACCAAATTGTAAATCATTATTCTAAATATTAAATTTATTTTATAAAATTCATTTTTTATAATTTTTAGAAATTACTTTAAAATAAACCACTAAAATGCGACAAAAAACAGTTTTCTAGAAAATTGTATTTTTTAGTATAAAAATGTTTTTATGGAAAAATTAAGGATAATTACAATTACAATGAAATTAATTGGATTATTTTTAATAAAAATAAACTAATGAAATTTTAAATCTGATTCCAAACAAAATGGGACATTGTAAACACTTGAAAAGAAAATATAATTTTCAGTAAAATCGATATTTTCACTATTTATTGAAAAATTAATCTTTTCAGAAAAATATCAAAATTTCATATTAAGATAAACTTGATATGTTGATTTAAAAAATGGTATCATTTTTATCAAATACAATTTTTATATGTGGAATAAAGTAATTATAATATTCATTCACAAAATGAAATAAAAACCTTTTTTGAAGAAAACATTTTTTTGAAGAAAAAAACAACTTTACTAAAAATTGAGTGGTTATTTTATAAGAATTAATTAATATATTTGTATTGAGTAGGAACTTTGTATAAATATTTCATAATGTAGTTACTCCTATTTATATACCCATCAATTTAATAGCTAGGTTATATCGATCATATTTAAATAATAATATTTTTATAGATTATCACAATTTGCTTAAAGATCAGTGTTTCATGTTAAGAAAGATATCAAGTATAGTATTATTTTAAAGTAAATTTTCAGGTTGCTATAGAAAGGAAATTATAAATTAAATATTACCATGAAAAACAATATCTACAATACTAATGATTTGACCTTGTGCATTGTCTCCAAAAGTGACTTTCCTACCCTTCACTTTTTGTAAGTTCTAAAAATAGGTCATATCTCCTGTCATGTACTAAGAAAAATTCTTATCCATATACCATATGTTCCATCTACTGGTACTCAACCTACCATCTTGAAATAATGAATGCTAAAAGTTTGGTACCCAAATTTTCTTGGTTCCTTTAATGTTAGCAAAAAAAAACTCAGGAATCCACATCTATCAAACTATTCTATATTGTAAATATGTGATATATTTAGAAAAATAATCTTTTTTATATCTAAGAGATTAACATTTATTCAATGAAATATGTTTTCTCTAATTACCTTATATATGAAATTTAGTATATAAAGGTTTATTTTTTGGAACAAAATAATTTGATTAAAAATATGACTTTGGAAGTAAATCATATTCTAGAAGATATATTAGTTGGTTTCAATTATATTAATTGCATGCCAAAATTCTATCTATAAAAAAAGTAAAATTAGATAGAAGATTCTTTCGAATATTAATTTCATACGTTAGTTTATCCACTAAATTTTGATCATTATGAGTTTAAATAAGTTTAGATTCTCTATCTATCTTGAAAATAAGATTATAAAATTTTGAAGTAAGTTTAGAAATCCAATATTCCACTTTTAAAAAGTATACCTTAATAGAATAAAGGTTTTTCATTAAATTTTTATTTTTATCTTCTAGGAAAATCATACATGCAGTTATTTCTTCTAATTATGGAATATCATCACCATGTTCTGATAAAGTTTAACTATTCTCATCATTTGTAGTAAAATAAAAATTACAATATAGAGATAACTATGAAATTTAGTTAGGATTTAACTTTTCAATAAATCATAAATCATTTTTAGGAGTATATTAATAAAATTCAATTATCTTTTTGCTACCATTACTTTTTGAACCACTTTTACTTTCAGATAAAGGATCCTCACTAATACTCCACGTATTATTAGTTTCACTAAAATATTTTATTTCTTTCCTCCTTGAATCTTTCCCATACTTATTATTCTTCTTAAACCTAGGACAACTAGGTCTGATATTCCCTAGTTTCTTTTACTCAAAATAGATAGTTTCTAAAGATTCATTATTTTCATGTTTGTATTTTTTATTATTTTGATAATCATACATGAAGTTATTTTCAATAATCTTATTCATACATCTAAAAATATGAGAAAGTTTTTCTTCAATGTCTTTCAAATTTCAAATTCTTGAATGATGTTTATAATTCTTCTTCATAGTAGCAGTGGACTTTGATGTCTGTGGCTCTGAAGTTGAAGCAGATGCTTCTTCATTATTCCCTTTCTCCTTCTCAGTGTATCTCTTTATTCGATTATCATATTTCATGAGTACTAATAAGGTCATCAAGAATAATATTTATTATATACTTAATATCATCTATCTTTATCTTCTTGGATTCCCATTCCTTGAGAAGAATATATATAACCTTCTCCATCAGATATTCATTAGTAATTTTCTTCTCACCTAAATATTTAAGTCCATTAATAATAATCATGAAACATTGATTTATTTTTACCATTGATTCACTTGGAAGAAAATAAAACTCTTGATAATCAATATGAATTATATCTCTTCAAGTATCAAGAACTTTGGATATTCCAAAGGGATTGATTTATAATTTTTTCCATATTCCATTCACTATCTCACATGATGAAATATCGATATATATATTCCATGTTTGGGAGTATAACAAAGCATTCTAGAATTTATAATTTTCTTGATACTCTAGCTTCTCCTCAAAAGTGAACACATATAATTATTTCTATAAAATTTTACAATTTATAATCATAAGAAAATGATCAACACCTATGATGATGGAAAATGTCTTCATTTTATCTCGCTAATATTCATAATCCACACCATCAAAGATCGATGACCAGCTAGTATTCAAATTATCAATGGTTCCGACTAGAAGTCCTATCACATATGAAAAAAGGTATTTTCTTTATAATAGAGTTAGTGTATGGAAGACTTTATAAGTTTTGATAAAAAATTGAAAATATATATGATCCGGTAAAATAAATGTGAAAAAATCAAACATCGAGGCTTTCTTTGACACCATATGTTATTATCAAAATAATAATAATAATAGTAATAATAATAATCTTCAAATAAAGGTAGAGTTAGGCTCTGATACCATATGTTATTATTATACAAAAATAAAAAACATCTACAAATCCTGGTATAGTTATGCTTTGATACCAAATATTGGTATAAAAAAATAGAAATCAGCTTAATATCTAAGTAGAGTTTGGGATTTATACCAAATTCTATCCTAGTAAAGGAAGGTAAGTAAATCTTAAGAGGGGGTGAGGGGTGAATTGAATTATAATCATGACTTTTAATATTTATCCAACTTGAATAAGTAATTCAAAAATTATATCATCTAAATAAATTAGAGTAATACAGAAGAAAATAAAGGATTGCAATTAAAAAAATAACTAATAAAAATAATATTCATAGTAGAAAATTAAGAAACATAAGTAAAAAAAATAAAAATATAAAATCAATAGTCTAATTGGACAATAATTATAATTGTAATAAACAATTCATGGAGTCAAAGATAACAATCCTTAAACTCCTAAAATTATATTTGTTTCCAATATGATTCCAATCAAAGGAATCCTTAGCTTTTATCTTAAGTGATAAAAGGATATATAGGCCTGATCCTAGGTATCTGAGTTCCAAACCTATAGATTCCTCAACTATTATAGTCATAATATACAAGTTACCATAGAAACTTCTCTAACACCACAATTAATAGTAGAAAACTCTATCCCTGAGCTCCTCTTTGATATCACAATCAGAAATAAGTTGAATCATCTAGACTCCTTCAACTGTAAACTTGTTGAAAGTTACAAATCTAACTCCTCAAAAGATATTCAATCTACTTTATCAGAAAAAACATAGGTTCTAAGACTAGAACCTCATCAATCATGTAGGACTAGACATTGAAAAATTACAAGAGAAGCTAAGAATACCTCACATAGATATAACTCTTAGAAAAAACACATTGAAAGAAAGTATAATTTTAAGTGATCAAAGCATAAATATGATGAAAAATTAAAAAATACTGTAAGAAAGATCATCAAAGTTGAAGAACCCTAACCATTTCTATTCCTTGAATCCCTTGATTAAATTTATAGACTCCATTATAACAAACTCCAACAGTCAAATTCTGAGATCTTCAAGTTTAATTGAAACTATATTAGACTCAAAAATCTACATTCTAATGAATGTATCTTTAATATCTATCTTTTGATGAGTTTAACTTTTCACTATATTACTATTCTATCTATTTTTCAGTAGATGTAAATATTTTCTCAGTTTAATGGAATATATAATCAAATAATAAGAGTACACACAAAAAAATTCAAACAAACAACACTAAGTTAAATCAAAACTTTAATGAAGTGTATTGTGACTTGTCAAATCCAAAGACAATAATAAATAAAATTGAATAAAAAATCACCCAATAAACTTTTTCTGGAAGGGTTTCATGCAACTAATGCATGGGATACATTTGAGTACATGTAAATATAATTAAATCTTATTTGTAAGTAGTGAAAAAAATCATTTGGTGCATAAAGTGTTCCATATTAATATGTTTGGAACAAATTAATTTTTTTGAAGCTATAGGAAAAACAAATAAATTGTTAAAAACATGAATACATATAGGGATTACATAATATAAAATTATTACATGAAATGCAGTGATATGCATGTGCTACATATAGAAATGGTGAAACTAAGAAAACACCTTGAAATTATAAGTGTTAGCTTTATTTTAAATTGATCACATGTTAAGATCTCAATCATCTAAATGGTTAGGCCATGACAAATCTATGTGCTTATTATATAAAACATGTTTTTATTTATTTAATAAATACATATATTGGTTTGAGTTCATTTATTAAGGTGTGTGATATATGGAAAAAATTAATATCCTCATAATTTTTATTATTTATTATGGGATAAATTTTATATATAGTGGGGGTTATTCGAAAAATTTAATAGGGAATATATTTTACAGATTTTATTTTAGAACTTTTGAAATAATATATTATTTTATTGGAATGTCATTGATGGTGGTTTAATTAATTTATTTAATTTGGAGAATATTTTAAGGATTTGATATTGTTATTATTTTCAAGGAATGTCCCTTGAAAAATTATGAAAATTAGTTGAGTCGGATGAGGTTTGACTAGGTGAGTCATGTTGGTCCATCAAGTAAATTATTAATAGAGAATTAAAGGAGTTGATGGATGAGTGAGAGAAAAAGGAGGTTGTGATGGAAATTAGAGAGTTGACTCTAATTATGAGATGAAATTTATATTAGATTATTAATATAGATAGGGTGGGGATTTATAATAAGAGGATGGTTCTCTTCAAATTTTGACTCACCTCCTATACATTTTCTCTCATATTCCTCAATTTCCCTATCCCAATATTTTTTCATAGTGAAGGGAATTGTGAATAATGATAAACCAAGGATATGGGATCCATTAAAAAAAATTGAGGACCATGATATGAATTATTATATACATTATATAAGAATTTTTCAAAGTTTTAAATGACGTATTAATATCATAAAACCTAAATTTTTTACGTTCTTATTATTAAGGAATTAGAACAGAGTTTTATGTTATTTGACATGGGCTGTTCGTATTTATCATGGGGGCCATGACACTTTCTAAATAATTTATCCTCCTACCTTCTATTCTACCATGACTCAAGGCCAAAGAGTTACATAGGTCCATTCCAAGTTTCATGAAATCCATGAAACTCTTTAGAGGTCATAAACTCTTGTATAGATAGTCACATGGGAACCATGTCAAATTACATAGGTTATTACATAGTGGCATGATGACTATTCCATATATAAATGATCTATTCCAAACTTACTTTAAGAGAAAATTATTCCATTTCGTATATAAAGGGTGATATATGGAGAAATATGGATTATAAGGCTTGGTGCTTCATCTTATAGAGATCCTAGAATTAAGGACTTGTGAAATTCTAAGGAAATAATCCATAGGTAAGTGGCCCCGAATTATTCCTATCTTGGGATAGTCTTTAGATAAATTATTAATGAAGTTTTAAAATAATTATTATTTATATGTGATTTGTGAAAAACCTTTATATGATTATTTTGAATCACTATTTGTTTGAAATATAAATTCATTAGAAAATGGATGATTTGATATCCCTCTTATTTACTTACCAATTATTGGTTTTTTCATAAAACTCATCAATTTTTTTTTTCTAATTATGGACTTGTTAAATTATTTTCTAATTATGGGTTATGTTTTGGAATTCATTTTAAATAAGAGTTTTTATAAATATATTTCCCCTAGTTTTGATTATTAAAATATGTATGTTTCAGAATTTATCTCAAGAATGGGTTTTTGATTTATTTTTAAAAACATGTGATTATATTTACATTGGTGGGCTTGATTGTTATTGAAAATATTGGGGGTTATGTTATTTCTCTATATAAAATGGTTTATTACTAGGTTTTTATGACCATACTTGGTATTCTTTAATTAGTGGGGTTTTTTTGTAGAGACCCAAAGCTTGACGTACATGGACATTACATTACTTTTGCAGAATACTTAATACATAACAAAAACAGACACACAAGGACCGTAATAGTTTAGTGTCTTTGGAAACTTGGAATATAATCTTCTAATCGTGGTGAAAGATCTTCAACATCTCCCACAAAGATCTTCCTCTTTTATTTTCTTACCTAAAACCTTTCTTTAAATCCTGGGGAAAAGAAAATATATGAAGGGTGAGTTCAAATGCTCAGTAAGGGTAATCATGGAGAAAATAAAGCAAATCATATACAATTGAACTTAAAAACATGAACATAATGTTTAAACATCGAAATCTTGAGAAATGACATAAAACATGGCAGTACGTAAGACATAGATCATAAAGAAACATTAATCATGACAATTTAGCATGGGAATAAAACATTTAATTGTGGAAACCATTAAGCACATGTTATGATTTCCATAGTACCCAAGCCATTGTTTCCAAGACCATCTTAGTGGACAAAGCCCCTTTCTGAATCGAGTTCACTCTTCGTTCCAGTCCTTTATCACTAAACCAGATTAACTTACCGTTCCAACCATGTCTATCTCATGAGATATAAATCTTTACCCAATTCATTGGAGGGAGATATAGGTCTCACACATCTCATAATGAAATAATTCTTACTTGTGCCACAAAATAAACAAAAAACATTCATCATAACCCAAAGAATAAAATGGGTTTCATAAACATCATCCCATCATAACATAATCCATATAAAACAAATGGATATCATTTCATATTAAGAAAAGTGAAACCATATAAATCATAGAGACATTATACTTGAAACATACACATATGAAATAATGCCATCTTATATGGAAAATGGTTTTGATAAAACACTTGAAATGAATTCTTGAGGAAAATATCCTTTCTTCTTCAAAATCATTTTTTTCACAAAATGCCATGCAATTTTAAAAGAAAAGGATTTTTTTAAAAATATTAATTAAATCTTGTAGAGTAATCTTCATGAAAATAAGGCATTATGAAACCGTAAAAATCCGTTCATTCCGTATAAGTAAAAAAACCTTCTTCTCGCACTTTTGCCGAAAAAGTCAAAAAGTACATCGTATGGTAAACAAAAGAAAGATTCTTTCCATATGATGTGTTAAAATTAAAAAAAGGGTAAAAATGTCTTTAAACATACATGGAAGAAAATTAAACATTTTATGAAAACATTCTGAGAACATATGGACATGGATAATAAACATAACCCCAGTAAATACTTACGAATAAACAATCTCGGATAAGAATGAGATTGGAATAATTATCCCTTACCTTAGGTCTGATATGCTTTGTAAGTATCCGAACCTCCTTTATAATGATTTAAATAATATTACTGACTTATTACAGAATCATATTCATTGTTATGATATCATATATGGTTCACTTATGACTTTATATTACCCGTTCTTTTGTAAGTTCCATGTTAAAGAATCATTTTGAGTAAAATCGTTTTATTTATCGTACGTGTTTGGACTTGTTGTTCTTGATATTATTATTACTTATATATTGATTTAATTACTTCCAGAATGTAAATCATGATTTATATATCATATATATATATTCTGTATATATATATATAATAGATATATAAATGAAATGAAATACACCATTCATGGAGATGGTAGGCCGTACGTACGCATGAATGCTGTTTTCGTTTCCTTGTTGAATTAAATGGAATTAAGTAAATGAAACATATATATAAATAAACCTAGTATCATTATTATGTAATATCTTTCATGATTATTTATTATATATAGTTTATAATCATACCATAATGGTTAATCATGGAAAATTAATCTCATCGCGTTCGTGGAGACGGTAGTCCGTACGTACACACGAGCGATGATATCATTTCCATGATCGTGGAATTGTATTGAAGTGTATGTATAATATTTCAGAATCAATATCACTTTATAATAATCATATATAGTTATTTATTTACACCATTATACCCATCCAAGTAAGGTGGTGGTGGAAAACAGATTACACCACGGTGTGGAGACGGTATTCCGTACGTACGCACACGCGGTGATTTCGTTTCCGTAGGATGGATAAAAGATGAAATTGGGTTGTTTTATATTTATAATAACCTATCAGTATATGAGTGATACTGATTTTATTAATTTATGATGAAACAAATAAAGAAGAAGAAGTAGAAGAAGAAATAAATTGGAAAGAATCGGTAAAGGATATTACCTCTTCTTTGGGGCGCCTCTTCTTAACCTCCTCTTAAGGCACTAGGGTTTATCTTTTGAGGAGACCAGAACCTCTAAAATGTTTCTAGGGAAGATGAAAAGGTAAATGGTCAGGGTTTGGCTGAGCTTCAAGGCTCAAAAGGGTGTGAATAGAAGAGGGAAGGGGTGCCCTTTTTATAATGGAGGAGAGGGTCACTTTAGGAAAAACATAAAATATTATTTTATAATAAAGTCATATTTGGTTTATAATAGCTCCAAATTGATTTATTTCGAAACTAAAGTGGGGATGGGTTGAAATCCTCTCAACCAATAGGTTTTAGACAAGTTTAGGCTACTATTTTAACCTTATCATTTAGATTTAATTCTAAGTTAAATAATTTAACTTTTACCGTGACTTCTTGTTTTCTTACACTATATGGTTAATAAACTAACTATAACAAGCCAAACGAACCCCAAGTGGTTCGTTATTAATATATATAACCCTATCTAAGTCATTTGGCCGAACCTTAGATTTTTAGGTATATAATAACAATTAATAATATAATATTTGTTTTAAAAACTATTTTATGTCAATTTTGACACTAATTGGTAATTGATTTTTGTGAAAATAATAACATAATGATTAATTCGAAAAAAAATAATTAAATCAATACTAACATGTCATATTAACCTAGAAAATTATTGGAATTCATAAAAAGTCCCAAATTACATTTATTTGGGTATTTATAACATCAATTATGTTAATATTTCATTAATAAGGTAATTACTGTATCATCATTGTGTCATAAATAAATTACATTATTTAATGTCTAAAAATTATAAATAAAATACCATTATGTAGGAAATCCTTTTAGCTTTCTAATGAATATTTATAGTCGAATTTAGCTTATGTATAACCCTACATTAAATGTGTTTTAGTTATTAAACTTTGATTTTAACTATTTTAACTCTTCTTTAAATAAAATAATAATAAATGTCCTAATCTAATCCAAATGGACCTAAAGGGTAATATTTTATTCTTAAGGTTTTTTTAGTCGAATTACACTTATCCAATAGAATTAGGATATGTGTTAGTGTAATAATAATATCATTTTTACCCTTAATTACCCTATTTACTATTAACCGTGGTAAATAAAAGTAAAAAGTCACTATTCACCAAAAATTATTTTTATCTTATTGAACCACATTTTACTCATTGATATTAACCGTGTATCTTGGATTTTCGAAATTCCACTCACAGAAGCGGTAAAATTAAGTTTTATATACATTTTCAAATTCTCCTAGTAGGTGGGTAAAAGGCGGTGAAAAGTTCAATAAAATTTTTATATATCTAAAATTATTATAAAATGACTTAAATGAATTACATTGAACTTATATGGGTATTATGTATCAATTTTTACCTAAACTAAATTTAAATAAAATAAATAATTATTTAAATAAAAAGTCGGGTTTTAAATAGCAAACCAGTGTTTTCACTATTCATCAAAAAATGAAAGTTTTCAGAAAAATACCAAAAATTCACCCTAGGATAATTTCGACATTCCGAATCCAAAAATGAAGACCATTTTGAAAGATAAAATTTATAAAATTTCAAAAAGTGAGTATTACTATTCATAATGGCTAGTTCATAATAATATTATAATAATATCTTGTTTAGTGAAACTTGGTATTGCGTACTACACACGCTATCGAAGAAGGTCTTGATTGCCTGTAATGCAAGCCAATTCAGGGCTGCGTGTAGTGAAAGCTCCATTTGGTGTTGTGTATAACATAATCAAAACTTATTAAACAAAATCTATACTTAAGCTGTGTAAAATAATTTCCACAAAACGAACTTGAAATTGTGTGTAACACGAGCCAAGAATAGTGTTGTGTATACTGCAAGATAATACAGTGTTGCGTATAGTACAATCTAATCTTGGTTTAGTGTATAATAGAAGACATCAAAGAAATTAAAAATAATATATCTCATAAAATCTTGGGGTGTTACATTCTACCTCCCTTAAAATGAATTTCGCCCTCAAAATTCGTTGGGGTTATAAATGGTTTACTACTTTAAAGTTTCTTTCATAGAAACCCACATCGTAAAAAGGAATACTAAAACTTCATTTTAAAAAGGGAAGTTAGAATCATAACAGTCACCCAATGTAACTCAGCACTGGGTTTCCACATAGGACAACAGAGGTGAAAATATGGACATGGAAGAGAAATATAACCACGATCTTCTGATGAGGAGTGGTAGAGGACATGGCTATGAAAAAGCCATCAATCACAAAGCCATAAATTTGTGATGATCTAAGGTTCCATATGATTTATCGGGTATGAGGGTACTAGGACAACGTTTTTAGTTTTCAAGATCATTCCCCTAATGCTGAAGAATTGTTGAATTAAAAGAAATACTTACTTGATTTTGGTAAAATATCACCGTTGTTCGTGCCTTTAACAATTTCCACTTCATCTCTTAATGAAATGAAGTTGAATTTGTCATTCGTGAAGTGTTAGCAGATCATGCGATAGAATGATAGGTCATTCCATTTATTTCTATCGCAAAAAGTTTAGCACAATTTATTAAATATACATAAGTCCATCTATCTTGAGATTAATCATATATGGTTGCTAAAATGGACTTATACTTCTATCATAGCATTTAATAAAATAAAACTAGTTTCTACTAACCAGGGACTTCCTGTAGGTCAGTGGTATGCGATAAAGGCCTGTCGTACTTCAGTTGTGGGTTCGATTCCCACAGCCTTGTCCGACATGACGGGTTGTCACCCATCTTACGGGTTGTCACCCATCTTACGGGTTGTCCTTTTTCTAAAACTATACTATTAAAACATTCCAGAAATAGTATCGAAAAAAATTTCTAGCCTTAATTAATACTATCTGATGTCTGACATAATCCATTCCAATCTTTAGACTTATCCAAAATACATCTGTCCAATCTCGTAGTGTAAGGAAAACGATTACTGGAAAGTTCACATAACAAGCACATGAATACCATCATCTATCCCCCATATATCATAAGATATATCTTGTTGATCACATTCCAAACATGTGAATACCTTAATCATGTATTCTTTTCAAACATGAATTACCATATCACCTTTGTGAAAACATGAATGCTATCAAAAGTTAACTCTTTCCACATACCAAAATCCCAAAATTTCTATATACTCAAACCATGATATCACTTTGTCCTTATATCAGTCATGAGCTCATGAATACTATCATACATATTATTTTCTCCTTATGCCTTCATTATGCGTATTTCATCTGCTTTCCAGAAATATTTCAATCACTTTTCATGGTTACTGGTACCATAAAATTATTGAAAACCACAATGGACCAATACATAGATATTCCAATATACCATAAAAGTAACTCAACAACATTATTCTTGAATACCAATACATATACACTTCAATCCATCATCTTCAATGATTGTCATGGAATAAGTCCTTCCTTGATTTAGAAGTAACCTATTATATCAGGGCATTGAGTTGGGTAATGCCCATGTTCTCCACAGATAAGACATTGAACTCTATAACAGTCTGTCACTCTATGACCCTTCTCTCCACATAGATAACATCTTCCCCTCCATTTGATGTATTCATCAAGGTTCTTCTTCCCATCTTTATAAATCTCAATCTTCCTTTCTCTATGCTCCTCATCATTAGAATATGCATAAAAGTCCATCTTCATCTTATTTGATGAATTAGGAATAGCAATAAAGTTCACCTTGTTAATCATATATCGTGATGACTGATTCGACATAATCACAAAATCTTTCTTTCTAGGAATTATGCAATTTCGTTGCTCATAGTCACCAATTTGTCCATTGGATTCAATGTGGACCCAATTCCTTCTGGTTCCCTCCATTGACTAAAACAAAAAATCATGGTGTAAGAAACCGTTAAAATAACAAGGAACCACATAATCATAAAAATTCACTTATGGGATGTATAACTTATCGCACATTCTTTAATCCATGACACCCTAGGTTCACCCTAGGTTATTCATGATCGTCAAAATAATTCTAGGACTGTAACCTATAGTTATACTAAACCTTAGGGACATCCCTAGACATACATTAGAAATATCTCTAGGGATCTCACTAAAGTTCTCGCATCCTACCTTCCAAAGGTTGACTAAACCTTTCCTATGATACCAACTGTAGAGACCCAAAGCTTGACATACATGGACATTACATTACTTTTGCATAATACTTAATACATAACAAAAACAGACACATAAGGACCATAATAGTTCAGTGTCTTTGGAAACTCGGAATATAATTTTCTAATCGTGGTGAAAGATCTTCAACATCTCCCATAAAGATCTTCTCCTTTTGTTTTTATTACCTAAAACCTTTCTTTAAATCCTGAGGAAAAGAAAAAATATAAAGGGTGAGCTCAAATGCTCAATAAGGGTAAGCATGGAGAAAATAAAGCAAATCATATACAATTGAACTTAAAAACATGAACATAATGTTTAAACATCAAAATCTTGAGAAATGACATAAAACATGGAAGTACGTAAGGCATAGATCATAAAGAAACATTAATCATGAAAAAATAGCATGGGAATAAAACATGTAATTGTGGAAACCATTAAGCACATGTTATGATTTCCATAGTAGCCAAAACATTATTGCCAAGACCATGTTAGTGGACAAAGTCCCTTTCTGAATCGAGTTCACTCCTCGTTCCAGTCCTGTATCACTGAACCGGTTTAACTTACCATTCCATCCATGTCTATCTCATGAGATATAAATCTTTACCGAATGTATTGGAGGGAGATATAGGTCCCACACATCTCATAATGAAATCATTCTTACTTGTTGTAACGCCCCGACCCTAGTTACCCAGAGTCAGTGCATTATTACATAACATTGGCATGATCACGAGAAAGATCAAGTCTCGAAAGACCGATTAGTTTAGTAGCCTTGGAATAACTAGATACATCCATAATTTTTTACATTACATCATAAAAAAAAACATCTTGTCCTCATATCCCCTCATACTACCCCTGCAGGTCATTCATAAATTACTTCTTCATAATCCTGGGAAAAATAAAACATTGAAAGGGGTGAGCTCGGATGCTCAGTAAGGATAACATTATAGCAGAAGCTTTCATAAATAAGAATAAACACTTAAGGAAATTTATAACTAAAACAAAAGCCTTTTAAATTTGAACTTCAGCATAAAATGGCAAAGGTAAAATGAAATAATGCCATTTACTTACTCACATGGACATTCTACTAG
Organism: Viscum album; assembly: GCA_963277665.1. Taxonomy (NCBI): domain Eukaryota; kingdom Viridiplantae; phylum Streptophyta; class Magnoliopsida; order Santalales; family Viscaceae; genus Viscum; species Viscum album. Next base: position 339,010,889 of record OY728127.1, on the reverse strand, counting down.
TCGAATGATCACATGCAATATCAATAACCACTTTCATAATGATGGAATGCATAATGCTAGACTATCATAACCACATAGCCAAGGCCTCGTGCCAAGACTACAAATAAAATTTTGCCAAGGCCTTGTGCCAAGACACTAGTTTGCCTCATGAGACCTACCGATGCATCGAGGAGCTATAGCGGGCTCCACCCATCACTTATTAAGTCCAATGCATTCCTCATATGAATAGGTTTAAGCATAAAATAAACATTCGTATTAAAACTAACATACGAAATGTCAATACTTTAACCACAAACCATGAATGGTATAAAAATAGAACATCCACAGTCAAACATAACTCATTTGATACAATATGGAAGATTGTATTGTATCACATTAACCTCAATCATGAATAATGAAGGATGTTGACATAAATGAAAGTAATCATCAAAACTATTTGAGAGAAATATCCCCCTTTTCTTGAAAACATTTAAAAGTCACACTATTTTTCAAGAAGCCATTTAAAAGTAGATTTTTGAATCAAAGTGTCCCATACCACTTTGAAACTTTTTAAAAGGAGTTTTAATTTGTAAACTTTAATGTCCATATAAATAAATCCTTAAAACCATTTTTAAAACATGGACATTAATGAGAAAGGTTTAGATGAATAAGTCTTTAAAACATTTAAAAATGGTATTTTAGTTAGAGATTCTAACCAAAAGAGACACTTGAATACAAATAATTGAGGTAATCAAAACTTTGTAATATCATGAGAATAAAGGGAATCATGATATTCTATGTCAAAGTACATTATATACACCACATAAAAGTGATTTGGTGTATATCATCAAAGAAGTCTCAATGGAATGTAAATTGAGATGAAATCTCTCATAAAGGTTGTATCCTTAGGTTAAGGATAAATCAATGACATAATTATGTGTGACAAATATAAATACACTAAATATGATTGAATATTCAGTGTAATACAATCAAAGGACATTCACACATATTCTTGTAAAAACAATACCAACGAATTGGATGTTTAACTCAACAAATGGAGAATGAGTTAAAATTACTCTTATCAAATTCATATCAATGACTTGAGAATTACCAATGAGTGATTATGTGTATCAAACTTATATCCACAGGAAGGGGAGTGGAAATTATGACATAATAAAATGAATAGTGATTCCACACATAATCTGGGGGTAATATAATCAATGAAATATGTGTAAATCCAAATGAGTGGAAATTGAAATTTCAAATTCCCTTATCGAATAGGTAACTTACGAAACATACACCCATGAAAGAAGTATCATACCATGATGATGTAAATACCCATAAATTAAAGTATATTACACAATGAATACAATCATGGGCAGTACACATACACCACATGCAATAATTAAGTGGTGATCAATGGAAATCTCACGAAATTAAAAGTGAGATAAGAAACCCCTTACCACATTAATCAATTGAGTCGTATGGCCAAAAGTTAATAACCACCAAATTATTTACAGAATAACATGAATATAAAGAGAATCATGATAATATATATCAAATGGACATACACAATACACCACTTTCAATAATTTAGTGGCGAACAATGGAAATCTCACGGAATTGAAAGTGAGATAAGAGAATCCCTTACTTTGTACTTTTTCCTTGGTCGATGGTAGGTTTACCTCCTGTATAATGGTGAAATAATTGTTATTGAATAATAAAAGAATCATTTACTTTAATGTGATATCATATATGATCTTTTAACATTGATTTGTTAATAATATCTTAGAATTATCGTCATTTCGGGTGTTAACGGGTTCATTTTACTTTATATTCTTTGTTATGTGAGCCATATTCGTTATTAATGGGATGTGTATTATTCAACTACAGAATGGTATCAAGTCCTTAAACATCATTTTTAAATCATCAAATGATAATTATACTTGAATGGATACGATGGATAATTAATCTCATCGCGTTCGTGGAGACGGTAGTCCGTACGTACGCACGAACGCTACTTCCATTTAATTTTTATTTTAAAAGAATCGAATCCAAATGATACATAGGTATATTACTATTCCAGTATAATATAATATTTTATATATGTTACATAAGTTCATTAACAGCATCCTTTATTCATTCCATGTGTGGTATGAACGAGTCATATCATTTTAAGGGGGCGGTAGTCCGCACTTCCTCAAATGAAATTATCGTATTTATATACAACATGAAACGAATATAATGGTATGAAATAAAATGGAATTATAGAAGATTATATATAAAATATATATCATTAATATCATATTTAATTACAGTGCCATCATAATGGCCACCATGAGAGGCGGTAAGATGTATTTGAACAATCATCGTTTCGTGAGGCGTTAGTTTTCCATCCACAGAAACATTATGTTCATCATCCATTAGATGGAGTTGTGTGTATGTGTAGTTTTAATCCTTCTTATAACAACATCCTAGTATATTGTGGATACTGGTGTTGTTACAAAAGAAAGGAAATAAAAAGAGTTTGGGGGTTGGAGAAGCAAAATAAATGAAAATAATTTAAGAGCAAACGTTACCTTTAATTTAGGTAACTCACTTTGGTTGGAACCAAAGGACTTCTTGAAATGCTTTCTGCCTAAGGGGAAGCTTCAAGGATGAGGAGAGGGATGTGGGGAGATTATTTGGGCAGGGTTTGGACGAGCCAAGTGGCTTGAGAGGTGTGAGGAATGAGTAGAAGTGGTCTCCTTTTATAAGGGAGAGGAGGGGATCTTTAGGAAAGAGTGAAAGTATTACTTTATAATATAATTATATTCGGTTTATAATGGTCCAAAAATCATTGAGGTCGAAGATAAGATGACTAATATTCTAAATAAAATCAACCAATAAGAATTGGACAGGTTTTAGATAATATTTTAATCATTATAATCTTTTTTATTTAAATGATTTATTAATGAGGTAAACATTGAATCATTATTGTGTCATTAATAATTTAAATTATTTGATGTCTAAAAATTATAAATAAAATATCATTATGTAGGAAATCTTTTTAGCTTTCTAATGAATATTTATAATCGAAAATCCAACATGTATAACCCTATGTAAAAATTGTTCTTCTAAAAGATGTAAGCTTATGCCATTTTTATTTTTATTTTAACTTTATTAATATAATGTGTCCCTACCACATACAAGTGGCTCCATGGGGTCCCCAAATCGACCCAAGGATGCCCATGGTCGGGTATGTGTCCACCAATAAGGTTAGGACACGTTTTAGGGTAATTTTGTATTATTATAATATTATTTTTTAACCCTTATTTACCGGATTTACCCTTAACCATGGTAAATAAAATATTTACCGTAGTAATTATTCAAAATGTCTAAAAATAAAAGTTACCTATTTACACAATTTGGACATCCTGATTCCAAATATGGAATCCATTTTTCTAAATTCAAAACACAGAAGTGGCAGAAATTAATTTAAAATTAATTCCCGCTGTCAAAACAAAAAGCGTGTTTTTAAGAGATAATGACTATCAAAAGATTGACACTTCTTTATGTTCGGTTTAATTGTAAAATTATGTCAAATGACCAACATTATATTAAGTGGTAAAAATATATTCTAAATATACTTTAAAACCACTCAAATTCACAATTTATCACTATTAATTATTTTGATCAAAAAAGTTGTTTTTAATTAAAATTTAGTAATTTTCACTATTCATCAAAATATAAAAGTTATCCGAAAAGTACCAAAATTTCACCCTAGGCTAATTTCGATATTCCGAATCCAAAAATGAAGTCCATTTTGAAATATAAAATATATATTATTTCAAAAATTAGGTATTACTATTCACAACGGCTAGTTTAATTAGTTGTGGTGTGTGTTAGAACTCGAGGTTGCGTATAACACACGCTATCGCATTATTCGAAGGGAAACGTACCGTGGAAGCTTGGGGTGTTACATTCTCCCCTCCTTCAATAAATTGCGTCCTCGCAATTTTTTAAAATTTTGCTTGGGAATACAATGGAAAGTCCCACATCGGAAAAAGAGTCAATAAAACTATCACTTTAAAAGAATGAAAGAGAGGTATAAGGGTCATCCAAGATAACCCATACTAGGATTCCATGTAAGAAAACATGGATATGGATGATAAACTAAGTGTCAAGTTCTGATGGAGAGGGATAGAAATCATGATCAGGAGAAAGTTAACAATGAGAAAACCACAAACTTGTGTTGGGACAAACGACCATTAGTCTCCTAGTAGGAAAGTAAACGGACAACATTTTTTTTAAGTTACATTACATAAGGAAGAGGAATTCATTTATGATATTGACTAAGAACATCATGAGATATACTTACATTTTAAGTAGATTTTCATTCTTTAATAAATTTCCACCACTAACTCAATTTTTTTTTAAACGATGAGTATTCAAGAAGACTTGGTCACACTGGAAGGGCTAGAATAACTTCTATAGAATCACATGATCCATGCAGGATAAACCATATATTTACATTGTCTTTGAAGATTAATCAAAACCAAAATGGTTAGTGAATGATCTAATGATCCCCCAAAAGGATATTCATTGAGATAAATATGCACTAATCTTAATTTTCTAAAATTAAACCAACAATACCCCAAAGTTAAATAGATACCATTCAATAACCAATTGTCCTTAAAATCCTTTAATATAATCCAAACTAATATTGAAACCCAAAACATAGAAGAATTTGATTATGTAGTCTCCCATGTTACATTGTATCTCCAAATGACATCAAATACTCTTAAAGTCACATACTTAAAAGTAATTAACATTATCACATATTCTCTGTTATAGGTTAATCATTTCCATAAATAACCCAAATCACTATAAATCAACAATAAAAACGTAGATAAAAATCCACCATTACTCTACAAATGAAACCCCATTGTATTCGATTTTCCTTGGGCATATAGTGTTCCCAACAAAGTGAACATCTTCCAAAATAACATTTATCACTTAATCACCAAATCATTTTCCTATACCAAGGGCATTCATTTGATAAGAAATAAGAACCCAAATCATCTTATTATTGATCAATAAAATCATTTAACAACAAAAAAAAAGTCACACTAACCAGGGACTTCACGTAGTCCAGTGGTAGGTGATAAATCCCAATCGCACTTTGGATGTGGGTTCGATTCCCACAGCTTTGTCCGACGCGACGGGTTGTCATACGGTCTACGTGTTGTCCTTTTTCAAAAACTATATTTTATAATATTACCAAAATGAGATAAATTCCTCAAAATAACATAATTTAACCACAAATGTTATATCATACTTTGCATTTTCATCCCAAATTATAATAACTTATCATTTTCTCAAACCTCAATGATCATATAAAACCAAATGGTTATTTATACCTATATCCACAATAGAAGAGACAATTCTTCCTCAAATATCATTCTCACATGGCAAACTATGGGGTTACAAATACAAGAGAAAATTATTCCAAAGTAAAACCCATCAATAAAGAGCACTAACACTTTTAAACATTTCACCATCCATTTATTTCCACATAGGTTCTTCATCATATGTTCCTCGGGTTCCCACATTGCCTCTTCCATCTTATGATTTCTCCATAGATCTTTTACCAGACAAGTCATCCGGTTTCTCAACACTTGATCTTTGGTATGAAGAATTCTGATAGGCTCTCCACAATAAGATAGATCGAGTTCCAGTTATAATTCTTCATAGGTGAGTACATGCATTGGGTCAGGCATGTATTTTGTCACTAGAGGTATGTGGATCACAACATGAACTCTGGAGAGACTAGGCGGATTTGCCTTTTGGTAGAATGCGTTCATGTGTCACAATGGTACCTCAGGAATTTTTCAAAATCATCTACTTCCTTTACCCAAAAACTCCTCATCCATTTTGGATTATATCGATGGAAGCATCGATGCATCATAAAAAATAGGTATTTCTTATATATAATTTTGAGACATCGTCATTAACATGTTTTTTTAGAAAAATTCTCACTGATTCATCTTCAAATATTTCAAAATAAGATTTTGGTAAATCAGTATTCGTATATCCCAAAAGACATAAATATATAATTTGATACATATAGGCTGCTCGAAGGTCTCCCTCTTCTGCAGCATCTAGAAAATCATTTAGTGCATCGTAATTTTGAGATAAAGTGAAAAATTTGAAAAGCCCCTGATGGTACTTCCCACGCTTAGCGTGGTAAGAAAGTTGAGAGCGCAAAATTATCCCATAGTCGGTACTTGATCCTTGAAAGAATCGTGCAATGCTAGAGGTATTGGATGTCTCATAAAGTTGTTTGCATGTAACATGGATATTTGAAAAAGTTTCAACATCGTCTGCGCATGACTTCTGGATAATAATTGTAAGTAGTTCTTCAGGAAGAGAGAGAAGAGTTGTTCGTGATCTTGCTCCCTCCATGTTTCAACTAACAAAAGAAAATACAATTAAGGTTTTTGAATACTTATCTAATAAGAATGTAAAAAAAATAGACATAATAGGATAATCTTGTAATTGAACAATATATCCTAACTTGGGGTACCCTATGTTAAAATCTAGGTTATCCACTATCTATTTGCCGACATATATTCTTAGGGGCATTTTTTTTGTATTCCCTTAATAATGGTTTATACTAATCTTGTGAATTTACCAAAGCATATCCCCCGGGAGTGTCGTAACCAAGAGTGCAGCAAGGCCCGTTGTCGTGCACCAGTTCCCGTTCGAGTCTAGCTCAAAGCGGTGTTTTCGGGTTTTACCCCTAGGTACATCTGTGCCAGAGCCGCCTCTACCTGCTCGTATCCAGACAGGGATGTATTGCTCGGAAAACTCACAAAATCTCTACAATACCAAAATTCTAGGAAGTTCTTCTATACTAATCCTCAAAGTTAATCTTAGGTTTACGTGCTCTAATCAGAGTTTATCTAAATCTAGCTTCCAAGGTTTGTACTAAACTTCCTCTGATACCAAGTGTAACGCCCCGACCCTAGTTACCCAGAGTCAGTGCATTATTACATAACATTGGCATGATCACGAGAAAGATCAAGTCTCGAAAGACCGATTAGTTTAGTAGCCTTGGAATAACTAGATACATCCATAAATTTTTACATTACATCATAAAAAAAAACATCTTGTCCTCATATCCCCTCATACTACCCCTGCAGGTCATTCATAAATTACTTCTTCATAATCCTGGGAAAAATAAAACATTGAAAGGGGTGAGCTCGGATGCTCAGTAAGGATAACATTATAGCAGAAGCTTTCATAAATAAGAATAAACACTTAAGGCAATTTATAACTAAAACAAAAGCCTTTTAAATTTGAACTTCAGCATAAAATGGCAAAGGTAAAATGAAATAATGCCATTTACTTACTCACATGGACATTCTACTAGTCGAATGATCACATGCAATATCAATAACCACTTTCATAATGATGGAATGCATAATGCCAGACTATCATAACCACATAGCCAAGGCCTCGTGCCAAGACTACAAATAAAATTTTGCCAAGGCCTTGTGCCAAGACACTAGTTTGCCTCATGAGACCTACCGATGCATCGAGGAGCTATAGCGGGCTCCACCCGTCACTTATTAAGTCCAATGCATTCCTCATATGAATAGGTTTAAGCATAAAATAAACATTCGTATTAAAACTAGCATACGAAATGTCAATACTTTAACCACAAACCATGAATGGTATAAAAATAGAACATCCACAGTCAAACATAACTCATTTGATACAATATGGAAGATTGTATTGTATCACATTAACCTCAATCATGAATAATGAAGGATGTTGACATAAATGAAAGTAATCATCAAAACTATTTGAGAGAAATATCCCCCTTTTCTTGAAAACATTTAAAAGTCACACTATTTTTCAAGAAGCCATTTAAAAGTAGATTTTTGAATCAAAGTGTCCCATACCACTTTGAAACTTTTTAAAAGGAGTTTTAATTTGTAAACTTTAATGTCCATATAAATAAATCCTTAAAACCATTTTTAAAACATGGACATTAATGAGAAAGGTTTAGATGAATAAGTCTTTAAAACATTTAAAAATGGTATTTTAGTTAGAGATTCTAACCAAAAGAGACACTTGAATACAAATAATTGAGGTAATCAAAACTTTGTAATATCATGAGAATAAAGGGAATCATGATATTCTATGTCAAAGTACATTATATACACCACATAAAAGTGATTTGGTGTATATCATCAAAGAAGTCTCAATGGAATGTAAATTGAGATGAAATCTCTCATAAAGGTTGTATCCTTAGGTTAAGGATAAATCAATGACATAATTATGTGTGACAAATATAAATACACTAAATATGATTGAATATTCAGTGTAATACAATCAAAGGACATTCACACATATTCTTGTAAAAACAATACCAACGAATTGGATGTTTAACTCAACAAATGGAGAATGAGTTAAAATTACTCTTATCAAATTCATATCAATGACTTGAGAATTACCAATGAGTGATTATGTGTATCAAACTTATATCCACAGGAAGGGGAGTGGAAATTATGACATAATAAAATGAATAGTGATTCCACACATAATCTGGGGGTAATATAATCAATGAAATATGTGTAAAGCCAAATGAGTGGAAATTGAAATTTCAAATTCCCTTATCGAATAGGTAACTTACGAAACATACACCCATGAAAGAAGTATCATACCATGATGATGTAAATACCCATAAATTAAAGTATATTACACAATGAATACAATCATGGGCAGTACACATACACCACATGCAATAATTAAGTGGTGATCAATGGAAATCTCACGAAATTAAAAGTGAGATAAGAAACCCCTTACCACATTAATCAATTGAGTCGTATGGCCAAAAGTTAATAACCACCAAATTATTTACAGAATAACATGAATATAAAGAGAATCATGATAATATATATCAAATGGCCATACACAATACACCACTTTCAATAATTTAGTGGCGAACAATGGAAATCTCACGGAATTGAAAGTGAGATAAGAGAATCCCTTACTTTGTACTTTTTCCTTGGTCGATGGTAGGTTTACCTCCTGTATAATGGTGAAATAATTGTTATTGAATAATAAAAGAATCATTTACTTTAATGTGATATCATATATGATCTTTTAACATTGATTTGTTAATAATATCTTAGAATTATCGTCATTTCGGGTGTTAACGGGTTCATTTTACTTTATATTCTTTGTTATGTGAGCCATATTCGTTATTAATGGGATGTGTATTATTCAACTACAGAATGGTATCAAGTCCTTAAACATCATTTTTAAATCATCAAATGATAATTATACTTGAATGGATACGATGGATAATTAATCTCATCGCGTTCGTGGAGACGGTAGTCCGTACGTACGCACGAACGCTACTTCCATTTAATTTTTATTTTAAAAGAATCGAATCCAAATGATACATAGGTATATTACTATTCCAGTATAATATAATATTTTATATATGTTACATAAGTTCATTAACACCATCCTTTATTCGTTCCATGTGTGGTATGAACGAGTCATATCATTTTAAGGGGGCGGTAGTCCGCACTTCCTCAAATGAAATTATCGTATTTATATACAACATGAAACGAATATAATGGTATGAAATAAAATGGAATTATAGAAGATTTTATATAAAATATATATCATTAATATCATATTTAATTACAGTGCCATCATAATGGCCACCATGAGAGGCGGTAAGATGTATTTGAACAATCATCGTTTCGTGAGGCGTTAGTTTGCCATCCACAGAAACATTATGTTCATCATCCATTAGATGGAGTTGTGTGTATGTGTAGTTTTAATCCTTCTTATAACAACATCCTAGTATATTGTGGATACTGGTGTTGTTACAAAAGAAAGGAAATAAAAAGAGTTTGGGGGTTGGAGAAGCAAAATAAATGAAAATAATTTAAGAGCAAACGTTACCTTTAATTTAGGTAACTCACTTTGGTTGGAACCAAAGGACTTCTTGAAATGCTTTCTGCCTAAGGGGAAGCTTCAAGGATGAGGAGAGGGATGTGGGGAGATTATTTGGGCAGGGTTTGGACGAGCCAAGTGGCTTGAGAGGTGTGAGGAATGAGTAGAAGTGGTCTCCTTTTATAAGGGAGAGGAGGGGATCTTTAGGAAAGAGTGAAAGTATTACTTTATAATATAATTATATTCGGTTTATAATGGTCCAAAAATCGTTGAGGTCGAAGATAAGATGACTAATATTCTAAATAAAATCAACCAATAAGAATTGGACAGGTTTTAGATAATATTTTAATCATTATAATCTTTTTTATTTAAATGATTTATTAATGAGGTAAACATTGAATCATTATTGTGTCATTAATAATTTAAATTATTTGATGTCTAAAAATTATAAATAAAATATCATTATGTAGGAAATCTTTTTAGCTTTCTAATGAATATTTATAATCGAAAATCCAACATGTATAACCCTATGTAAAAATTGTTCTTCTAAAAGATGTAAGCTTATGCCATTTTTATTTTTATTTTAACTTTATTAATATAATGTGTCCCTACCACATACAAGTGGCTCCATGGGGTCCCCAAATCGACCCAAGGATGCCCATGGTCGGGTATGTGTCCACCAATAAGGTTAGGACACGTTTTAGGATAATTTTGTATTATTATAATATTATTTTTTAACCCTTATTTACCGGATTTACCCTTAACCATGGTAAATAAAATATTTACCGTAGTAATTATTCAAAATGTCTAAAAATAAAAGTTACCTATTTACACAATTTGGACATCCTGATTCCAAATATGGAATCCATTTTTCTAAATTCAAAACACAGAAGTGGCAGAAATTAATTTAAAATTAATTCCCGCTGTCAAAACAAAAAGCGTGTTTTTAAGAGATAATGACTATCAAAAGATTGACACTTGTTTATGTTCGGTTTAATTGTAAAATTATGTCAAATGACCAACATTATATTAAGTGGTAAAAATATATTCTAAATATACTTTAAAACCACTCAAATTCACAATTTATCACTATTAATTATTTTGATCAAAAAAGTTGTTTTTAATTAAAATTTAGTAATTTTCACTATTCATCAAAATATAAAAGTTATCCGAAAAGTACCAAAATTTCACCCTAGGCTAATTTCGATATTCCGAATCCAAAAATGAAGTCCATTTTGAAATATAAAATATATATTATTTCAAAAATTAGGTATTACTATTCACAACGGCTAGTTTAATTAGTTGTGGTGTGTGTTAGAACTCGAGGTTGCGTATAACACACGCTATCACATTATTCGAAGGGAAACGTACCGTGGAAGCTTGGGGTGTTACACTTGTGCCACAAAATAAACGTAAAACATTCATCATAATCCAAAGAATAAAATGGGTTTCATAAACATCATCCCATCATAACATAATCCATATAAAACAAATGGATATCATTTCATCTTAAGAAAAGTGAAACCATAAAAATCATAGAGAAATTATACTTGAAATATACACATCTGAAATAATTCCATCTTATATGGAAAATGGTTTTGATAAAACACTTGAAATGAATTCTTGAGGAAAATATCATTTCTTCTTCAAAATCATTTTCTTTTCACAAAATGCCATGCAATTTTAAAATAAAAGGATTTTTTTGAAAATAGTCATTAAATCTTGTAGAGTAATATTCATGAAAATAAGGTGTTATGAAACCATAAAAATCCGTTCATGCCGTATAAGTAAAAAAACACTCTTCTTGTACTTTTGCCGGAAAAGTCAAAAAGTACCTCGTATGGTAAACAAAAGAAAGATTCTTTGCAAACTATGTGTTAAAAGTAAAAAAAGGGTAAAAAGTTCTTTAAACATACATGGAAGAAAATTAAATATTTTATGAAAACATTCTGAGAACATATGGACATGGATAATAAACATAACCCCAGTAAATACTTACGAATAAACAATCTCAGATAAGAATGAGATTGGAATAATTATCCCATACCTTAGGTATGATATGCTTCTTACGTATCCGAACCTCCTTTATAATGATTTAAATAATGTTATTGACTTATTATAGAATCATATTCATTGTTATGATATCATATATGGTTCACTTATGACTTTATATTACCCGTTCTTTTGTAAGTTCCATGTTAAAGAAGCATTTTGGGTAAAGTCGTTTTATTTATCGTACGTGTTTGGACTTGTTGTTCTTGATATTATTATTACTTATATATTTATTTAATTACTTCAAGAATGTAAATCATGATTTATATATCATATATATATTCAGTATATATATATATAATAGATATATAAATGAAATGAAATACACCGTTCATGGAGACGGTCGGTCGAACGTACGCATGAACGCTGTTTTTGTTTCCTTATTGGATTAAATGGAATTAAGTAAATGAAACATATATGTACATAAATCCAGTATAATTATTATGTAACATATTTCATGATTATTTATTATATATTCTTTATAATCATACTTTAATGGTTAATAATGGAAAATGAATCTCATCGCGTTCGTGGAGACGGTAGTCCGTAAGTACGCATGAGCGATGATATCATTTCCATGATCGTGGAATTGTATTGAAGTGTATGTATAATATTTCAGAATCAATATCACTTTACAATAATCATATATAGTTATTTATTTACACAATTATACCCATCCATGTAAGGTGGTGGTTTAAAACAAATTACACCACAGCGTGGAGACGGTATTCCGTACGTACACACGCGCGGTGATTTCGTTTCCGTAGGATGGATAGAAGATGAAATTGGGATTTTTAATATTTATAATAAAATATCAGTATGTGAGTGATACTGATGTTATTAATTTATGATGAAACAAATAAATAAGAAGAAGTAGAAAAAGAAATAAATTGGGAAGAATCGGTAAAGGATATTACTTCTTCTTTGATGCGCCTCTTTTTAACCTCCTCTTAAGGCACTAGGGTTGGTATTTTGAGGAGATCAGAACCTCTATAATATTTCTAAGGAAGATGATAAGGTAAATGAGCAGGGGTTGGCCGAGATTCAAGGCTCAAAAGGGTGTGAAGAGAAGAGGGAAGGGGTGCCCTTTTTATAATGGAGGAGAGGGGCACTTTAGGAAAAACTTAAAATATTATTTTATAATAAAGTAATATTCAGTTTATAATAGCTCCAAATTGATTTATTTTAAAGATAAAGTGGGTATGGGTCGAAATAATCTCAAAAAATAGGTTTTATACAAGTTTAGGTTACTATTTTAACCTTATCATTTAGATTTAACTCTAAGTTAAATAATTTAACTTTTACCTTGTCTTCTTGTTTTCTTACACTATATGGTTAATAAACTTACTATAAAAATCCAAAGGAACCCCAAGTGGTTCATTATTAATATATATAACCTTATCTAAGTCATTTGGCTGAACTTTATATTTTTAGAAATATAATAAGAATTAATAATATAATATTTGTTTTAAAAAAACTATTTTTTGTCAATTTTGACACTATTTGGTAATTGATATTTGTGAAAATCATAACAGAATGATTAGTTCAAAAAAATTAACTAAATCAATACTAACATGTCCTATTAACCTAGAAAATTATTGTAATTCATAAAAAGTCTCAAATTACATTTATTTGGGTATTTATAACATCAATTATGTTAATATTTCATTAATAAGGTAATTACTGCATCATCATTGTTTCATAAATAAATTACATTATTTAATGTCTAAAAATTATAAATAAAATACCATTATGTAGGAAATCCTTTTAGCTTTCTAATGAATATTTATAGTCGAATTTATCTTATGTATTATCCTTCATTAAAAGTGTTTTAGTTATTAAACTTTGATTTTAACTATTTTAACTCTTCTTTAAATAAAGTAATAATAAATGTGCTAATCTAATCCAAGTGGACCTAAAGGGTAATATTTTAGTCCTAAGGTTGTTTTTGGTCGAATTACACTTATCCAATAGAATTAGGACATGTGTTAGGGTAATAATAATATCATTTTTACCCTTAATTACCTTATTTAATTTTAACCGTGGTAAATAAAAGTAAAATGTTACTATTCACAAAAAATTATTTTCATCTTATTGAACCATATTTTACTCCTTGATATTAACCTTGTCTCTCAGATTTTCAAAATTCCACTCATAGAAGCGGTAAAATTAAGTTTTATGTAGATTTTCAAATTCTCCTAGGAGGTGGGTAAAAGACGGTGAAAAGTTCAATAAATTATATATATATATATATAATATTATTATAAAATGACTCAAATGAATTAAATTGAACTTATATGAGTATTATATATCAATTTTGACCTAAAATAAATTTAAATAAAATAAATAATTATTTAAATAAAAAGTCAGTTTTTAAATAGTAACCCAGTGTTTTCACTATTAAGCAAAAAATGAAAGTTTTCAGAAAAATACCAAAAATTCACCCTAGGATAATTTTGATATTTTGAATCAAAAAATGAAGTCCATTTTGAAAGATAAAATTTATATAATTTCAAAAAGTTGGTATTACTATTCATAATGACTAGTTCATAATAATATTATAATAATATCTCGTTTAGTGAAACTTAGTATTGCGTACTACACACGCTATCGAAGAAGGTTTTGATCGCGTGTAATGCAATCCAAGTCAGGGATGCGTGTAGTGAAAGCTCCGTTTGGTGTTGTGTATAACATAATCAAAACTTATTAAAAAAATATATACTTAATGATGTGTAAAATAATTTCCACAAAATGAACTTGAAATTGTGTGTAACACGAGCCAAGAATAGTGTTGCGTATACTGAAAGCTAATAAGGTGTTGCGTATAGTACAAGATAATCTTGGTTTAGTGTATAATATAAGACATCAAAGAAATTAAAAATAATATATCTCATAAAATCTCAGGGTGTTACATTATACCCCCCTTAAAATGAATTTCGCCCCCAAAATTCGTCGGGGTTATAAATGGTTTATTACATGAAAGTTTCTTTCATAGAAACCCACATCGTAAAAAGGAATACTAAAACTTCATTTTAAAAAGGGAAGTTAGAATAATAACAGTCACCCAATGTAACTCAGCACTGGGTTTCCACATAGGACAACATAGGTGAAACTATGGATATGGAAGAGAAATATAACCATGAACTTTTGATGAGGAGTAGTAGAGGACATGGCTATGAAAAAGCCATCAATCACAAAGCCATAAATTTGTGATGATCTAAGGTGCCATATGATTTATCGGGTATGAGGGTACTAGGACAATGTTTTTAGTTTTCAAGATCATTCCCCTAATGCTGAAGAATTGTTGAATTAAAAGAAATACTTACTTGATTTTGGTAAAATCTCACCGTTGTTCATGCCTTGAACAATTACCACTTCATCTCTTAATGAAATGAAGTTGAATTTGTCATTCGTGAAGTGTTAGCAGATCATGCGATAGAATGATAGGTCATTCCATTTTTTTCTATCACAAAAAGTTTAGCACAATTTATTAAATATACATAAGTCCATCTATCTTGAGATTAATCATATATGGTTGCTAAAATGGACTTATACTTCTATCATAGCTCTTAATAAAATAAAACTAGTTTCTACTAACCAGGGACTTCCTGTAGGCTAGTGGTATGCGATAAAGGCTTGTCATACTTTAGTTGTGGGTTCGATTCCCACAACCTTGTCCGATGTGACGGGTTGTCACCCATCTTACGAGTTGTCCTTTTTCTTAAACTATACTATTACAACATTCCAGAAATAATATCGAAAAAAAATTTCTAGCCTTAATCAATACTATCTGATGTCCGACATAATCCATTTCAATCTTTAGACTTATCCAAAATACATCTGTCCAATCTTGTAGTAAAAGGAAAATGATTACTGGAAAGTTCACATAACAAGCACATGAATACCATCATCTACCCCCATATATCATAAGATATATCTTGTTGATCACATTCCAAACATGTGAATACCTCAATCATATATTCTTTTCAAACATGAATTACCATATCACCTTTGTGAAAACATGAATGTTGTAAAAAGTTAACTCTTTCCACATACCAAAATCCCAAAATTTCTATATACTCAAACCATGATATCACTTCATCTTTATATCATTCATGAGCTCATGAATACTATCATTCATATTATTTTCTCCTTATGCCTTCATTATGCGTATTTCATCTTCTTTCCAAAAATATTTCAATCACTTTTCATGGTTACTGGTACCATAAAATTATTGAAAACCACAATGGACCAATACATAGATATTCCAATATACCATAAAAGTAACTCAACAACATTATTCTTGAATACCAATACATATACACTTCAATCCATGATCTTCAATGATTGTCATGGAATAAGTCCTTCCTTGATTTAGAAGTAACCTCTTAGGTCAGGGCATTGAGTTGGGTAATTCCCATGTTCTCCACAGATAAGACATTGAACTCCATAACAGTCTGTCACTCTATGACCCTTCTCTCCACACAGATAACATCTTCCCCTCCACTTGATGTATTCATCAGGGTTCTTCTTCCCTTCTTTAAAAATCTCAATCTTCCTTTCTCTATGCTCCTCACCATTCGAATATGCATAAAAGCCCATCTTCCTCTTATTTGATGAATTAAGAATACCACTAAAGTTCACCTTGTTAATCATATATCGCGATGACTGATTCGACATAATCACAAAATCTTTCTTTCTAGGAATTACACAATTTCATTGCTCATAGTCACCAATTTGTCCATTGGATTCAATGTTGACCCAATTCGTTCTGGTTCCCTCCATTGACTAAAACCAAAAACCATGGTGTAAGAAACCGTTAAAATAACAAAGAACCACATAATCATAAAAAGTCACTTATGGGATGTATAACTTATCGCACATTCTTTAATCCATGACACCCTAGGTTCACCCTAGGTTATTCATGATCGTCAAAATAATTCTAGGACTGTAACCTATAGTTATACTAAACCTTAGGGACATCCCTAGACATACCTTAAAAATATATCTAGGGATCTCACTAAAGTTCTCGCATCCTAGTTTCCAAAGGTTGACTAAACCTTTCCTATGATACCAACTGTAGAGACCCAAAGATTGACGTACATGGACATTACATTACTTTTTCGGAATACTTAATACATAACAAAAACAGACACACAAGGACCGTAATAGTTTAGTATCTTTTTAAACTCGGAATATAATATTCTAATCATGGTGAAAGATCTTCAATATCTCCCATAAAGATCTTCCCCTTTTGTTTTCTTACCTAAAACCTTTCTTTAAATCCTGGGGAAAAGAAAAAATATAAAGGGTGAGATCAAATGCTCAGTAAGGGTAAGCATGGAGAAAATAAAGCAAATCAAATAAAATTGAACTTAAAAACATGAGCATAATGTTTAAACATCGAAATATTGAGAAATGACATAAAACATGGTAGTACGTAAGGCATAGATCATAAAGAAACATTAATAATGACAAAATAGCATGGGAATAAAACATGTAATTGTGGAAACCATTAAGCACATGTTATGATTTCCATATTAGCAAAGACATTGTTTCCAAGACCATCTTAGTGGACAAAGTCCCTTTCTGAATCGGGTTCACTCCTCGTTCCAGTCCTGTATCACTGAACCAGATTAACTTACCGTTCCATCCATGTCTATCTCATGAGATATAAATCTTTACCGAATGTATTGGAGGGATATATAGGTCCCAACCATCTCATAATGAAATCATTATTACTTGTGCCACAAAATAAACATAAAACATTTATCATAACCCAAAGAATAAAATGGGTTTCATAAACATCATCCCATCATAACATAATCCATATAAAACAAATGGATATCATTTCATCTTAAGAAAAGTGAAACCATATAAATCATAGAGACATTATACTTGAAACATACACATATGAAATAATTCCATCTTATATGGAAAATGGTTTTGATAAAACACTTGAAAGGAATTCTTGAGGAAAATATCCTTTCTTCTTCAAAATCATTTTCTTTTCACAAAATGCCATACAATTTTAAAAGAAAATGATTTTGTTGAAAATATTCATTAAATCTTGTAGAGTAATCTTCATGAAAATAAGGCGTTATGAAACTGTAAATATCCGTTCATGCCGTATAAGTAAAAAAACATTCTTCTCGTACTTTTTCCGAAAAAGTCAAAAAGTACCTCGTATGGTAAACAAAAGAAAGATTCTTTCCATACGATGTGGTAAATGTAAAAAAATGGTAAAAATGTCTTTAAAAATTAATAGAATAAAAGTAAACATTTTATGAAAACATTATGAGAACATATGGACATGGATAATAAACATAACCCTAGTAAATACTTACGAATAAACAATCTCGGATAAGAATGAGATTGAAATAATTATCCCTTACCTTAGGTCTGATATACTTTGTACGTATCTGAACATCCTTTATAATGATTTAAATAATGTCATTTACTTATTACAGAATCATATTCATTATTATGATATCATATATGGTTCACTTATGTCTTTATATTACCCGTTCTTTTGTAAGTTCCATGTTAAAGCAGCGTTTTGGGTAAAATCGTTTTATTTATCGTACGTGTTTGGACTTGTTGTTCTTGATATTATTATTACTTATATATTCATTTAATTACTTGAAGAATGTAAATCATGATTTATATATCATATATATATTCAGTATATATATATATATAATAGATATATAAATGAAATGAAATACATCGTTCATAGAGACGGTAGGCCGTACGTACTCATGAACGCTGTTTTCGTATCCTTATTGAATTAAATGGAATTAAGTAAATGAAACATATATGTACATAAATCCAGTATAATTATTATTTAATATCTTTCATGATTATTTATTATATATACTTTATAGTCATAATTGAATGGTTAATCATGGAAAATGAATCTCATCGCGTTCGTGGAGACGGTAGTCCGTACGTACGCACGAGCGATGATATCATTCCCATGATCGTGGAATTGTATTGAAGTGTATGTATAATATTTCAGAATCAATATCACTTTACAATAATCATATATAGTTATTTATTTACACCATTATACCCATCCAAGTAAGGTGGTGGTGGAAAACAGATTACACCACGGCGTGGAGACGGTATTCCGTACGTACGCACTCGCGGTGATTTTGTTTCCGTAGGATGGATAGAAGATGAAATTGGGTTGTTTCATATTTATAATAACATATCAGTATATGAGTTATACTTATGTTATTAATTTATGATGAAAAAAATAAATAAGAAGAAGTAGAAGAAGAAATAAATTGGAAAGAATCGGTAAAGGATATTACCTCTTCTTTGGCGTGCCTCTTCTTAACCTCCTATTAAGGAACTAGGGTTGGTCTTTTGAGGAGACCATAACCTCTATAATGTTTCTAGGGAAGATGAGAGGGGAAATGGGTAGGGTTTGGCCGAGCTTCAAGGCTCAAAAGGGTGTGAAGAGAAGAGGGAAGGGGTGCCTTTTTTATAATGTTGGAGAGGGGCACTTTAGGAAAAACTTAAAATATTATTTTATAATAAAGTCATATTTGGTTTATAATAGCTCCAAATTGATTTATTTAGATGCTAAAGTTGGGATAGGTTGAAATACTCTCAACAAATAGGTTTTAGACAAGTTTAGGTTACTATTTTAACTTTATCATTTAGATTTAACTCTAAGTTAAATAATTTAACTTTTACCGTGTCTTCTTGTTTTATTACACTATATGGTTAATAAACTTACTATAACAAGCCAAACGAACCCCAAGTGGTTAATTATTAATATATATAACATTATCTAATTCATTTGGACGAACCTTAGATTTTTAGGAATATAATAACAATTAATAATATAATATTTGTTTTAAAAACTATTTTATGTCAATTTTGACACTATTTGGTAATTGATTTTTGTGAAAATCATAACAGAATGATTAGTTCTAAAAAAGTTAATTAAATCAATAATAACATGTCATATTAATCTAATAAATTATTGGAACTCCTAAAAAGTCTCAAATTACATTTATTTGGGTATTTATATCATCAATTATGTTAATATTTCATTAATAAGGTAATTACTACATCATCATTGTGTCATAAATAAATTACATTATTTATTGTCTAAAAATTATAAATAAAATATCATTATGTAGGAAATAATTTTATCTTTCTAATGAATATTTATAGTCAAATTTATCTTATGTATAACCCTACATTAAAAGTGTTTTAGTTATTAAAATTTGATTTTAACTATTTTAACTCTCCTTTAAATAAAATAATAATAAATGTCCTAATCTAATCCAAGTGGATATAAGTGGTAATATTTTATTCCTAAAGTTATTTTTGGCCGAATTAAACTTATCCAATAGAATTAGGACATGTGTTAGGGTAATAATAATATCATTTTTACCCTTAATTACCCTATTTACTTTTAATCGTGGAAAATAAAAGTAAAATGTTACTATTCACCAAAAATTATTTTTATCTTATTGAAACACATTTTAATCCTTGATATTAACTGTGTCTCTCAGATTTTCGAAATTCCACTCATAGAAGTGGTAAAATCAAGTTTTATGTAGATTTTCAAATTCTCTTAGGAGGTGGGTAAAAGACGGTGAAAAGTTTAATAAAATTTTTATATATCTAAAATTATTATAAAATGACTCAAATGAATTAAATTGAACTGATATGGGTATTATGTATCATTTTTTACCTAAAATAAATTTAAATAAAATAAATAATTATTTAAATAAAAAGTTGGTTTTTAAATAGTAACCCAGTGTTTTCACTATTCATCAAAAAATGAAAGTTTTCAGAAAAATACCAAAAATTCACCCTAGGATAATTTCGATATTACGAATCCAAAAATGAAGTCCATTTTTAAAGATAAAATTTATAAAATTTCAAAAAGTGGGTATTACTATTCATAACGACTAGTTCATAATAATATTATAATAATATCTCTTTTAGTGAAACTTGGTATTACATACTACACATGCTATCGGAGAAGGTCTTGATTACGTGTAATGCAAGCCAGGTCAGGGCTGCATGTAGTGAAAGCTCTGTTTGGTGTTTTGTATAACATAATCAAAACTTATTAAAAAAAATCTATACTTAATGTTGTGTAAAATAATTTCCACAAAACGAACTTGAAATTGTGTGTAACACGAGCCAAGAATAGTGTTGCGTATACTGCAAGCTAATACGGTGTTGCGTATAGTACAAGCTAATCTTGGTATAGTGTATAATAGAAGACATCAAAGAAATTGAAAATAATATATCTCATAAAATCTCAGGGTGTTATATTTTTTATGAAGGAATATGGGGGTGGGTATATGGTCAGGTGAAGTACCTATCAATAACAATTGATTGGGTGACCAATGTTTCATCATTGTTGGGATTTAATTACTAGCTACTATATTACCTTATGAGTTTTGTATATTTTTTTATCTAAATTATATCTGGTAACCTTATAATTTAATGTAGTTATTATGTAAAGTTTATTATTTTTCATATAGGGGATTATGCTTATGATTTGAGTGGGTTGTATTTGATTCTTACTTTGGGAAGCTTAATGTATTTTTCTACTTGATAAAGGAATGATTGGGTTTCCTTTACAATTATTATTATCGTATTTATTTTTTGAATAAAGAGTTTTTTACTCGATAAGGTTTTGATAAATTTTTATACAAATTTTTAATAAATATTGCATTGGATTTTCATGTTTAAATTACTCATGCGTGAGGTTATTTTGGAGACTTGGGGAAATCCGATTAAGTTTATACTCACCCACTTCATGTGTACTTCAATGGATATATGAATTCTATTGGATGTGATTATAATAAAAGTAATATTTCACTCTTCATATGTGGAGAGCCATAGATCTATGAAAAATATATAGTAGGAGGAGTTTGGTGGCTTAGAGTTTTGAATCACATTATTGTTCCTATGCTGACATATTTTCTTTCCTTTTTTATTGGTTTATAAAACATAAATATTTCCAATATAATATTTTGTTTCATTAATTTTTATAGAAATGATTTTTATTTTTATTTGAATTTATGGTTATTCATTTGATAGAAAAAAATTACCCAGTGGTTTATTTTTGTCTCTCAATATTAGTTTTTAGCCTTTAGTGATCATGGAATGTTCTTGGGGACTAGTATAAATCTAGTTTGGGTCTTAGGATTCTGGTACTCAGGCTGGGTCATTATAAATGACATCAAATTTTGGTTAAGTAATGGTGAAATTTAAGTTACCAGGGAGTTTATATAGAATAATGGTTGGTGGAAACAATTTTTTAGACGTATCAAGAGTCTTAACATCATGGATTAATATTTGAAAGTGTTTAAAAATAATTTTAGACATGATATAGCTACATCACATGAAAATGGTTTTCAAAAATGGATTTCCAATAACTTCATGTCCTTTTCCAAAATCTATGTAGAAAAGATTTTGAAAATTAAACTTGTTTAATTATTCTAATAATTGTTTGATAAAAAATTAATATATAGAGACACATAGATATATCCTAGAATAAATATGTGTGTAATTTATAATAGAGAAATTATTTGGCTTGTAGATAAATTATTCCAAAAATAATTCCTATTGAATGAGGATGGGGGGTTGTGAAAGATACACAAGTGGATCCTCAATTAGTGATCATGATCATGAAAACTATCCAAGAATTTGATATATAAGAGAACTAAGATAGGGTAATATAAATTGATTAGGCATTTGAGTTTGAAAAGATAAATCCCCCATCATTAAAAGGTGATGTTGGTCTAAATAATATAAAAGTATGGTTTAAAAAATTTAATAATATATTCTTTTTTTTATGTGAAAAAACTATGAACACATAGTTCATATCCTATTTACTAAATTGACCAGATTAGAAGGGGTGTTAAGCATTAATAAAATTTGAACCTCACAAGTATATTGAATATATGGGTATCCAAAATCTTTTCAATGGATAGTATTATCTAGAGGAGTTGAATATAATAAAGGCTATGGAATTTATAGAGTTTGAGTAAGAGAATATAATAGTGATGGAGTTTGTATAAAGTTTACATAACTTGTTCATTATGTTACAAAGTTAGTGATGAGCACAAACCTAAAAGTATAAAGGGTCAAGATGTGATTGAGACATATAATCAATCAAGATTCATTTTACTAAAATTACCTACTTAGAAAATGTGATAAGTGTTATTGTTGTGGAAGTAACAAATATAGTGGAGGTGTGTAGTGTTACAAGTTTTCTTTTATAAACTAGAAAAGGAAATAATTATTTTAGCGATAAAAATAGAAATTGAAATGATTTATTAATAAAATCCATAAAGATGTGCTCAGGTATTTTTCAATTTGGAGAGATAACTTTATGTTATCAATTTATAGAGAAGGGCCATATAAATATTTAATTCCTTATTACGCCTTAACCTTCCCATCAATGTGGAATGATAGGTCATTTAAAGAAATTTTATGGATTTTTTTATCAAATGGAAAGTATGTAAGTATATAATTTGATGCAAGGATCATGAATATTGGTATTTAAAATGAATAATTCTGGGTTAGAAACTAATCAAAAGATAAATAAACCTTATAAGGAACATGGTTGACTTTTTATAGATTATAAAGTGATCAGGTGATCTGATAATGAGGCGAGGCCATCTGCTATTTGATTTACTATCTTGATTTTATCCATCCTTTTTTATAAGGAATCATTTAATTAACAACCCATAATTATGAATCAATAGAAAGGATTTCAAATTCTTACATTTCTTGGGTATTTTAGGATTATAGTTTTATAAAATTTTAAAAACTATTACATTACATAGTGGACATTTACATATAATATACATTTTTTCTATAAAAATAGGTTCCTATGTTTAATCTCCTATTTCATTCATGACAATTTTTCTTCATTTAGGATATGTTACCATTGACCTTACAATAATCACTACACATCCTTAAGCCCTATGAAAAACATTTGAAAACATGGGATGAGAAAAAAAGATCAGTAAGGGATATACAAAGAAAATGAACTAGTTAGTCAATTTGAGAATTCATGAAAAAATATAAATTTTTTTTCATTTTTATATAATAAACTTTGAGCTCAAAATAATCATTATTTAATTGGGAAATCAACATCAAAGCCCAAAATTTTCATAAAACATTATGTAAGAAATCATAAAGGCAAAATCATAATCATGAAAGTTACTTGGGAAAACTTGAGAACTCATGAAAATAAAACTTTCACATTTAAAAGATCATAACAATCCATTTAATCATAAAATCATTATTTACCTTATAAAATAAAAATATTTAAATGAAAACCCATTTACATGCATAAAAAATGAATGTAGGTACATTGGTACATTATCATTACAATCACCCTTATAAGAACTATAACATCACACCTTACCCTTAGGTATGATACTTTTTTAAACATCATTTATACCTATTTCGTGATGTTTTGGTTCTAGTTTAGGGGTTTGAGATTGGGTGTTAGATGTTTAGAGGATGGGGAACCATTTGTGGACTGAACGGTGGCTATAGAAGGCCACCATCCAGTCAGTGGGAGACACTAACCAGCTGGAAAAAGCTTCCAGCTAGCTAGTGGCATCATGATAGATTGGAGTTCGTATAATAACTCCACCATCTAGATGGTGGAATCCCTATAACCACTTAGCGGGACTTCCATTGGCACATGCTCATTTCCTAAAACCACCAGCTTACTGGTGGCCTCATGATGGGTCAAATTAATAAGTGGATGTTTAGTTTTTTGAGTCCCTGAATCACCTATTTAACCTCTATAATCACATCCATAAATATTAATCCACCTTTTACAAATATAAGGGATATATAGGGTTGTCTTGGTCTCTCTCCATAATCTTCTCTTAGTGATTTGATCTCTGGTCGATCGGTTGTTCCTCTTTTAATAAGTTTGATTGAGTCCTTCACAATTCCCTTATTTTTCTTGGAATTAATAGTGGTTCTAGGCTTTGTTTATAGAAGACATTGATCATGTTATGGTCACTCTCAACCCCTTACAGATTCATCATGAATTTGTCTCCTAGTCGCTAGATCTCTGGTTGGTTCTGGTGTGACACATGTGATCCTTGAAGTATGTGTTGATCTATCCTCTCTGTTGACCATTTTCGTATGGAAAATTGATTATAATATATAAGAAATGATGTTTAGGGCCTTATTTTTAATTTATATTATGTTTACTTTATTTTCAGTGTGCGGATCCTTTTGTGGTTATCGTGTAACCCAAGTGTGAGGTAGGTGGTTCTATCATTATCCCATGATTTATGAACCATGAATGTTATTGGTTTTCTAAATGCCTTTATAAATGAAAATTTTCATAATCTATTATCTATTTTACATGTGTGTGTAAATGGTTTATTGATAAATTATGGGGTTACCCTTGATTTGGTAAAATAAATGTATTTACAAAACATTATGAAATAGTTTATGAAATTGATTTTCAAGGGAATTTTTTTGATGAAAAGGTTTGTTTGGAAATTTACTTGTGAAATGAGATAGCCCCTTTTGAAATTATTTGACATATGTAACACGTGGAAGCCTTGTGTATCTAGGTGGGGGTGTTTAGAGTTAGGCTTTGTCCATTGACACCGTATGGGGGTTCACTTTATGGGGTCTTTATACATTCCCATATCATAGATTATTTTGGATATAGGAACTTGATCTTTACATCATAACTATATTATTATGAGATTTTTAAAAGAAATATTATGTTTGATAGCATACAATATACGCAACACCAAGCTTAAATGAACAATGACTTATTATTATTTAAATGAAACCGCTATAACCTAGCTGCTAAATTGGTAGGAATTAATAGTATTAACCACATTATTAAACATACAATGATTCTACTCATTGATAATGTATTAATTAATTATTTTTTAAATAAGAACTCAATTTTTAGTAAAGCCAGTTTATTTTTAAAAAATACATTTTCTACAAAAATGAGTTTTCTTGATTTTTACAAGTGAATATTATAATTAATTTTTGGAAATTTTTTAAAAATTATTTGAAAAAATTAGTTTAATTTTTTAATTCATTATGTCAAAATTTATCTTAGGATGAATTCTTGAGATTTTTTTGAAAATATTGATTTTTTAATAAATAGTGAAAACACGAATTTTTATTAAGAAATGTATTTTCTTTTTAATTATTTACAAAATAAAATTCTATTTTGGATCGGTTTTAAAATATAATTAATTACTTTTGATTTAAAAATATTATAATCATGATTTTTTAAATGGATTTTATACTTAAAATTAGTATAAAAATATTTTATATTTTAAAAGGTCATTTTTCTGAAAAATCAATTTTCATCGCATTTTTATGGTTTTATTTTAAATTAAAATATGAAAATTATGTGTTTTGAATTTTGAAAAATGGATTCTATATTTGTAATCAGATGGTTTAAATTTTATAAATATGTCCATTTTATTTTTATTCAAAATGAATAACAATATTAGTAATTTTTATTACCTTGGTTGAGGATAAATTAGGTAATTTAGGGTTAAAAATAAAAATGATAGACTATAAAATGAACCAAAACTTTCCTAAAGTTTTATATATGAGTCCATTTAATCCATACTCATACAAGATTCATTTATATGACTAGAGGTAGTGACACGATGGGAGCTTGAGCCGCGTCGAAGCCTCCCTTCTGCCTGATGGCCATGACCGTTGTGCTGGTCCCTCCCCCCTTGCCGAGGGAGGGACCTCCACCATCCCATGTGAAGGCCCTCCATGCCCCTTTGTTCCCTTCACCAATACCACTTTTCTTCCCCCATTTCCTCCAATTTATATCTTCCCTAAAGTTCCAGATCTATTCAATAGTTTCCCTAATCTTCAAATCTCACCTTCAGAATTCAATGAGGCCTCGTCTTACTTGAATCTGACTCTGATTGCTTGGTTCAAACAACACCAGCCTTTGGTGTATTCCTTTGACAAACATATCTTCAACTTCTGGGATTTTCAAGATCATTCCATAGTGGGACTTCTTGATAGAAAAAATATTATGGTTCGCTTCGCTTTCGAGGAATACCTAATATAAGCTCGGTCCAATTCCCCCTACTCCTACGAAGGCCTCCGATTCTTTCTATTCAGGTGGTCCTATAACTTCCACATGAAACATGATACTTTAACAGTGGTGATATGGGTAAGATTTCCTGAGCTTCCATTTCCATTCCAAAACCCCTCGATTTTGTGTATGCTAGGAAATTTAGTGGGTAGATACCTTTTCTCAGACAGTAGGACCAAGTCAGTTTATCATTCGATTCTTTCATGAATCTGTGTGGAGGTCGATGTTTCAATAATCCCGATTGATTTTGTTTGGATTATGGTAAGAGAATAATTTCGCTACAAAAAAACGTGTTACCTTTGATTTTTGGTTGACCTATTGCCTTTCATGCAAGAGATTAGGTCATTCAATAGACTTGCACGGGATGAAGAAGTTTCCTTAGTAGTCAGCTGCGGATGCAAGAGGCAGTTCTCAAGGTTTGGGGCCTATTTTTGGTGAAGGCATGATGAATAAGTAGGATGATCCTATGAATCTAAGCCTAGAGAAACCTTCTCTTTGTAGTTATCAGGCTGAAAACCTAATGGTGGTAGATATTTTCAAATGATTAAGGTTGAATTTGGATGACCGTAAGCCTGCTGTGTAGGCTACTTCAGATCTAGTGGGTTTTTGGGAGGATCCTTCCCCTGGTATCTTATTACCATCTTATGGTAATTCATCTCAGTGTTCATATGTAGGGGTGGTGCAACAATACAATGGTTTTACCCTAGTTGAGAGGGTGCAATTGTCAAATGAAGGAGTCCTTAGGGGATGCACAAGCCAGGAGAAACCTTTTCAAATTTCTGAGGAGTGGGTGGAGGTTAAGAAGGGATCCAATATAATGTGAACCTCACCCCGTTTGAATCTAAGCAACAGATTTGAAAGCATGGGAGAAGAAGTTCGGGATGAGAGTTCCAATTTAGGGGCATAATAGGGGTGGGGGGGTGGGGGGAGAGACATCCATGTCTTGGATGGCAGTTCTAATGAAGGGCTCAGTAGAGGCCTGCATAGCCCAAGAAGGAAGAAGGGGTAGTGAGGATTCAAGGATCCAAGGAGTTGCATTGTAAGTAAGAGTAAGATATCCAAGGGGCGTAAAGATTATTCTTATCTACCCAAACCAATGGAGACTAGGTTGACCAAGAAAAATGTGGCCAATATGATTGAGATTATTTTTTTGAGAAGGATCGGGAGAGGGAGAGCAGCCCAAATCTGCTAATTTCCAATGAAATGTATAAGGATGAAGGTTTAAAGGGCCATCCCATTGTGCAGGGGATTCCTGGAAAGGCGGTGGCTAAAGATGATGCATCTTTGGAACCTTCAATTAGATTGTAGTGTGTATAAGGTGAAGAGGTAGTGGAAGTGGAAACTTATCCTTCATTTTGATGAAGAAATGTTGGAGGAGGCATTTATTATTCATGCCTCTGATGAGGATGCTATCAGGATGGGAGATAGACCAATTCAGGTGAGTAAAAATCAGGAGTAGTTCAACGGGACAGAAAAGAAATATCTAATCTTGGTAAAATGATTTAATGAAGAAAATTTATCAGTGGAGGAATTCCTACAGGCACAAGAAAAGTTGGATTACACCTTCAAGGATATTATCAAAGATGAACTGGAACAAAAGGTAAATGATTTGTCCTGGAATCTTTATATGGATATTTTTTCTAACAGGTTCATGGTTTCTTTTAATACTTTTGTTATCTCTTATCCTACTTGATGTTTTTCTGAACAGACTTGTATGGTTTCTCACTTTTCCCTCAAAAGTTTTTTTATATTAAAATTTTAATTTTTAGTCATTTATATGACCTTTTTTACCATTTGGGTATGATTGCGATCCTTATAATATTTTATGGAAAGAAAAGTAAAAAATGTCACACTCTTGTTTTTAATAATTATAATATTTTTAATATAGGGATAAAAAAAGTATATGTTAAGTTATAAATATCAATTAGAAATATAAATTATTTACCTTAATAATGGTAATTTATTTGATTTTTTAATTAATAAATAATTACCTTAAATTCTTACACAATACTAACTTAGTAAATTTTTAATTAATGGAAAAATCAAATAAATGATATTAAAAATATTAAAATCATTATAATTTCAAATAATTAATGTGATACATGAATTTTTTAGATTAAAATGAAATTATATGGATGTATTAATTTTTTTTAAATTTTACATGTTTTATTGATGTTATTAAATTCAAAGTAATGAATAGTTCTACAAATCGACATTATTGATATTTTATAATAACTAATATTTTATTAAATGATATAAAATTTATAAAAATATTAAATTAAGAAAATCTATTAGGATATGGTTGATAATATAAAACATGGTCCATTTATGGACTGTTTTAACATTTATAGTAAATATATTGATCCTCAAAGACTAAAATTCCTTGTTGACATGGTAAGTGTAAAAAAGGTTAATTAGAGGTTAAAACAAAAATATAAGGGTAAAAATGTGATCAAAACATGTCCATTTTTTATTTTATGAGATTATTTTAACTATACTCATCATATATTCTAAATAAATAAGTTTTGAGTCATTTGGAATTGAAAATAAATTTATATTAATTTAATATTTTGAGAAATTCCAATAGTTCTTCTTCCCTCTCTTATAAAAGGGAATATCTTATTCTCATTACTTCACACTTAAAAAACATTTTGGTTTAGAAAATCCCTTCCCAAATTCCTTAATAAAATCTCTCCCATCATTCTATATGTATTTTTTTTCAGTAGAATACCAACCCTAGATGGATTAAGGTGTTAATCAAAGAAGATTTTCCAATGAAGAGGTATAGTTTTTAACTACAAGTTTTTGTTTTATTTGTTATTAAACCTCTCTAAAATATTATTCAACCATGTTAAAATAATAAAACTTGTATAATAAATATACTGATATGTTATTATATTATTTTAATTACCTATATCCATCTTCTATTTCATGAAATGCGAAATGAAACCATCGTTCGCGTGTACGGCGGACTACCACCTCACGAACCGATGTAATTCATTTTCCATCACCATATATCATGTATGGATTATAATTATGGAATTAATGTTTTTATATAAAATTAATGAAATAGTTATCATTATAAAAAGATAATATATCATTTACCTTCCCACCTTTCCATTCACTAGAAAATGATAACATCGTTCATGCGTACGTGTGGGCTACCACCTCAATGAAGTAATGTGATTCGTTTTTCATCACCACATAAAATGGATGATTTATATAAGTGTATTTAAATAATTAATATAATATCTATGATACTATGATATTTTTTTAAAGATAAAATAAAACTTACATTCTTTCCATAATGATCATTGAAGAATGAAAATGTTACTCATGCGTACATATGACCTATTGTCACCATGATTATAACATAATTCATTTTTCATAATCCTATTTAATGGTTAGATTTTAAAGTATAATTTATGTATACAAATGATAATTATTTCATGATTATTATTCTAGATATGATATAATAATGACCTATTTGAACATAGTCGACTTTCCAAAACCATTTTGGACTTATGAAACAAATATTGTCAAAACATCTGAAGAGAATTTAATTAATTAAAATATTAAATATAGCATGGTAAGAGATAAAATAAAAGGAATAATAAAATTGAGTATATAATTAACCTATTTTATTATTTAGGAAGATAAAGAATATATGTGATGATTCAGACTCAAGGTAAGGGACTTTCTTTTAAAAATTATCATTTAAAGTTTCCCTTAAAACTCTCTTTCTCTTCTATATCAATATTTTAAAAAAATATTTTAAAAATGGATTTTAATATCATCCTATGGGGTTTTAAATTCATTTTAACCATTTTTTACCTCTTACTAAATGGTTTCAAAGGAACCTTATTTTTTTGTTTTCCAAACGAGGCACTTTGTGATTTTTCTGATAAAAGTATGAAAGGAATGTTTTTTAACTTATACGAGATGAACATATTTTCTTTCCATCATGAATAATTTTTTTATTTTAATATTACTTTATAATTTTACAAGGTTTTGTTAAGGATTTTTTTTCCTTTATTATAACGACCCGACCTTATTACATACATAATCTTGAATTTAGTCAAGAAAACACTTCATTTTAAATTGAATATCTTTTCAAGTTTAGAGCTTTATAGAATTAGGACAAAACATTCATAACGTTACACATTGTTACAGAGTGGATACCATAAAAACAGTTTCCATTTTTTTCAAAATATAAAACATTAAATCTTAAAACAAGACCCCTTGATAATTATTCAACATTTAACATGGATTAATTCCTTTTCTTACACATCCATTAACCTGTGAAAATCATTTAAAAACTTGGGAAGATAACAAAATCTCAGTAAGGGATGAAAAAGGAAGGAAAGAGCACATTAGTCCATGAATACTCGTAACGTATGAAAACATTTTCAGAAGACATGCTTGTCACTCATATATACTTACTTTGTGAAACATGAGATTCACACAAGATCCACAAAAAACATGAGAACATAAATATAATCATAGAGGTATCTTGGGGAATTACTTATATAATCTTGTAACCATTCTTGGCTACCTTATAATTTGTAACCCTCACGACTACCTTACTTTGTGTAACCATCGCAGTTACACTTGGAGTAACCATACGACCGACCTCCAACATACACATACCCAATGCATTGGAGGAAAATATAGGTCCTACCCTTCATCATAAATAATTCCCAATAACCAAAACATAATCAAACATTATCAATGATTCCATAAAAACATTGCTTTGGAATTTCGTAAAACTGAATTTTAAAAGAGGATTTTTAAAGAAAATCCCCTTATAAATATCATACAATTGAAGAGAGACTTAATAGAGTGGATGAGTTATGTATATATACTTTAAATACACATAATTAAACATAATATAAACATAACCCATCACACAAACAATTTAAATAGCACATAAATAATGAAGTAGAAGGTTAACCCAAAAAATGGAAATCGGGTTAAGAATTCCCTTACCTTAGGTTTGTCTTACTTCCAACTTGTTTAAACCTCCTGTATAATGGTTAAAATAGTGTTATTAATATTTTATAGAAACATTTTCATGTTTATAACATCTTATATGATCATTTCATAACATCATTTCACCCTTAATTGTTAGTATTTTTCCCCTTGCACTGTTTTTGGTTGAATTCTTTACATGATTTCTATGATTGGTTCATGGTGGAAATTCTTATCAGTTGGAAGTGAAACTCCAGAATTGGAATGGAGTAGTATTTTCATATATCCAGTAAAATAAATTATTCCATTTATTATTTTTAATTATTACATGAGGATGATTCATATGTTAGAACATTAATGATGTTCGTTTAGATCATTTTAGTGGTTATTTGATAATAACAACCCCATTTTGTCTTATAAATTAGAACCATGAGTACAAAAGAATTCCAGAACCATGGGTGAGTAATAAAAAATATATTATAACCTGGTTCAACCATATAAATGGTTTCATGACCAGACTTGAAATAATTAATAGAAATTGAAATCACATCGTCCATGATGTCGGTAATTCGACACAAACGGAAAATGTTTTTATTATTTAAATAAGTGGGAGAGGAGAAGAATAATGATGATTAATTTTACATAAACATGATAAAATATATAATATACATGATTTCTGGAGATTTCATTCCTCTTGGGTAAGGAGATATGAAGAAATAATAAGGAAATAACTCAAAATAAAAGAATAATTGTGAAATCGCTTACAAAAATTCGGCAGCCTAACGGTTATGCAACATGGTTTCAGAAAATATTAAAAAGAGAGGGGACAAGATGAATATTAATATATAGTAGATCAAGAATAAGAATAAAATAAGAACATGGTATGGAAACTTTAAAGTTATACCACATAAAAGAGAACTTGAAAGGAAAAAGAAAGAAATTGAGAATTTTCTTACCTTGTAGAGTAACCCTTAGAACTTGAAGGTTGGGACCTTGGGGGCTTGAGGAAATCTTGGGAGGACTACTATGAAGGTAAGGAGGCCAGATCTTAGTTGATGGAGAATTGAGAATGAATTCAATGAAGGGAAGAGTTGGTATTTATAGGAAAATGAGGGATTATTTTAATAATTTTCAAGGGACACCTCATGAGTGGTATTTACAAAACCATGGGCTTGCCCATGGTATTTGCCCATGGTATAAGCCACTTGGGACACCTCACATATTATTTAACTATACACAAGTTTACCAGATTTTTGACATCATTATTATATCATTATTGATGCCATTAATACACCGAAACTAAAAACTGTATTTTTTACTATTCACCGAAAAATCAACTGTTTCAGAAAAATTCCCAAAATTCACCCTAACCATTTATCGACGTTTAGATTTCAAAAATGAAGTCCATTTTTTGAAAATAATTTCCCAATTATTATTAATTTAATTTTTAAATAAAATCATACTTAATTCAAAAATTAACAATTCTAATTCTGTAACTACTTCTATATCACAATGAAAAATTAACCTAGATGCTATTATATTAAATCCTTAATAAAATAAAATAATAATAAAATTTACTATTCATTATGGTCATATTACTATTCATATTACTATTCATAAGGGTGTGTTACTATTCATAAAAAAAAACAAGTTGGTTCCAATAGACTCCAAATAACATACTGAACACAAATATAGATGACAATTTCTTGAAATTCTGAACATAGAAGTAGAAAATTTATGTTTTAAAGGCTAATTAAAAATACCTACTTAAAACAAAGTTCCATGCATTTCTATTTATTTTTAGAAAAACTTGGGGTGTTACATTATCCCCACCTTCTTGAAATTGCATCCTCGCAATTTTATTTACTTATTAAACAACTGAGGGTATTTTTCTCTCATAGCATTTTCAGACTCCCATATTTCTTCTTCAAACATGTGGTTTCTCCACAAAACCTTTACCTAGTGGATTACCTTATTCCGCAATACCTGTTCCCTTCGATCAAGAATCTGAACTGGTTTCTCTTCATAAGAAAGGTTCTCTTCTAGCTAAACTGCTTCTGGGCTCAAGACATGTGATGAATCTGGCACATACTTTCTCAACATCGAAACATGAAAAACATTGTGTACCTGAAACAAACTCGGAGGCAAAGCTATGTGGTATGCAACTGTTCCAACTTTCTCCGAGATTTCAAAAGGACCGATGAACAGTGAACTTAGCTTTCCTTTCTTACCGAAACACATCACACTTTTCCAAGAAGAGACTTTAAGGAAAACATGGTCACCTACCCTGAAAGAGAAGTCTTTCCTTCTGTTATCTGCATAACTTTTCTGCCTGCTCTGAGCTATCCTCATGTGTTGCTGGATCATCCTCACTTTCTCAGCCACTTATTCAACTAATTATGGCCCCATCAACTTTCTTTCACCGACTTCATCCCAAACCGCTGGAGTCCGACACCGCTTTCCATACAAGGCCTCAAAAGGTGCCTTCTGAATACTAGAATGAAAACTGTTATTATAAGAAAACTCATCTAATGAAAGATGTTGATCCCCACTTCCCTGATAGTCCATTGAACAAGATCGAAGCATATCCTCCAAAGTTTGAATCGTACATTCTGACTGCCCATCTGATTGAGGATGAAAAGCTGTACTGAAATTTAACTATGTGCCCAACGACTTCTGAAGTCCCTTCCAAAAGTTAGAAGTGAACCTGAGATCTCGGTCAGATACAATGGAAAGAGGAACTCCATGTAACCTGACAATCTCTTTGAGGTACAATTGAGAAAGATGATCCAATGAAATTGTATCTCAAATAGATAGAAAATGTGCAGACTTTTTTAGCCAATCAACAATAACCCAAATCGCATTTTTACCTCGAGAAGTCTTTGGTAGTCCCACCACGAAGTCCATGGATACATTCTCTCATTTCCACTCTGGCACTGGAAAATCCTGAAGTATCCCCTTCGGTAATTGTCGCTCTGCTTTAACCTATTGACATGTCAAACATCTCATGGTAAAATCAACAATATCTCTTTTCATTCCATCCCACTAATAATACTCCCGAAGGTCTCTGTACATCTTAGTACTGCCAAGATGAACAGAAAATGGAGAACTATAAGCTTCGCACAACAAATCTTTCTTCAACTGAGAATCACTAGGCACACACAACCTTTTTACAAATCTTAAAACACAATATTTATCAAGATTAAATTCTGGAAACTTACCCATTTTAACCAATTCTACCTTTTTCTGTAGCTCATGATCTTCCTTTTACGCCTTCTTAATTCTGTCTGACAACGAAGAATGCACTGAAACCTGAAACAAAACAGATGTATTCCCTGCACCAACAACTTCTAAGACAAAATTCATCAAATCATTAATCAAGGGATAATGTTCCAAATTTAGCATGGTTAATGATGCATGATGTTTCCGACTTAAGGAATCCGCTACTTTGTTTTCTTTTCCAGGATGGTAATTGATCGTGCAGTCATAATCCTTTATCAGTTCTAGCCATCTTCTCTGTCTCATGTTTAATTCCTTCTGAGTGAATATATACTTTAGACTTTTATGGTCAGTATATATTTGGAATTTGGTTCCGTATAGTAGATGCCTCCATATTTTCAAAGCAAAAACCACAGATGCCAATTCCAAATCATGTGTGGGATAATTTAGCTCATGAGGTTTAAGTTGTCTCAAAGAATAGGAAATTACCTAATCATTCTGCATCAAAACACAACCAAGTACCTTCAAAGAAGCATCACTGTAGATGACAAACTCACTATTTCAGGAAGGTAAGACCAAAACTAGAGCATTCACCAATCTCTTCTTCAGTTCCTAAAAACAAACATCACATTCCTCTATCCAAACAAATTTAACCCCTTTCCATGTTAACTTAGTTATCGGGCTAGATAACCTTGCAAAGTTCTTAACAAACCATCTGTAATAACTTTCTAATCCCAGAAAACTATGAATCTATGTAACATTTGTGGGTCTTGGCCATTCATCGACTACTTTTGTTTTGACAGGATCAACTATTATTCCATCTCTATTTACAATGTCCCCAAGAAAAGAAATCTGTTGTAACCAAAAATCACACTTGCTGAATTTTACATATAGTTTCCTTTCTTTTAATGTTTGTAAAACAACCCTTAGATGTTTTTTATGATCCTCTTTATTTTTAGAAAATACCAGAATGTCATCAATAAATAAAACCAAAAAATTATCCATGAACTCATGAAATAATCTATTCATAAGATTCATGAATACAGTAGGTGAATTAGTTAATCCAAACGACATAATAAAAAATTCATAATATCCATATCTAGTATGAAAGGCTGTTTTCGGAATGTCATCCTCCTTCACCTTCAGCCGATGGTATCCAGATCTCAAATCAATCTTGGAAAAGTACTGAGATCCCTGGATCTGATCAAATAAGTCATCAATATGAGGCCAAGGATACTTGTTTTTAACAGTGATGTTATTCAAAGCTCTATAGTCAATGCAAAGTCTCATGGAACCATCTTTCTTTTTAACAAACAAAATAGGGGCTCCCCATGGTGAAGTGCTAGGACGAATGAAGCCTTTGTCAAGAAAATCTTGCAACTGATTTTTCAATTCAAGAAGTTCTATTGGAGCCATGCGATATGGGGGTTTTGAAATTGTCTTAGCATCAGTAACTAAGTCAATTGTTAATTCGACTTCTCGATCAGGTATGACACCGGGTAACTCATCAGAAAAAACATCAAGGTATTCATTTACCACTGGCACATCATTAATTTGAATAGTTCCCTTGTTTTCAACAATATGATCAAGATAAATTTAATTTCCATCTTTCAATAGTTTCTCAGCTTCTTGATATGTTATCAATTGTATGGGTTCATTCTTGTATACAAACTGAAACTCTTTCTGAAAAACAACTTCTTTAGCTCTACAGTAAATCTTAGCATGATAATCAGAAAACCAGTCCATCCCCAGAATAACATCAAACTCGACCAAGGGTAAAACAACAAGGTTTTCAAGTAAAGTCTTTCCACAAAACACAATAGAAAGATTATTATAATTCCTATTTGCTATAACATTTCCCCCCTGGTGTTTTAACAACATGTTCGGGTCTCATTTGTTGAGGTGATATTTCCAATTTACAAGAAAATTTCTTAGAGATGAAGGAATGTGTAGACCCCGTATCTAACAAAACTTTAGCAAAATCTGAGTGAACAAATAAAGTACCTGATACAACTTCATTGGATTTCCCAACATCTGCTGACGTAGTCACAAAGGATCTCACTAAACCTTTCTGCTTGTAGTCTGGCTTCTTTGCATCATTCCGATCTCTCTTTGGGAAGATGTTTGCATAGTGACCCATCTCACCACATTAAAACACTTTACAGTTTTCTTATCAGGATTATTCTTAGGATCATTTTCATTGAAATATCAGGCCATATGTCCAAACTTACCGCATTTAAAACACTTCCCAGTTTTTCTAAGACATTTACCAGGGTGTTTCTTGCCACACTTTTCACAAACTGGAAATTGGATTTTCTTACCATCAGATTTCTTTGGTTGATTATTACCCATTTCTTGCCAACTGGACCTCTTCTTATCTTTGTTTCCAAAATGCACGTGATCATCAGAAAACTCCATCTCTACCCTCTCAGCACATCGGAAAAGTTTCTCATAACTTTTGAATTCACGGGAGGCCAACGCCCTTCGAAACCTTGGATTCAATCCTGATTAAAAGTGTTTGATTTTTCTATCAAGATCCAGAATAAGATTTGGAGCATACCTCGCTAGTCGGGTGAAGTTCGCTTCATACACGACCAATGAATCTTCCTCCTTCTGTTTCAATTCAAGGAATTGCTTCTCCATTCTTAGTCACACCACCTTAGGAAAATATTTTTCAAGGAATTTTTTTTTTAAATTCATCCCACTCTAAGGCATCAAAATACTCTGTACCCCTGATATTACTTACCATTGACCACCACTGATCAGCTTCCCCTTCAAAACAATAAATGGCAAGACTTACCTTTTGATTGTCTGAACATCCCATAACATCGAATATCTTTTCAAGAGCTTTGATCCATCCATCAGCTACTACTGGGTCAGAATATCCATTGAATGCAGGAGGATGTTGTCTCATAAAATGTTCCACTACTATCATGTTCTGTTGTGATACCTCTATTGGTTCTCTTTCATGGATGCCACCACCATTTATTGCCTACGTTAGCTGAGCCATTACTGTCAAAAACTGCTCAGTTCCAATCCCTACCATTCTGGGCTGTAGTTCCGAAAGGATGTCATTTTATCGGTGCCTCTCCTCTTCAGCATCCCTATTCCTTCTGCGGAAAACCATTCTGAACAAATATGTCTTAGATAAAGCAACATGGTAATCTTTAAATGCTATAACATTTCAAATTAAACATAGAGTGAAAATTATTTATGGTATTCTATTAACATCACCCTAACCCCTAAAGTTTTCTAAACCATCCTCTGATACCAACTATAAGGACCCGACCTTATTACATACATAATCTTGAATTTAGTCAAGAAAACACTTCCTTTTACATTGAGGATCTTTTTAAGTTTAGATATTTAGAGAATTAGGAAAAAACATTCATAACATTACACATTGTTACAAAGTGGATACCATAAAAATAGTTTCCATTTTTTTCAAAATATAAAATATTAAATCTTAAAACAAGACCTGTTGACAATTATTCAACATTTAACATGGCTTCCTTCCTTGTCTTACACATCCATTAACTTCTGAAAATCATTTAAAAACTTGGGATGAGCACAAAATCTCAGTAAGGGATGAAAAAGGAAGGAAAGAGCACATTAGTCCATGAATACTCGTAACGTATGGAAACATTTTCAGAAGACATGCTTGTCACTTATATATACTTACTTTATGTAACATGAGATTCACACAAGATCCACACAAAACAGGAGAACATACATATAATCATAGATGTATCTTGGGGAATTACTTATGTAAGAAACCAGTTTTTGCTGTGAAAGACTTTGGAATATTCTTGATGATATTCCAGAGCAGTGCCTTCAAACGACGTGCGATTCTGAGCCCTGGGGTGGCCAGAATTAAATTTTCAGTGCGTTCATACTGGAAATGCCAAATAAATGGGATAACTCCTAAACGGCGATCCAGATCAGATATCCGAGTGTACGGATGGGTCCGGAATGGGGTGTTTACCCTAGGAACGATATAAAACTTGTCAGTGCAGGACGTTTGGACCCCTCATCCGCTTTCAGAACGTTAGACGGATAATTAAATAAATTAATTAATTCTTTTAATGGTTAAACTAGAGTATCTCTTAAACGGTGGCTTGGATTGGAAAACTGAGGGCACCGTTGAGTTCGGAGCGTGCCGTTTACCCTAAGAGGGGTGTAAGTTTCGCGGGCGCGTGCCGTCTGTGAAAAATGGCCCCAGGGGCGTTTTCATAATTTGGCGGCCTCGGGCGCTAAGTTTAATAAATTTTGAATGGAGCATCAGTTTAAAATTCTAAGACCACCGTTGTGCTCGGAAGGTGGTGTTTACCCTAGGGGAGGCTTAACCTCGACCCTGCTGAGGGTTCGGGTAGGGGGCCTGCGGGCGGGGAGTTTTTGTGTTATCTTTTTAAACACTTAAACCCCCTCACCCTCTTTGTTCTTCTTCCCTAGCGCAAGGAGCTCCTCCATCCCCTCCTCCTCCACTATGGCGAGGCGTCTCCGGTGAGGCAGCTCTGGTTCGGCGGCGGTTCGGTGGCGAAGCTCCGGGCAATGCCCACGAGGTAGGATCGTGTGTATTTTGTTTTTAATCCCTACACATCCTTTGAACCCATAAACATACATCGAATTGCTGTTGGATTTTCGAAAAAAAACCCATTGATTCATAGTATAATTTATGAGATTTCTATCGCCCTTTACGGAATTGAAATCAGAGTTTGGAGGAGGCCGCAGCGGCACGTCGAAGTTTGCGGGTTTTCAAATTTTCTGGCGGGTTTCCCTTTTTCTGGCGAGTTCTAGCGGCGGCGGCAGGGGCTTCGGCGGCGGAAGCTGGTGGCGGCTTCTCTACTTGGAAGCGACGCTCTTCAGCACGGCGGCGAGCTCTGGCCAAGGCAGCTTCGCGCGGCGCGGGGCGGAAGGACCGGCCGGCTGTGCCGGCCGGTTGACCCGGGAGACCGGGGTCGCGCGCCGTGACCCCGTGTGGGAAGCAAAGACCCGCGCCAGGTGGGTCTTCGCGCCACGAGGCGACCGGACCTCGTGGCCAGTCTGCAGGCGGACCGTGAACCGGCACCGGGCCATGCGGCTGAGCCGCGGGCCGGGCCGGGTCGGGCGGACCGGCCGATCCAGGCCGGTCCAGCCCAAGGGGATCTCCCCCCCCCCTCTTCGGACGCCCGTAATTCTCATTAAGGGTGTATGATTTGTATGCCGTCTGCGGCTGTGGGGCCGTATTGCCGAGGAGGAATTTTTGAGATTGTTTTCAGAATTTTTAATTCCTGAAATGAGGGGCCACAGAGGCGCGGCGTGTCTTTAAGTGGACGAGCATTTTTCCCGAGATTCTTGTTTTGAGCGGCGCAGACACATCCAACGTCTGTTTTGAGCGCCGTCAGTGGGGTTGGAACCCTGGCACCGAGGCGGAGCTTTCTAGGGTGGTTTTGGGCGTTGAGGCCGAAGTTGAGGTGCGGGACCCACAGCCTGTCTTTTGAGCTGCGTGCAGCGTTTCACAACTTTTTCATCGGACGTCCGTTCGGGGCGTGCGAGCAGTCGTTTTTGGGTGTTTTTCTGTGGGCATTGCATTAGCGCAGTATGCCTACTGTAATTCCGCACGATGGTGCGGGCCCATGAGGGCCGTTTGGGCGTCGGTGGTGATTTTCCATCTTTATCACCGGGCGACCGTTTTGGACAAGTGAATAGTCCATCTTGTGTGATTTTTCAAGAGGATCGCAACAGTGTGATCCGTTCGTTGTGTTTCGGGACCGGGTTGTGGGTCCCACGAAGCACCGCTCGTGTGCGGTGCGCCGGAATGCACCTTTTTCTCTGGATATCCGTTGCACTCATGTGAGTAGTGCTTTTGACGTGTTTTCCTGAGGGGATCGCATTGGTGCGAGGCGCCCGACTATTTTTGGGGCCGAGGCTCAGGATCACAGGACGCCGCTCGGGCGTGAGGCGGTGTTGACAACTTTTCCATTGGATATCCATTTGAGGTGAGTAAGTAGTCCATCTCACATGTTTTTCCGTGAGGATTACAACGGTGTAATCTATTAAAGAGAGAGGAGCCTCATTCATGATCTTATTAAATGTGGAAATGTGAAGGTGCCCCGGGGGCAGTTCTTATACTGTGTTTGTAGCTGACCCTTGGCGTGTGATCGCGTGCACTCCCGTGTGAGTGAAGTAATGCTTGAATAGATGTGGTGGGCCATGCCTCGGTCATTGAGGCGATAAGTTGGAGATGTTACGTCACGCCTTCGCATTGACGTTGGGTGCCGGGTGCATGATAGCCCTTGGGCTGAAAGTGAGGTATACTCTGGGAGTATACGGGAGCGCTTGGAGGTACGTGTGGTTTGTACCTGAGACGTTCGTGCGCTTGGTTGGGGGTTAACTTGGGGCCACACGTTGTGTGGGTCCCAGGTGCATGCTGAGCTCTACTTTGGGTACTTTGACCTCTCGCGACGTAGAGGGTCCCTCTGTGCTCGTTTGTTTGACCAGCAGGGTTGAGTGGTCTCCCCTTGGTTTCATTCTCGATGGATCAGCCGGTAGCAGTGCTAGCGACACCCAGTGATGGAATAGGCGCTGAACCTCTTTTGGGTGAGTTGTTCTGGAGTTGGGTGGTTGCGCGATACCCACTTCGTGTTCAGTTGGCCAGTATTATACCCTCCAGTAGAGATGGCCAGAGCAGTTCTGAGTTTCACCCTCCAGCGGGGCTGGGCAGTGGGTTACTCATCGACTTCTAGGGTTTACCCTCCAGCAGAGACTGGGCAGTGGGTCACCCGACGCTATTAGGGTCTACCCTCCAGCAGAGACTGGGCAGTGGGTCACCCAACGCACTTAGGGTCTACCCTACAATAGAGATTGGGCAGTGGGTC
Organism: Viscum album; assembly: GCA_963277665.1. NCBI lineage: Eukaryota > Viridiplantae > Streptophyta > Magnoliopsida > Santalales > Viscaceae > Viscum > Viscum album. The sequence goes on along the minus strand of OY728127.1, from coordinate 338,968,715 downwards.
ACCCCATGACCTCTTAGGGTCTACCCTCCAGCAGGGCTGGGCAGTGGGTCGCCCGTCGTCTAGTTCCAGGTCTACCCTCCAACAAGGCTGGGTAGTGGGTCGCCTGTCGACTTATTCCAGGTGTACCCTCCAGCGGGGCTGGGCAGTGGGTCACCTGATGACGTATTAAGGTCTACCCTCCAGCGGGGCTGGGCAGTGGGTCGCCTGATGATATATTAGGGTTTACCCTCCAGTAGGGCTGGGGAGTGGGTCACCCGATATTTGGTTATGAATTACCCTCCAACAGGGTTGGGCAGTGGGACACCTGTTGGCATTCTAGGCTCAGTTCTTTCTACTAGGCTAGCCTGTGGCTTTCCTCCGTGATTACCAGAGCGGGACTCTTGGTTATACGGGTCAGTGTTGTGACGAATTTGACTTTGAGAAGACCTCTCGACTGTAGGGCAGTGACGAGGTGTGGTTTTACTTTCCCTAGAATTCTCAAGTATGATGGGATCTTTCCCCACAGAGATGAGTTCTTGTGACGTGATCTAAAACCATACGGGCGAGTCAGTGCCACCCAAAGCGGATAGTGTCGAAGTGCGGTGATTGATCCCCTTGGCTTGCGGTTCGGGGCAGACGTGCAGGATGCTGGGCATTGATGGAGTTTAATTCTGGGACTGTTGGCTACTCGTTTTCTTGGGTTGAGCTACGGGACAGAGATCCCCTTACGATGTTGTTCGAGCTTCTTGATGAGCATAAGGATATGTATATACCTTGTTCCAGAACCCACTTCTTGGGTTTGGTTACTCTCCTTCTAGGAGAGGCGAAGACGCACGGGGTATGCCACGTGCTTTCCATGTCTAGATTCTCATGGTTGGACGAGTCTACTCTCCTGCTATAGGTAGTGAAGACTCTACAGGAAGTTCATCTTCTCACAGTTTCCTGCTCCTTGTGTCTGGACGAGTCTACCTTCTTTCCTCTTGTTGGGTTGAGATGGACTCTTTACTGCACTCTCTGTTGTACTCCTTTAATTTTCCTATTCGCTCTACTGCTCACCTTCGGTACCTCCTTTGTTGCTCCCTCGAGCCTTCGGGGTATCCTACTGAGTATTTTTATACTCACCCCTGCCTGGGCTTTGCCCGCACTTGGTGTGCCCTTTCAGACGACAGACAGGTTGGTCGTGACTTCAGTAGAGCACAGGAGTTCGGGAGCTTGGACCGCGTGTGGTGGTCGTAGTCAGGTTCCAGGTGGGGGACCCTTCCAGCTGTTTTCTTTTGTTCACCTGTTGCCGGGTTGTGCCACTTTTTTTTGGTTGGGCGCGTGTTTTTCCCCTTTTCTTTTCAGCTTACTTTCAGCTTGTACTTTGTACTGTTTAGAGGTCGATGCACATTTGTAGTTTTTATATATATGTTTCTCTTTTACTCTGCTTGTCTTTTCTTTTACTCTACACTTTTGCATTGAGAGTACTGTGTGTGTGTGTACAGGTGCTTAGGCAAAGGCCTCCCCGAGTTGTTGTGCCTTCGGCGCTGGTCGCCATCCCCTGGCCTATGGATGCGGGCTTGGGGTAGTTGCGGCTCGAGCCCGGGTAGGGTTGGGTCATGACAAAGTGGTATCAGAGGTGGTTCGTTCCTTGGGATGCTGTTCGGACGTCCCTAAAAGAGGAATTGGTTGAGATTTTGGGCAATAGTGTTAACGTGTCTCGAGAGAGGCTCTCAGGCCAGGGAGTCCAGTGATGGTGCGGCGACCAACGTGTCCATTCACCAGGACCTTGATAACCTGCTTGTCGACTCGGCATGCTGAGACACTTGTTGCAGGGGAAATTGGTTTGTGTATCACATAAGATTGAGTCTTTGAATATCCTTCTTGACTCAGATCCACATCATTGTTGTTATTGGTATATACATATATGCTCATTTGATCGCGACACTCCTTGATAATATTTAGGATGTCTCCGCGAAGACAGCCAGCCAGGACACCAGCTTTGGTTCATGACGACGACCCTGTGAGCTATGAGGCCACAGTCCAGAACCCATTATGAGATCCCCTTTCTCCGGGTGGGCCGATAGCAGCACCCCCACCTGTTGAGTAGCAGACAGCTTTAGCAGAGCAGACGAGGCTTGAGCGCGCTCTGTGAGTTCCAGCGGCAGAGACCGCTGAGGTTCAGTGGTGAGCAGACCCTCAGGCAGTAGAGGCTTGGCTCGAGGCAGTGGTTAGCCTTTTCAGGCTTGTGTAGATGATGGAAGATCAGAGAGTGGCTTTGGCAGCCAGCCTTTTTCGTGGATCAGCTTGGCATTGGTGGAGTCTGGTGACTCAGTTTCTTGACGTGTCGTCGCTTTCGTGGGGAGGCTTTCAGTTGTTGTTTCATGAGGAGTTTTGTCTCTCCTGCTTGCGCTCCGTTCGGATTCAGGAGCTCCTACAGTTTCATCAGGGAGGGATGACGGTGGCTGAGTACGCGGCTAGTTTTGTAGACCGTGCATGCTTTTACCCAGACTTGGTCCATAATGACAACATCCGAGTGCGGAAGTTTGAGTAGGGTCTCCTCCGAGAGATTCATGCTGTCATAGTACCCTTAGGCATTTCCACATATGCCGGGGTGCCAGAGCAGGCATTGGTGACAAAGAGCTTCCTGTCATGTTTTGTGGTTGGTAGTGGTAGTGGGCGTGACGGAGCCGGAACGTCTGCCGTAGCTAGCAGGTGCCGGAGGAAAGGACCTCGATGCAGGTGGCCTTTCCATTGCCGGTTTCGGAGACATGGTCGTATAACACTGTGGCATAAAAGTGCAGGGCCTCAGCCGAGGGTTCCCTTCTGTGAGTGGGCTCCGGGTCGTGCTCGTACACCACAGTGGCGCCAGAGGGCACCAGGACAGCTCAAGGAGCGGCGGTGCTATGCTTGTGATGGGCGAGATCACTTGGCACAAGACTGCCCGACCCAAGTTGCTGAGAGCTTCGGGCAAGCAGCATGTGAACCACCACGACAGAGGCAGTGCCGTTATCGGAGTAGTACCCAGAGAGGTGGTGCTAGCAGAGGAGCGAGAGGAGCTGGAAGTGGAGGACGACCTTACGAGGTCTTCCCATCACCACTAGGCGGTCCACGTCAGGCTCCGGGAGCTGACAGTTGGGACCGCAGACAGCCGCGAGCTTTGGATATCTACGATCCTGCAGAGCATGAGGTGATAAGAGGTACACTCTACAACTCTTCTACTTTTTGCAGTAGAATTGTTAGAATCTGCCTGTGAAATGCTTTCCTCCCTGCTCCTTGTTTGAGGTGTTACCAGGGTGACGCAGGGCGTCGGGTGTAACCCTGTGTAGGTAAGTTAAAAGGTGTGGGACCTTTTTCTTTAGTCGATGGTATCGACTCTATCTCTTTTCGAGTGTGTAAGAGAGTCTTGGTTGTGAGACATCGACTGTGGAACCTTGCGTGATCAGATATCCTTGAGAGTTTCACTATATGGATATTCTGAAGGAGGGAATCACCGAGCCTTGTTCCAGGTGCGGACGATGATTCCAGTTGTGACATGCGATGTAGAGGTTTGGTCGGGGAGGTGAGCTACCCCCAAGAGCCTTCGGGCCGTTTGAGATCGTGCGGAGGGATGGTGAGGTTGCCTACCGCCTTGCCCTAACCCCAAAGGCTGGTTTGGGTGCATGACGTCTCCCACGTGACTCACCCAAGAAGAGGCGTGCATGCTCCTATGAAAGACATCTGAAAGGGTAGACCTCACGTGAATGGATCATCCCTTTGGTCTATGTGCGGTGACACAGGACTGTGCAAGAGTTCTTCTGGGTACGGGAGAGCCAGGTGTGGGATTAGTACCCTCAGTTATTCCCTAGTTTTTAATTTTGGGGATGAAAATATTGATGGAGGGAATGATGCAAGAACCCGGTTTTTGCTGTGAAAGACTTTTCAATATTCTTTATGACATTCTAGAGCAGCGCCTTCAGACGGCGTGCGATTCCGAGCCCCGGGGTGGCCAGAATTAAATTTTCAGTGCGTTCACACTGGAAACACCAAATAAATAGGATAACTCCTAAACGGAGATACAGATCCGAGATCCGAGTGTACGAATGGGTTTAGAATGGGGTGTTTACCCTAGGAACGACATAAAACTTGTCGGCGCAGGACGTTTGGACCCCTCGCCCGCTTTCGGAACGATAGACGGATAATTAAATTAATTAATTAATTTTTTTAATGGTTAAACTCAAGTATATCTTAAATGGTGGCTCAGCTTAGAAAAAAAAGGTCACCATTGATTTCGGAGCGTGCCGTTTACCCTAGGAGGGGTGTAAGTTTCGCGGGCGCGGGCCGTCTGTGAAAAATGGCCCCAGGGGCGTTTTCGTAATTTGGAGGCCTCAAGCACTAAGTTTAATAACTTTTGAACGGGGCCTCAGTTTAAAATTACAAGACCGCCGTTGTGCTCAGGAGGTGGCGTTTACCCTAGGGGAGGCTTAACCTCGACCCTGCTGAGGGTTTGGGTATGAGGCCTGCGGGCGGGGAGTTTTAGTGTTTTCTTTTTAAACACTTAAACCCCCCACCCTCTTTGTTCTTCTTCCCTGGCGCAAGGAGCTCCTCCATCCCCTCCTCCTCCACTTCGGAGAGGTGTCTACGGTGAGGCAGCTCCGGCGAGGCGGCGGTTCGGCGGAGAAGCTCCGGGCAACGCCCACGAGGTAGTATAATTTATGAGCTTTCTATCGCCCTTTACGTAATTGAAATCGGAGTTCGGAGGAGGCCGCATCGGCTCGTCGAAGTTTACGGGTTTTCAAATTTTCCAGCGGGTTTCCCTTTTTCCGGCGAGTTCCAGCGGCGGCGGTGGCTGGAAGAGGCTTCTCTACCTGGCGGTGGCGCTCTTCAGTGCGGCAACGAGCTCCGGCCGCGACAGCTTCACGCGGCGCGGAGCGGAAGGACCGGCCGGCTCTGCCGGCCGACTGACCCGAGAGACCGGGGTCACGCGCCGCGACCCCATGGGGGAAGCAAAGACCCGCGCCAGGCGAGTCTTCACACGGCGAGGTGACCGGCCCTCATCGCCGGTCTACAGGCGGACCGCGAACCGGTGCCGGGCCACGCGGCTGAGCCGCGGGCCGGGCCAGGTCGGGCGGACTGGCCGGTCCAGCCCAAGGGGATCTTTCCCCCCCTCTTCGGACGCCCGTAATTCTCATTACGGGTTTCCAATTTGTATGAAGTCTGCGGCTGTGGGGCCGTATCATCGAGGAGGACTTTTTGAGATGGTTTCGGGAATTTTTAATTCCCGAAACGAGAGGCCGTGGAGGCGCGATGTGTCTTTAAGTGGACGAGCATTTTTCCTGAGATTCTTGTTTTGAGCGGCGCAGGAACATCCGATGTCCGTTTTGAGCACCATCAGTGGTGTTGGAACCCTGGCACCGAGGTGGAGCTTTCTAGGGTGGTTTCGGGCATTGAGGACGAAGTTGAGGTGTGGGCCCCACAGACCATCTTTTGAGCTGCGGGCAGCGTTTCACGACTTTTTCATCGGACGTTTGTTCGGGGCGTGCGAGCAGTCATTTTTGGGTGTTTTTTTGAGGGCATCACATTGGCGCAGTCTGCCCGCTGTAATTCCGCACGATGGTGCAGGCCCATGAGGGTCGTTTGGGCGTCGATGGTGATTTTCCATCTTTATCACCGGGCGACCGTTTTGGACAAGTGAATAGTCCATCTTGTGTACTTTTTTGAGAGGATCGCAATGGTGTGATCCGTTCGTTGTGTTTTGGGACCGGGTTGCGGGTCCCACGAAGCACCGATCGTGTGCGGTGCACCAGAATACACCTTTTTCTCTGGATATCTGTTGCACTCATGTGAGTAGTGCTTTTGACGTGTTTTCCCGAGGGGATCGAATTGGTGCGATGCGCCCGACTGTTTTCGGGGCCGAGGCTCGGGATCACGGGATGTCGTTCGGGCGTGAGGTGGTGTTGGTGACTTTTCCGTTGGATATTCGTTTGAGGCGAGTAATTAGTCTATATCGCATGTGTTTCCGTGAGGATTACAATGGTGTAATCTGTTCAGGTGAGCGGAGCCTCATTCGCGATCATATGAAATGTGGAAATGTGAAGGTGCCCCGGGGGCGGTTCTTCTACTGTGTTTGTAGCGGACTCTTGGCATGTGATCGCGTGCACTCCCGTGTGAGTGAAGTAATGCTTGAATAGATGTGGTGGGCCGTGCCCCAGTCGTTGTGGCGGCAAGTTGGAGATGTTATGTCATGCCTTCGCGTTGACGTTGGGTGCCGGGTGCACGATAGCCCTTGGGCTGAAAGTGAGGTATACTCTGGGAGTATACGGGAGCGCTTGGAGGTACGTGTGGTTTGTACCTGAGACGTTCATGCGCTTGGTTGGGGGTTAACTTAGGGCCACATGTCATGTGGGCCCCAGGTGCGTTCCGAGCTCTGATTTTAATACTTTGACCTCTCGAAACGTAGAGGGTCCCTCTGTGCTCGTTTGTTTAACCAGCAGGGTTGAGTGGTCTCCCCCTGGTTTCGTTCTCGATGGATCAGCTAGTAGCAGTGCTAGTGACACCCAGTGATGGAACAGTCACTGAAACTCTTTTGGGTGAGTTATTTTGGAGTTGGGTGGTTGCGTGATACCCACTCCGTGTTCGGTTGGCCAGTGTTGTACCCTCCAGTAGAGATGGCCAGAGCAGTTCTGAGTTTTACCCTCCAGCGGGGCCGGGCAGTGGGTTACTCATCGACTTCTAGGGTTTACCCTCCAGCAGATACTGGGCAGTGGGTCACCCGACGCTATTAGGGTCTACCCTCCAGCAGAGACTGGGTAGTGGGTCACCCGACGCACTTAGGGTCTACCCTCCAGCAGAGACTGGGTAGTGGGTCACCCCACGACCTCTTAGGGTCTACCGTCCAGCAGGGCTGGGCAGTGGGTCGCCCGTCGTCTAGTTCCAGGTCTACCCTCCAGCAAGGCTGGGTAGTGGGTCGCCTGTTGACTTATTCTAGGTCTACCCTCCATCGGGGCTGGGCAGTGGGTCACCTGATGACGTATTAAGGTCTACCCTCCAGCGGGGCTAGGAAGTGGGTCGCCTGATGATGTATTAGGGTTTACCCTCCAGCAGGGCTGGGCAGTGGGTCACCCGATATCTGGTTATGAATTACCCTCCAGTAGGGCTGGGCAGTGGGACACCTGTTGACATTTCCGGCTCAGTCCTTTCTGCTAGGATAACCTATGGATTTCCTCTGTGATTACCGGAGCAGGACCCTTGGTTATACGGGTCAGTGTTGTGACGACTTTGACTTTGAGAAGACCTCTCGACTGTAGGGCAGTGATGAAGTGTGGTTTGACTTTCCCTAGAATTCTCAAGTACGAGGGGTACTTTCCCCACCGAGACGCGTTCTTGTGACGCGATCTAAAACCGTGCGGGCGAGTCAGTGCCTCCCAAAGCGAATAGTGTCGAAGTGCGGTGATTGAGCCCCTTGGATTGCGGTTCAGGGCAGACGTGCGGGATGCTGGGCATCGATGGAGTTTACTTCTGGGACTGTTGGCTACTCATTTTCTTGGGCTGAGCTACGGGATGGAGATCCCCTTACGAAGTTGTTCGGACTTCTTGCTGAGCATAAGGATATGCATATACCTTGTTCTAGAACCCACTTCTTGGGTTTGGTTACTCTCCTTCCAGGAGAGGTGAAGATGCGCGGGGTATGCCACATGCTTTCTGTGTCTAGCTTCTTGTGGTTGGACGAGTCTACTCTCCTGCTATAGGTAGCAAAGACTCGACGGGATGTTCATTTTCTCACACTTTCCAGCTCCTTGTGTCTGGATGAGTCTACCTTCTTTCCTCTTGTTGGGTTGAGCTAGACTCTTTACTGCACTCTCTGTTGTACTTCTTTACTTTTCCTATTCACTCTACTGCTCACCCTTCGGCACCTCCTTTGTTGCTCCCTCGAGCCTTCAGGGTATCCTACTGAGTATTTTTATACTCACCCGTGCTTGGGATTTTCCCACACTTGGTGTACCCTTGCAGATGCCGGACAGGTTGGTCGTGACTTCAGTAGAGCACAGGAGTTCGGGAGCTTGGACCACGTGCGGTGGTCGTAGTCGGGTTCCAGGTGGGGGACCCTTCCAGCTGTTTTCTTTTGTTCACTTGTTGCCAGGTTGTGGCACTTTTTTTGGTTGGGTGCGTGTTTTTCCCCTTTTCTTTTCAGCTTACTTTCAGCTTGTACTTTGTAATGTTTAGAGGTCGATGCATATTTGTGGTTTTTATATAGCAGTTGCTCTTTTATTCTGCTTGTCTTTTCTTTTACTCTATACTTTTGTATTGAGAGTGCTGCGTGTGTGTGTACAGGTGCTTAGGAAAAGGCCTCCCCAAGTTGTTGTACCTTCAGCACTGGTCACCAACCCCTGGCCTATGGAGGCGGGCTTGGGGTAGTTGCGGCTTGAGCCCGGGTAGGGTCGGGTCATGACAACTTACATAATCTTGTAACCATTCTTGGCTACCTTATAATCTGTAACCCTCATGACTACCTTACTTTGTGTAACCATCGCAGTTACACTTGGAGTAACCATATAGAAGACCTCCAACATACACATACCCAATGCATTGGAGGGAAATATAGGTCTCAACCTTCATCATAAATAATTCCCAAGAACCAAAACATAATCAAACAATATGAATGATTCCATAAAAACATTGTTTTGGAATTTCGTAAAACCGAATTTTAAAAGAGGATTTTTAAAGAAAAGCCCCTTATAAATATCATACAACTGAAGATAGACTTAATAGAGTGGATGAGTTATGTATATATACTTTAAATAAACATAATGAAACATAATATAAACAGAACCCATCACACAAACAATTTAAATAGTACATAAATAATGAAGTAGAAGGTTAACCCAAAAAATGGAAATCAGGTTAAGAATTCCCTTACCTTGGGTTTGTATTACTTAGAACTTTTTTAAACCTCCTGTATAATGGTTAAGAGAGTGTTATTAATATTTTACAGAAAAAGTTTCATGTTTATAACATCTTATATGATCATTTCATAACATCATTTCACCCTTAATTGTTAGTATTTTTCCCCTTGCACTGTTTTTGGTTGAATTCTTTACATGATTTCTATGATTGGTTTATAGTGGACATTCTTGTCGATTGGAAGTGAAACTACAGAATTAAAATGGAGTAGTATTTTCATATATAAAATAACATAAATTATTCCATTTATCATTTTTAATTCTTACATGAGGATGATTCATATGTTATAACATTAATGATGTTCGTTTAGATCATTTTAGTGGTTATTTCATAATAACAACCCTGTTTTGTCTTATAAATTAGAACCATGAGTACAAAATAATTCCAGAACCATGGGTGAGTAATAAAACATATATTATAACCTGATTCAACCGTATAAATGGTTTAATGACCAGACTTGAAATAATTAATAGAAATTGAAATCACATCGTCCACGATGTCGGTAATTTGACACAAACGGACAATGTTTTTATTCTTTAAATAAGTGGGAGAGGAGAAGAATAATGATAAGTAATTTTCCATAAAAATGATAACATATAGAATATACATGATTTATAGAGATTTCATGCCTCTTGGGTAAGGATATATGAAGAAAGAACAAGGAAATAACTCAAAATAGAAGAATAATTGTGAAATCGCTTACAAAAATTCTGCAGCCTAACGGCTACGCAACATGGTTTTAGAAAATATTAAAAAGAGAGGGGACAAGGGTCACCCATCAAAAAATGAATCATAATATAGAGTAGATCAAGAATAAGAATAAAACAAGAACATGGTATGGAAACTTGAAAGTTATACTACATAAAAGAGAACTTGAAAGGAAAAAAGAAAGAAATTGAGAATTTTCTTACCTTGTAGAGTAACCCTTAAAACTTTAAGGTTGGGACCTTGGGGGCTGGAGGAAACCTTGGAAGGAATAATATTAAGGTAATGAGTCCATATATTTATTTATGGAGAATTGGGAATGAATTAAATGAAGGGAAGAGTTGGTATTTATAGGAAAAGTGAGGGATTATTTTAATAATTTTCAAGGGACACCTCATGAGTGGTATTTACAAAAACCATGGACTTTCCCATGGTATATGCCACTTGGGGAACCTCACATATTATTTAACTATAAAAAAGTAAACCATATTTATGAAATCATTATTATATCATTAATGATGCCATTAATACACCGAAACTAAAAACTGTATTTTTTATTATTCACCGAAAAACCAACTGTTTCAGAAAAATTCTCAAAATTCACCCTAACCATTTATCGACGTGTAGATTTAAAAAATGAAGTCCATTTTTTGAAAATAATTTTCTAAATATTATTAATTTAATTTTTAAATAAAAGAATACTTAATTCAAAAATTAACAATTCTAATTCTGTAACTACTTCTATATCATAATGAAAAATTAACCTATATTCTATTATCTTAAATCCTTAATAAAATAAAATAATAATAAAATTTACTATTCATTAGGGTAATATTACTATTCATATTACTATTCATAAGGGTATGTTACTATTCACCAAAAAAACAAGTTGGTTCCAATAGACTCCAAATAAAATACTGAACACAAATGTAGATGACAATTTCTTGAAATTCAGAACATAGAAGTAGAAAAGTTATGTTTTAAAGGCTAATTAAAAATATCTACTTAAAACAAAGTTCCATGAATTTATATTTATTTTTAGAAAAACTTGGGGTGTTGCATTTATAATTGTGCAGTTTTTTTAAATAAGTGATTTCAAAATGGAAAAAGGTATTTTCCTCAAAAATGTTTTTATGACCTTTTAATGGTATTTCCATTCATTAATGATAACAACCCTTGATGTTACTTTTGATTAAATTGGGATATTTTTTAATGATACCATCATAATTCTTTATCTATATGGATTATTATTGTTTAAAAGAGATTTCCATAGAACCTATTTCATTTCCACTGGTTAATCAGGGTATGAAAGGAATGCTCCATTTTAATGTATATGTTAACAAATAATTTACCTACCATTATAAACTTTATTTGATGTTTGTATTACATTATAATTTTTTATGTTTTATTTAAAGAAACCCCAACTTCCCTTATTTAGGGTGATTTATGCTTTGAAAATGGGTTTTTAAAAGTAAAGGATATTTTAATATCTAGAAATATTTTCTTATGGGTGTAAATATTATTATGAAAACTGTAAGATTTTATGTGTTATTATTATGTTATGGTTTTTGTGTGTTTTTTATAATTATGGGTCTTTTGATTATAAATTTAGGGTGGGTGATCATGTTATATCTCTCTAATGCATTTGGTAAATGTATGGAGTTAACTAATTAGGTTTCTCCTAAGATATTATTGGAATATATGGCAATTTTTATTCCAAGTATAACCGTGATGGTTATTTCAAGTGTAACTAAAATAGTTGCTCCAAGTATAACTATGATGATTATTCCTTGTGTAACTGTGAGGGTTACTCTATATGTAAGAGTGATATGAAAATGATGCCCCAAGTTTCCTAAATGTTTTATCTATGTTTTCTACGGGTCTTAAAAGTTTCCTTTGAGAAATAAGTGTGCATTTTTCATATGGAAACGATTTATTTCATAAGATCAAGGATTAGTGTGAAAGTTAAGTATTTTTTGGGATTTTATGTTTCCATTGGATTATTAGATTTATTAATTTTATGTCCCTTACTGATAACTACTAGAAAGAGGGGAAATATCCACAGATCTATGCCCATAGTTTTCAAAACCATAAGTATAACTTGAATAAATTTAGTCTATACCTATGGTTTATTTAAAACCGTAGGTATAGATACTATATAACAATGGTTTTTAGTAAATTTTGGGTATAGAGGGGTGAATATTTTCACCCCACCCATGCTCCCCCCTCCACTCATCAGGACACCCTCCATAGTTCCCTCCCCCCAGTGTTTCCCTTACCCAACATGCATCCCCCTTTCTCCTCCTCTAATTGATGCACATCCCCCCTTCTCCTCCTCCTCTGGTAGATGCACATCCCCCTCCTCCTTTGGTCGAGCATCCCCCTAGGCCGTGCATCCCCCCTAGGTCGAGCAGTGTTTCCCTCACCCGATGTGCATCCCCATAGGTCGAGCGGTGTTTCCCTCACCTGATGACCGAAACTTCTTCTAGTCCATAATTCTCCACTAATTGGGTGTTTTTATGATTTTGGTATTCTTTGATAGTGAGTCCCTAATCCTTCTTCCAGAATGTTTAATTGATTCTAGTTCAGTTTGGGTTTTTTTTATTTGATTTGCATCATTTCATATTTTTTCATTTATCTTTGATATCTAATTGATTTTTTTTTTCATATTGGTTATATTTAACATATTTTGGTTTAGTATACATTATTTAGTTATATTTAACATAGTTTGGTTTAGTATACATTATTTTAGGTTGATTTATACTATAAATTTAGAGGATATATTTCTTATTTTTTGAAGCACACATTTTGTTTTAAATTTCTATTGATTTATAACATGATCTGTTATGTTTAGTCTCTTTGATCAATTAAAAAAAGAGGGAGAGTATTGTGGATTTATTTCAGTTTTATAATTATTCAAATGAGAGATTTTGTTAGAGTGTATTCTCAAAACTTTTTGATTGTGTTTGGATAATTATATATCCCTCAATAATTTCTTTTATTTATTCATTATTAATATTATTATTATTCTATTTTTCATTATGTTTTGATGAATTTTTTTCTATGTATTTCGTATTACACAGGAATTCTCTTATGTATTTAAAATATTATATATCTGAAAAAATGTTATGTATTAGATTTTCTATAGTGATAAATATCTTATTTATAATTAATCTCTAACATATTGATGTTTTTAGATTTCTTTCCAAGGGAAAGAACTTTTGCATATTTTTAAATTCTTACTCATTGAATATATTTCTTATATATTGATTTTTTAGCAAAGGAAAATATATTATGCATTACTTGAAAATGTTACACTTGATTTAGAATGTTTACATTACATTATCATCATATCAAAAAATATTTTATGTATTCACTAGATGCTATAATTTGAAAAATTCAGAATATTATGCATTTCAGTTTAGAGAAAATTATATTACACATCTTTTGGATTAAAGGCTCATGATGCGAACATTTAGTTGCACCATGAATTACTTAGAAGTTAGTTTATCTAATGATGTGATATATAGAGTATCATAAGTTATGATTATTATATTATCAAAAATTATAATCTTGGAGATAAAAATTTACACTAACTATATATCCAGGAAGCTCGACTATGAAACATACTGGATTCCTAGATGCTTACATAGAATTCATGATCAAAAGATCCCATGAAGAACACTATATAAAGAATTATTATAAGGATACAATAAATAAAACATAGTATCAATTTATTACTGAGATTACATTAAATATGAGGCCACTATATAAAATAGATTCATGGGTTTATATAAATATGGCCATAAGTAATCATACAATGAGAGACAAATCATTTATATTCTTGATATAGAAGTGATTCTATATGGGAAACATGAATTGTATTATACACTACTAATATGGATTTCTAATTAATTAAAGGATAATATATATCTAATTTTTTTACCCCAATACTCAGTGTTTGAAGTTTCTTTTATCTACACTAACAAACCATTTTCATCCTTTTCAAATTTATATTTTTATATTTTTATTGTGTAGTTATTGTCTATGTTGTATAGTTAGTATCAATCTATAATCACATATCACACATGATTTTTCCTCCACTAAATGTAAGTGACTTGGTGATGCTAACCTAATCAAAAAGAAAATTTTTCATAGGTTTTACCTTGTCCTTGAAAAATGGTATTGGCCAGGCTCTACGTCCATGTGTAAAAGTGACAAGAGGTTTGGTTTTTTATTAGAGAAAGATCAATAATGTTCTTAGTTGGTACTTGGATGCATTTATCTTGGTTATGAAATCACCTATTAGATTAGAGTGAAATTTATTTCATCCATGATTGGTTGTGTTTGGTAATAAACATACATTATGGAATATTTTTATTAATATACAATACTTCATGTAGTTGTTTTTAGTTTTGATATTAATTTTTTATGTTACATTTAACTATTTTGTTTTTATGTTCTAATAGTTTTATTTTTTATAGTACATATCAATTTTTTAATTTTTTATGCTATGATATATTCTATTTGATTAGAAATTGTGTCCTCTAATAAAATTTTATTATATATTGGGATAAAAAGTGATCTTTATTTAATCTTCAATTCACTCCCTCTTGATGCTATTGTTTGGTTATCTACAATAATAACAATTTTTTTTAGAGCTTGCATCATTTATTTTATTTTTATAATATATTTGATATTAATGATTCTTCACATTGGATTATAGAAGAATAATGATCTTAGTGTTTCACTACTGAACATAAAATATTATTAAGACCAAAAGAATTATTAATTTTGTATACTATTAAATGTTACACATAATACCAAGGGAGTATAAGAATTAGAAACATAGTATTTACCAAATACATGATATTTTAAATTTTTATTTTAAAAAATGAAATTCTCAACACAATTTACAAGTATTGTGTATTTTTGGAAAATAATTAATTGAGAGAGATGATATTTACATAATGAGATTATAAATGTTTCTAAAAACATAATTAAAAGAAATAAAAAAATATATCCTTAAGTAAATCCATCCATTTAATTGTTAAATATGATTACCCAGTCTTACACTTTTGAATCCAGTGCTATAAATAGATATTGTTCATCACTTATAGCGTATGTTATTTCTCTTATTCTTTGTTTTTCTAGTGACTAGTTTTATTTGATTAATTTAATAAAAAAATTGGTTGAAATGATTTTTTTTAATTATGGTTTACATTGCTAATTGGAAGATAATTTTTCCCTTTTTATAGAATGGATAGAAGTTAGATGTATCATATCAATTAGATTTCAACTGAGTTTCAAAAGAATTTAGAGAATTTTTTAGATTTTTCATTTAACAATGCTTTGTATGGAGGTTCTATACAGTTCCCATGCTATGAATGTATTGGAAGACCATGGTTAAGCCTAGAAGAAGTTATCTACCATATAACAAAATTTGGGTTTCAAACAAACTATTATGTTTGGTATCACCATGGAGATACGAGACAATATTCTACTATTTATAAATGAAATGAAAGAGGTGATATGGAGAATTTGATATTTGATCGGTTAACATTTGTGCATCATATTGAGAGAGATTGTATGCTAGTGTAAGAAGGAAATGATATCAGTACACATGATAAAAATACTGAAGATGATGATGTTGAGAGAGTGAAAATTTATCAGAGGATGCTAGAACTTTTGTATATCATAAATATACTAAAATGGCCAAGTTGGAATTTTTAATGCGGATATATCATGGGAAAACCATTTAAGGAATTTTTAATACCACCATTGATTATATTCTTACATTTTTGAAGTACTTGCTTCCTGATGGTGTAGATATTCCCACAAATCATTATAAGGCATGGAAGTTAATTAAGCAGCTTGAATTTTATACTAATAATCTCCATACTTGTATAAAAGAGTGTAGTTTATTTAGGGAGTAAAAAACTGACCGTAATGACTGTAAAGAATTTAGTACATATCAATGGAAGGGAAATGCAGATGAAAGACCATTTAGTGTGCCACATAAAGTCATGTGACACTTTCCATTGATTCCCAGACTTCAAAATCTATTCATGTCTGCAAAAATCTCAGCCAATATGTGATGACATGATGCTGAGAGAATTAATGTTAATGATGAGTTGGTTCATTCCGTAGATGTATTATCATGGAATACATTTAATTCAAAACACCCTAATTTTGTAGCTAAGGTGCATAATGTTAGGTTGGGTCTATCTTGTGATGGTTTTAATCCATTTGGTCAGATGCTTACTGCTCATAGCATGTGGCTAGTTTTTATTCATGTTTATAATCTTCCTTCATGGATGTGTATGAAAAATCCTTTCACTTTATTGAGTATAATGATATATGGACCTTCTGATACCGATAATGATATTGAAATCTACTTGCAACCTTTAATAAGAGAGTTGAAGTAGCTTCAGGATTTGATCATGTGTAAATTCGATGATTCTTCAAAAAATACATTTCAGATGTGTGATACCCTTCTATGGACTATAAATGATTTCCCTTATTATGCAATGATGTTTGGGTGGAGCACAAAGGGAAAACTATCATGTCCCATTTTTATGAAGAATACATGATTGAGAAGGCTTAAATATTGTCGTAGTTTCAGTTTCATGGGGCATTGATGATTCTTACCAATGAATCATCAATACAAGAAGAATCACCAGAGGTTTGATAATACTGTTGAAATTGAAAAACCAACTCAATGTATGTTAGGAAGTGATGTTCTTAATTAATTGAAAGATTTCAGATTTTCTTTGGGGAAAGGTCAATTGAAATCTAAAAAGAGGAAGACTGTTGACACTGAAACCACTTACAATTGGAAAAAGAGAAGTATATTTTTTGAGTTTCCATATTGGTTTACCAATTTGTTACATCATTGTTTAGATGTAATGAATATTGAGAAAAATATATGTGAAATGTTACTTGAAATTCTTATGAATATAATGGAGAAGACCAAAGATGATTTCTAATATTATCGGAACTTGTTGGATTGGGGTATTTGACTAGAACTACATCCTGTGTGTATCAATGAAAACAAATGGAAAGTTCCTTATGCTTGTTATGTGATGAAACTGTCATAGAAAGATCAATTTCTAGTAGTATTGGAGAATATCAAGGTTCCTGATGGATATTCTAGCAACATCTCTAAACTATTCAACAGAAGGGATGTGAAACTAAAATCCCTAAAAACTCATGATTATCACATCCTTCTTAGTGAATTGATTCCAATAGAAATTTGGTATTTTTTGTCCAATAATTTAAGGGTGATTGTGATTCAATTGTGCCATTTTTTTAGATACCTTTTTTCTAAATGGTTATCCAGGTCATTCTTGATAAAAATGCAGCAGCAAGTGCCATTAATTTTGTATGAAATGGAAAACATTTCCTCCATCATTTTTCAATTTTTTGTTGCATTTAACGGTTCATATTCCAACGAAAACACTTATTTGGGGACCAATTTATTTTTGGTAGATGTATCCTAATGAAAGAAATACGTGCACAATGAAATTATATGTTCGAAACAAGAATTATCGTGAAGGTTCGATTGTGAGGGGTTATCTTGCTCAAGAATGTATAGATTTTTGTTCAATGTATTCGTCTGATGTGAGCACAAGACATAACCAACCAATGAGAAATGAAGATGAAAAATATGGGGAAATTGAGCCCTTGTTTCCATCTCTTACCCAAACAGGAGGAGTTGTTGGGTCTTATACATTGGATATATTGTTCCTTGAAGAGTAAGATATGGCACATCACACACTCTTGTTTAATTATGGTTTGTTCGATGACCATATCAAGTAAGTAATTTGGATATTTATATGTTATATTATATTATGTAATTTAACATATAACTTACACTTTTTATTATCATTTTATATAAGAAACATAAATAAATTATAAGTAGAGTTCATCGATATTTTCCTTTGAGAAGGAGAGAGGATTTTCATAGCCTAGAGTTTCCTTCCTGGTTGAAATCAATGGTATTACCATTACTTTAACTAGCTTAAAAAATATATATCTATTTAATCGTATTATTCATATATATTCTAGGTGTTGAGTTTACCTGTTCACTCTGTTTCTCAAGAATTAAGTGCATTGGATTTTGGTCCAAATTATTTGGTTCATGAATGAAAATATTTAATAATCAATGGGTATAAATTTTTTATAACTAATAAATATGTGAAAATTGGATCACATAATGATGGAATTATGTTAATTCGTTACAACAGATTTTTATGCTAGTGTATCAGATAGTCGACCTCAATATGAAGATGTGTATTATTACGAACTTGTTGAGAAAATATTGTTATTGGATTACTACTCTAAAGTTAGATTCATAGTGATGAAATGTAAATGGTTTGATTCAATTAGATGACATGATATATTTATTAATGACTGTAGATTCAGATTTATTAGCAAGATTCAATTCCGGCATACTGATGAACCATAAATTTTGGAATCAATGGATAAATAAGTATTTTATATGAAAGAACATTTGAGACCCAATAATAGTTTCATAAATGACATAATCCCAAGACATATTTTTCATGATGCTGGTGATGAAATTTCCACCATTGATTCCCCCATTAGTGTAGCTCAAAATATTTCATTGGATGAATCAAATTTTCACATTGTGAGAGTTGATGTTGAACCTGAAGTAGAGGTGGGTAATATATAAAAGCAACCATATATTTTCACTATTCATTTAGTTTACACTGACATGAGTTTTTTAGGTTAGTATTACTGTAATTACTATAATTTAGTTTCAGTTTGGAATGATATGTTTGTTTTAGTATTTTCTGGTGTCATTACATTTAATTAGATTTATTTCAATTTAGAAAATTTGGTTTAAATCTTGTTTTTAAAAAATGTATAACTTGGTAATGTAATTTTAAAAAATGTGTTAGTCATTTCAGTGTAATCATTTGTAAATTTAGTAATTAAAATAAGTCAAATTGGTTCCTCTCATGAATTGTTGATAGATGTAAGTTGCATGCAAGATTTATAAAAACTGTTTCTAAAAAATTTACATTTCATTCTTATGAAGCTTATTCCAAATACTAAAAAAGTTCAAAAGAAGCAACTATTTGGTCCCAATCGACCGGGGCATGAGCATGTGTTGCCTCTTTCACTTCCATAAGTGTGTATAATAATTGTAATGTTTTTATTCTACATTTCATATAATGTCATGTTAATATTCTTAATCAAATTTTTAGGGACCTTCATTTCCACTGGATTTGACTGAGTGGGGATGCTCCTAAACCTAGATGAAGCACCCATCATACCCATTCCTACACTGACCCACTAGCAGAAACCCCATCCACTACACCTTTCCATCCTCCACTAGAGTCTCCTGGGATGTTCTTATCTATGCCTCCATAATCATTTGAGCTACCCTCTTATTAACATTCCATGTCTTTTCCACCTCTAGGGATGATCCCACTAATGCCTCCATCATCTCATTTTTCCTTTTCTTCCCATACCATGAATACAATGCCTCCAAAGATGTTTCCACCTATACCATATCCATATCTGGTGATGTATACCCCATCCCACTACCCGTATTATGCCATGTCCACACCACCTCGAATTTCTACCATCCAACTGGAATTTGATGAGTCTGTTCCTTCAGCTTTCTCTCTAATGCATGAAGGCCACCCAGAGCATGCACTGGAACATACACTACCTTTAGAGGTTGTTGATCTAGGATAACCCACAGATCCATTACAGTATATTGAGAAGCCTACACAAGGTTTTTTATAACTATTTCAAATTATATAACTTCATTTTTTTCGTGTTGTACCGTGACTTAATTATTCTCCCCCTCTTTTTCTTAATTAGTGGGATCTTTTACTAGGTGATGTGGGTATACTTGGATGAATAAATTCTATAATCACTAGACACTACTAATGGTGGATTACAATCTATAAAATCAGATGGTAGGTAAAAATTAAAGGCAGTTTAGAAGTTTCATGACCACTTTGTCCAAGTATCACAATATCATTCCAGTGGAACCAGTGTCATAGAGACATATCAGTAAAGAGATCAATGAAAAATCCTGAGAGAAAATATGGGTAATTTTTTTTAAAATTTATATCTATATTATTTTTTTATTGAAATGAAATAACATGTTCATTGTGGAGTTGGTTTAACTTTACCGATGAAGAAGCTGCTAGGACTACAAGTTTGATGGATTTTGGGGAGTTATAGTGCTCATACAAGCATGAGTTGTATGTTGGTTGGAAAAGCAGAGTTGGTTCTGACTTAGAGGGTGTACCCACATTCCCTGACTATCCAAAAAGTCAATATCAAAAAATGATTTCACATTAGAAGACTGATGAGTTTAAGGTGGTACCAATATTTAATGGTTTTCATATAAAATTTAATTCTTATTACTTGTATTGTATTTTTTAGGAAGTGTTGGAAAAAACACAAACAACAAACATTCAATGACATATCTGCACACATTGGGGTGCACTAAAATACCCAACCATGAGAAGCACCATGTACTTTAACTGGGTATTATGATGTTATACAGGATGTTCTATTGAAAATATTTTTGAATAGACATATAATGTTTCAACATATTGGTAGATAAATTATTATCTAGGGGACTACCTAGGAACCTTTAGTAGGTCTAGTAGTTGGAACAAACCATCTTGAAAAACCATCAGCTTCATGATGTCCCAATGCATGACAAACCATCTTGAAACATAGGCCACACATACAGAAAACCACTAATCTTTTATGAGTGTCATTTAACTCAATGTTTGTAGGTCTGTGATGCAGCTTACTTGAATCCAGATTTGTGCATTTCTCATATATAGTTGTAATCCAGATTTTTTCATTTCTTATTTGTAGAAAGATGTATTGGGCATCGAATATCATGTAACTTATGAAAAATTATTTTTCTCCAGTAGAAATAAAAATGATGGAGTGAAGTAAATGCACACATACAAGATAATATTGTATGTTTTTTATTTATATTTAAAATATTTTTATGAAATTCATAACTTAATATGTTTATAATTTTGACAGTCTTCCTTGGAGTCCCTCGATGATAAGGAAGATGAAAACTTTAGGCCACATGATCATTTGAGTCAGGTATTAGGTTTGGAGCACCCGGGGAGATCCCAATGTAGACTAGGTAAAAAAGTCATCCCCTATAGGTATTGGTCCTCCTCAGGCTCCTCTCAAGCCTCTTAAACCTCAGAGCTGGAAATTTCTCATGCAGAAGTAGCTGAGGAAAATAAAATAGATTTAGAGGAGTGAAAAGAATAAAACAAGAGTGTGATAGATGTCAGTTGATGACTGAACATTTCATGAAAGCTATGGCAGCTTTGAGTCAGTCACTTCTATTAGAGGATGCTATTACTTTTCATTCAAATATGGCGTCAATGCGCTCTTCAAATGATTCCTTAGGAAATGTTAATGAGGGTCATAGTGGAGATGAAGGTGGTGGAAATAGATTTGTTGGTGGTGAGGATGTTTCTAATGGTGTTGTTAGTTATGAGACTGATGATGATGTCGTTGATGGTGCTGTTGGTGATGAGGATGCTACTGATGTTGCTGCTGCTGATGATGATGGGGATGGGGATGGGGATAGGGATGGGGATTTTGGAAATGGGGGGATATTAATCCCTCCATTTTTGACTTAACATGGAGATTTGTTCAAGTAATTTAAGAACTTGAATTGACTGTTTGTATGGATGAGGATGTACATGTATGTTTTTTTTGATTTATAGGTGTAGTGTGGTTTATTTTTTATTGGAGTTTTTTTTTCGACTGATGGACTGCTTGTATGATGTGAATTTATTCATTCAATGAAATTCATTTTGATTATGTTTTAAATAGGGGTGTTAAATGGGAATTATTTAAGAAATTTTACATATTTATAACTTAATGAATTATCCTTTCCTAAGAACTTAAATTTGGTTTCCTTGAAGATCAACTCCAAAATCATCACATTTAAAGGGCTACTATCAAGAATATGTCTAGAAAGGTATTCCATAATTACAATAATACTTTTATTAAGCTTATACATACATTGCCTCCACTTCAACCTACATCTTGCTTACAATACTGTCTTTTAATTCCATGTAGTTACATTCCTGTAGATTTTTGAAATCACTGAGGCCTGATCTTGAGAAATCCAAAGAGATGTGGGCTACCATGATTCATTGGAGAAAATAATTTGGTGCATACACTATATTAAAGGTTATATTGGCTACATGTTATTCAAAATACTTCTTTTATTTCTTTTAGACACTTTTCTTGTTGAACATTATTTGTTTTAATTAGTTATTGTTTCACTTCATGCAAGGTATTAAATCATGACAAATGGACTAAACCTTTGGAACCTGATTTCATTTACAGTAAGTTTTTTTAATAAAATTTTATCTATATTATGTTGAATAATGGGGTGATAAGTCTTCCATTAATCAAGGCTCATCATCAATATGATCATTAATCAACACAAAATTTCTTGCTATGTTTTCATCAGCTATTAGGAAGTGATCGTTGCAGTCCTTTGATTATGAGGAGTCTGATCCATAGGTAACAAAATTTACACCATATTTGTTTCCATAGTTCATCTTTTGACTAGAATGTGCTAGTTACCGTATAAAACTAGTTATCTTTTCATAGTTGGCATGAATTCATTTTCCATTGCATTCATTTTTCATGTTGGATTATCTACTTTCTATTAACTACTCACCTGGTTTGAATGATTAATTACTTATCACTTTAGAAAGATTTAGGTGAATGGTTTCATTACATACACTGATATAGTAGTTGTGTTTCCTTTGATATTATTTTCCTTTGTATAAGTGTATTTTCAATTAAACAATTCACGTGTAAGTAGTTCAGGGAGAATTTTTTTAGCCCTTGGCTTTAAAAAAAGGAAATTACTTTTATTTGGTTTTAGGTATGAAAAATAGATTAACTTATTGATTTTATTTCTAATTTTCATTAATGTTTTTATTATTTATGTCATTATCTACATTTTAGAACTTATGTAATGGTGATTCTATAATCTGAGATCGTAGGATATGATACTTTTCATTGTGAAATAACTTTGTGTACATTTATTTGTGATTATCATTTAATATTTTTATCAATTTTTTACATTGCATGTTTTTTAAATTTATATTGATAGGTCAATGTTTTCTGTCATTTATTTTCATATTGTAGATCCATTACTTTTATTTTTTAAAACCATGTTGATATTGTTTTCATTGATGATTAGTTATTTTATTTCTACTAAATATTCCACAGTTAATGGTCTTTTTCAGGATGCAATTTATTCTACTGAAACTGCATTTTAGATTAAATATGCATATACTATAAACTATTTATTATACATGCATTATTTGAAAATATATATAATCTCATTTTTAAAATATTCAATCAATATCATGAACTATATCTCAATGTGATGGGAAATATTAAATTAAATTACTATGATGTAATCATGTATTTATATTGTAATTCATTTTCAACTATCCATATTCTTTGCATGAAATATATAGATAATACTATAAATTTCAAACATAAATATTCATTTTTTTCGTCCATTTACACATTTTATATGTTTAAAACCTACAATTAATTTATTCTTTTCAATTGGGTCATGTTAACATTATAATTTATGATTCTCTAATTTTAGTTGTCATTAATATTTTTTATTTTTTATTATAAATCAATTCTATTTATAGAAACACTTGTTGTGTTATTTTTATGGTGATGATGTGGTGAAACATGATATTGTAATGTGTGGAGACTCCGCAGCTACAATAATACATGACAATGAACTACAACCCTTTATAAAGTAATGTTAAAAAAGAAGATTGAAAAGATGATTTACATTTTGTGATGCTACAAGAAGGTAATATTGAATTATGATTTCTTTATCTTTGATTCCATCTAATATTTTTTTTTCAGTAACCACAATATGATACATTCCTGTTTATACAGGTTTTATTTCAATAGTTATTTTTCATAGATTTTTAGTTTCACATACAAATTTCATATACAATGTACAAATTGATATTGTAGGATTTATGTGAAGAAAAGTGAAATGCATATATTGAAATTGATAGAGATTCTTCACTGTATATTCGATAGAAATTCCATTTTTTTTCCAGTAAATACATTCTTCATTATATTAATTGATATCTTTTTTGTATGCAATTTATTATACTGAAACTTCATTTCATATTAAATCTACATATACTTTAAACTGTCTATTATACATGTATTATTTTCATACATACGAAATGTCATATTAGTTTCTTGTACTTTTACTATATATCAATTGGGATACATGTTTTTGAAAATTGGATCATGTACTCTATTGGAGTAGTGGATAAGGTGTTTAATTTTACAAGTGGATATTTTTTTAGATCATTGGAACATGTATTTTATTTAAGAAATAGATCATGTTTTTTAATTGAGTAATGGATCATTTTTTATAGCATTAGTTGATATCAACTTTCAATTTGTATTCAAATGAATGTGTATGCATAATGAACTCTACAACCGGTTTAATTTTTGGAAATGAATTATGAATATAGTTTAAACACCTTTCAATTTTTATTCAAATAGTATTGATTATTTTCTATACATGTGAAAGGAAACGATAATACAAGGGTGTGTTGATATCAATATATATGACCATGTCATGCAAGATTTTCTTAAAAAAGGAAATCATGACCATGGATTTAATTTCCACAGAATGATGACTGAACGTGGCTTTACCCCAGGTATTATTACTTGTAATAAGATTATAAAATGTCTCTATAAAGGAATGTGATATTCTTGATGTTTTTATTTATACTATTCTCATTCAAGGATTAATAAAGCATAGAAGAGTAAGAGACGCTCTTAGATATTTCTTCTAAAGTTTGAGATGTTACTTAGAGACTAATGCATTAACTTTGAACACCTTAATTGATGGTTCGTTATAGCAAAACCAAACCAAGAGTTCCATGACCATGTTTCTCCTACATTAGGGGGTTGGACAAATAACTTGTGTTTTTCTAATTCTTACTACTCCAACATTCACATTATGGGGATACATTAAGACACAAAGTTCATGAGATTATACTCTATTCCATCCATGTCATGGAAGATGTGGAAGGTGGGATTCCCAATGTTGTGTGTAGGAGGATTAAAATACACCCATTATAGATATGGTGTTACTTATAGCTCTACTATCACACATCAACTTCTCAATCACTTCCACTCAAGTAGTAAGGGACTTGATGGAGTCATAGGGATTTATCAACAATTTCATCCAGTATGATTCCCTACTGGGAGAAATGTTCACTGCCTATTGTGGATGGGTTTCCAAAACTAGTTGTTGATATCCAATTTAAGATAACCTGGGTTTTCTTTATTGAAAGAATAATAGTTGTTTCCCTAATAGAAGAAAATCATGATACTATTCAGTCATCGAGTTTATATAAACCGATGGTCTAGACCTAGACCCAATGAGATGATTGGAATATTCTCTTATTGGAAGATAATCCAATTCCTATTGGATATATACTAGATTAGAGACATTGATCACTGCCTTGGAATTATAATCATTAAGAATATTACCTCTAATTAGTTATGTATTGAATCTCTTTAGTTATTCTATCTTAGCTTCAAACTAGGATAACATTTCCTTGATGGAAATAAATATAAATTCCTTGGGTGGTTGATGGTATGTATATGTTTCCACAAAATTACCTTTTATTTGTCTGAAACATATTGAGCAGGTTGTAGATGATTATTTTTAGTAACTCTCAGATTTTGAGTGCCCCAAATTTTGGAAATGCACACCTTCTTCACCGATGTAGACTAGTTTTGAAAAAGTGTATCTTAATTATATCCTTCCATATCATTTTTTCTATAGTAAATATATGATATAGTTTTAAATGATATTTACTAACTTATAGCACACATAAGAAATCATGACCTCATCCTCCTTAGGGTAGTAAGCAGATTTCCCATCTTCATTAAAAAACATGTTCAAAAGTCCAATGAAAAGTGTTACAGAAAGAGAGTGACTCATTAGGATAAAACAAACTATTAGGATACTGATATTTTTAATGAAAACACACTTAGAGATTAGTTTCATCACTGAGTAATGTTATTTAAATATGTAATACATGGAAATGAAGAAAGAATATATAAATAAATTTTCAAATGAATACAATTTTGGCTATAAGAATCACCCTAACTTGTCATGGAGACCACATGGGGTCTTTAAAAAATATGTTCCTACCCCGGTTATTCTTGACCCACCAATAAATTAATATCAAAATATATCTATACCTTGAAATTATGAAACTAATTTATAGGATCTTTTTAGGAAATTTATTAATTTTTTTGAATCCAAGTACTCTTTTATAGAAAATCTGAAAATAAAAATGGGACAAATGACTATGTAATTGAGTTTTAGAGACAATGGCATGCTACCCTATACAATTTTTTTAAAACCTAAAGAAAATGTGATGGTTTTTACAATTATATTATGCTTAAAAACACTAAAACAAGATATAGTAAAACTTGTAGATGCTGTGATTGAGGATATAACTGAACTTGTGAACCCAAAATGGGAAGATAGAATACCATGTACTGTGGTTGTGGTTTTTTACTGGTTTATATTTTTTACAGGTTAATTATGGAAGGAAGAAAGGATGGTACTTATTGTCTAGTACAAGTATCTATACCCATAGTTTAATGAACCATGGGAATATTATGTCCGTTGTGATAAGTTATACCCATAGTTTTTTAATCCGTGGGTATAGTTATATGCCTACGACTTAACGAAAACCATGGGTATTATGAAATTCTCCTGAGTTACACCCACAATTTCCATATAACTGTGGGTATAGATCTATACCGATGCCTCAATAGCCATAGTTTATGGAACCATGGGTATAGCCTATACCCACGGTTCCATAGTTTATGGAACCATGGATCTTTTTTTTTCTCATTCCCCATTTTAAAATGTTTTTCATATAGTTTAAGTATGGGTAAGGGAAATGAAGAAGTGAAGTTGAAATTCATGAAAATTTTTCATGAAAAGAAATCATGTTTTATTTTAAAGGTTTTATGTTGTGGAAAAAATGGTTACTAATCATAAGTTTCTACTCTGTAAAATATGGTTTTGTTATGTAAGAGTTATGACCTAATTATCTAAAACTCTAAACCTAAAAGATATTTGGGAATGAATGAAAATGAAATATAGTATAAATAAACTAGAATAATTAATGTTTAAGTCCAAGTACTTATAGTTGGTATCATACTAGGGTTTAGATAACTTTATAGGATATGATGTTATTGAAGAAAAAGTTAATAGTCCTCTATAACCACAATGGGTAGTATGTTAGTGAGAATCATAGTTATTTTGGATTTATCAAAAAAGTTCAAGATAACTTGAATAAGAATATCTTAGTGTTTATCCTCCTTATAATATATTATATTATGATTTTTTTAATATGATCTCACTAACCTTTTTTATTTTAATAAATGACTAGATCTAGTTGGAACCAAAGTAACAATGGATGTGAAGGAAAATACATTGGTTGTATGAACGAACAACCGAATAGAATATGAGCTATAGTGAGAAAAATTGTGCTTATTCTTAACCAACTACCAGGATTAATGATTAGAAACTTGAAACTTGGTGAGTTTCCTAATGCATAAAATATGAGATAAATTATTTCCTATGGAATTTCAAGTGATAATGATCATAAAGGTAAATATATTCAATGATCTATGTGTAAAAAATGTGGAAAGAAGCACCTAGAAAAATGTATTAAAATAATGGGAATATGTTTTTTATGTGGAAATTGAGGTCATAAGAAGTAATAATACAAGGAAAAAGGAAGCGTTCAGTTAATTCCATGAAGGGGAAAGAATTTCTTCCTATGGTATCAATTGAACATTTCAAATGTGGGGAGAATGGTCATTATAAAAATTGATATCCTAGGGGAAATATCCAGAATGGGATCAACAATACCATAGATATACCTATTTAGCGATACTTAATTCCATTAAATTTGAAGATGAGGAAAATAAAAAGGTCATCTGAAAGGCATGAATTATTTCTTGGATTATGTTTTGACATTATTTAATCTTAGGACATGATTCATATTTTTTTTGTAAGGAATAAGTATTAAGGAATAAGATTGAAAAGCATGGTTAGTGGATTAGGAATAATGTTGAATGATTAATATGTATACATATAAGGAATTCAAGAGTTATAATATATTTAAGGGTGATCATAAGTTTAAAATAATCAGTACTCTTTTGAGGATGGGGGTACTTTGGGAGATTTTTATTAAGTTTTGATAGATGTTTGAGGTATATGTTATCCTTAAGTTTATCATGTGAAAATGTTATTTGAGGAAGAATTATATTATAGTTTTTTATAACTAAGTTTAAAGTTATTTATAACCTTTAGGGTTTATGTGATCTTTGGTTTTGAGATAATTATGGGTTATTACAATTTAGGGGATGTAAAATAAAAGTTATGAGATAAATTTTGAAGTTAAAACATTTCTTTAATGTTGAATATATTAAGGTTATTTTTAAGTATGTTTATAAAATATATGGGAATTTTATAAGGATTATATTAATATAGTTTTATAATACAACCCATTGGATCCAGTAAGGCCGTGAGGCTTGAACCCATAACTGATGGTCGACAAGGGTGCATCACCTTCCACTGACCTACATGATGTCCTTGTTAGTATGCCATTGTTTTTCTTTATTTAAATGATCTGATAGATAAAAGTTAATTTAATTTTGATAACATATGTTTTATTGTATATATAATCATGATATTGAAAATAATTTTGGGATAATGTGATTAATGTTATTTTGGATAAATTTCACTATTTTGGGAACCATATATGATTAAGGGAAATAGAATATTATAGGATTTTATTTGTGGAATAAAGGCTGAAATATATTTTGGAATAATATATGATTTTAATGTGATTTTATGTTAACTTATGTTATTTATAGAAATGATTATTATATCTTGGAGATTATATAATTAGGGAACATACTTTTTAGAATGAGACATTAAGAGTGATTGATGTTATTTGGAGATAAATGTTAAATTGATCTTAGAAGACTATGTGATAAAATCCTTTTGATTTTTGGGTTTCAATGATAGTCTATAATATTTTGAGGAATTTTAAGGATAGTTATTTATTGAATGATCTAATTTGAACTTTGGATATTACTGTTGAATTTTTGAAATTAAAGTAGTTTTTATTTGTTTGAAAGTTTATTTATTTTGTGAATTATATTATATTTTCGTAAATATTTGGTTTTGGTTAATTGTAAAGATAATAGGAATAAATTGTTAAACATTTTTATATTATGAGACTCATTAGAAGTTGAGTCTATTGCTTTAGGTATGAAAAATTCATCTTGAATACTCATCGATTAGAGTAAAAGATGAGATTGTGGTAGTTTTTGATTAAAGGATGAAATTATTCTTAGTAGGTAAGTATATTTTCTTATGTTTTTATTCTAGGGAGTAAAAAAAATTCCTCAACTTTAGTAATAGTTTTTTAAAACAAAAAAATTATCTATTTGCTTTTCTTACTGAGAAATCAATGGAGTTTTAACCAATCACAAATTTATGGTTTTGTGAGGGTTAACTTTCTCATTACCATGTTATATATTACTGTATATTAGTCCTTGGGAGTTAGTTTTTTATTCCATATCCATGTTTTCAATTCCCACTTATGTTATACTACTTGGAAACCTCCCATGTGTTATTCCCGATGAACTTCATACTTCCCCTTCTCTCTTTGGAAGAGATGGTTTTATTGAAAAAATAATTTTCAACAAATGTATTTTCAAAAGTCAAACCCTAGTTATCAAACCTGAGTTAAAATTGTGAGGATGAAATTACATAAATGGGGATAATTTAATATCCTAATATTTTAAAAATAAATATTATGTTTGATAACATACAAGATACACAACACCATGTTTAAATATACAACATATTATTATTATTTAAATGTGACCATTATAAACTAGTTGTTAAATTAATGGGAATAAATAGTATTAATTTCATTATGAAACATATATTGGTCTTAATCATTTATAATTTATTAATTAATTCTTTGTAAATAAGCATTCAATTTTTAGTAAAGTCATTTTATTTTTCCAAAATAAGTTTTCTTCAAAAATGGATTTTCTTACTTTTTATGAGTGAATATTATAATTATTTTTTGGAAATTTTAGAATATTTATTAAAAAAAATTAATTTCATTTTTTCATTCATCATGTAAAAATTTATGTTCAGTTGAATTTTTATGAATTTTCTGAAAAGATTGATTTTTCAGTGAATAGTGAAAAACACTAATTTTTATTAAAAGTGTATTTTCTTTTTAAGTATTTACAAATTAAAATTCTATTTTAGATCATTTTTAAAATTTAATTAGTTCCTTTTGATTTAAAATAATATAATCACGGTTTTTTTAAATGTATTTTTTACTTGAAATTAGTATAAAAACATTTTATATTTTAGAAAGGTTATTTTTCTGAAAAACCTGTTTTCATCACATTTTTTGGTTTGATTTTAAATTAAAATCTAAAATTTCATTATTTTTAATTTTTAAAAATTTATTCCATATTTCGAATTAGAAGTTACAAATTTGATAAATTTTTCCATTTTATTTTTAATCAAAATTAATTTTAATTTAAGTAATTGTTTTACCATAGTTAAGGGTAAATCAGTTAATTAAGGGTTAAAAATAAAATGAACCAAAAACTTGCCTATATTTTATTTAAAGAGTAAATTTAATACATACTCATACAAGATTTGGTTATATGACCTTTTGTTTCTATTTGGTTATGATTATGAACCTTATGATATTTTATGTAAAGAAAAGTAAAAAATGTCACACTTTTATTTTTAATAAAAACAATTTTTTTAACATGTGGTTAAAAAGAGTAAATATTCATTTATAGATATGTATTTGAAATATTAATGATTTATATTTTTCATGGTAATTTATTTTTAATTTTTAGTGAATAAATCTCTACCTTAAATGCTTACATAACACTAACACAATAATTATTCAATTAATGGAAAAATAAAATTAATGATATTAAAATTATTAAAATTATAATAATTTGGGTTAAAATGTGATAAATTAATTTTATAGATCAAAATGAAATTATAGGGATGTATTGAAATTTTTTTATCAAATTTTACTTAATTTATTGATGTTATTAAAGTAAAAGTAATGAATAGTTCTACAAATTGACATTATTGATATTTTATAATAAATAATATTTTATTAAATGATATAAAATTTATAAAAATATTATATTTGGAAAAGTAATTAGTATATGGATTATAATATTAAAATTTTTCCATTTATATACTATGTTCCTATTTATAGTAAATATATTGACTCTCAAAGAGTAAAAATTGTTGTCGTCACGGTAAGTGTGAAAAGGGTTATTGAGGGGATAAAACAAAACGACAAGGGTAAAAATGTGATGAAAACATATAAATTATTATTTTATGATATTATTTATACTAACAATCATCCTATATTCAAAATAAATAAGTTTAGATCCATTTGAAATTGAAAATTAATTTATATTAATTGAATATTTTAAGAAATTCTAAGAGTGCCCCTCCCCTATCTTATAAAAGGGAATCTCTTCTTTTCTTTACTTCACACTTCAAAACCCTTTTGTTTAAGCCAATAACTACTAAAATAACTTCATATAACTCCTAACCTCATTTTAGAGGTCCTTTTTAGGAATAATACCATCCCTAGAGGGATTAAGGTGCTTATTAAAGGAGATTTTCCAAAGAAGAGGTATAGTTTTTAACCACATATTTTTGTTTTATTTATTCTTACACATCATTAAAATATTCTTAAAACATGATAAAATAATAACTCCAGTATAATAAATATACTTATATGTTATTATGTTAATGAAATAACCTATATCCTTCTCCTCTTCCATCAAATGGGAAACAAAACCATCGTTCATGTATACGAAAGACTACCGCTTCATGAAATGATGTAATTCATTTTTTATTTCTATCTCTATTGGATGGAATATAATGATGGAATTAATGTTTTTATATTATATTAATTATATATTTATCATTCTTAAAATATAACATATCATTTAACTTGTTACCTTTCTATTCACTAAAAAATGATAATGTCATTCATGCATATGTGTGGACTACCACATCCAAAAAGCGATGTGATTTCTCTCTAATCACCAAATAACATGGATGATATAAATACGTATAATTAATGAAGTAATATTATATTTATGATATTCTTATCATTTTAAAAAGATAAAATAATACTTAAATTCTTTTCACAATGATCGTTGAAAAATGGGGATGTTAGTCATGCGAATGTACGACCCACTATCTCCATGATTGTAATATAGTTCATTTTTCATAAACATATTTAATGGTTGGATTTAAAAGTATAATTTATGTATAAAAATTATAATTATTTCATGATTATTAATCTGTAGATGATTTAATAATAACCTCTTTGACCATAGTTAACTCACCGACTCCATTTTGGACTTATTAAAGATATATCATCAAAATATCTGAAGAGAATTTAATTAATTAAATAATTAAATATATCATGGTAAGAGATAAAATAAAATGAATAATAAAATTGAAAAATTTTCTTAAGAAAGTAGACAATTAACCTAATTTTTTTTATTTAGGAATATAAAGAACATACGTGATTAGTCAGACTCAAAGTAAGAGAATTTATTTTAAAAAATATTTTTAAAGTTTACCTTTAAACTGTATTTTATCCAATATAAATATTTTATAATTTTTTTAAAAAAATGTTTTTAATATTATCCTATAATTTTTTAAAGTCATTTTTACCCATTTTTTACTTTTTAAAAAATGGTCTTAAAGGAATCTTCTTATCATTTTCTAAACTATGAACTTTTTTACTTTTCTAAAAAAAGTATAGAAGGAATTTTTTTAACTTATACAACATGAATATATTTTTCTATCATCATAAATAATTTTTTCTTTTAATATTTATTTAGAAATTTACAAGGTTCTTTTCAAATTAAATTTTTTCCTTTATAATTGTGCAGTTTTTTTTAAATAAGTGATTTCAAAATGGAACTTGGTATTTTCCTCAATAATATTTTCATGATATTTTAATTTTATTTCAATTAATTAACTCCAAAAACCCTTGATGTTACTTATTATTCACTAGGGATATTTTTTAATGATACTATCCTAATTATTTATCTAGATGGATTATTATTATTTAAAAGATATTTTCATGTAACCTCTTTCTTTTCCACAAGTTAATCATGTTATGAAAGGAATGCTCTATTTTAACGTATACAATGAAAATGAATTTTACTTCCATTGTAAACTTTATTTGATGTTTTTATTCCATTATAATATTTCATTTTTAATTAAATAAAAAACCTCATTACCTTATTCTGGGTGATTTATGATTTAAAAATGAGGTTTTAAAAGGAAAGGATATTTCAATACCCAGAAATGTTTTCTTATGGGTGAAAAGATTATTTTGAAAATTGAAAGCTTTTATATTCAATTATTATGTTATGGTCCTTGGGAATTGTTTATAATGACCAGTGATTCCATTATAAAATGAGTATGGGTGATCCGATTATAGATCTCAAAGGCATTGGGTAAAGGGATGAAGTTAACTGATTAGGTTTCTATTAAGAAATTATGGGAATATACTACAATGGTTATTCTAAGTATATCCATGATGGTTATTTCAAGTGTAAATATGATGGTTACTCTAAGTATAACCGTGATGGTTATTCCATGTGTAATCATGGGGGTTACTCCATATGTAAGGGTGATATGAAAATGACACCCCAAGTTTCCTACATGGTTTATCTATGATTTTTATGTGTTTTAAAAATTTCCTTTGATAAATAAGGGTGCATTTTTTATATAGAAATGATTTATTTCATATGATCAATGATTAATATGATAAAGTTAATTATTTTATTGGTTTTCATGTTTTTCATTGGAATATCATATTTCTTTATTTTATGTCCCCTACTGAGATTTTTGTGATCATCCCATGTTTTAAAATGTTTTTCATAGGGTTTAAAGATGGATAAAGGAAAGGAAGAATTCAATTTGAAAGACATGAATATTTGTCATAAAAAGAAATCATGTTTTATTTTAAAGGTTTTATATCATGGAAAAAATGGATACTAATCAGAAGTGTCCACTTTGTAAAATATGGTTTTTTATGTAAGAGTTATGACCAAATTATCTAAAACCCAAAACCTAAATGATCTTTTGGAATGAAAGAAAATGAAATCTATTCTAAAGAAACTAGAATAAGTAATGTTTAAGGCCAGGTCCTCATAGTAAGGGGTGAAATTTTTGAGGTGTTCCTCCATCCCTATATCATAGATTCTTTCGCTCTATGGATTTGATGTGCACACTAGTATTGTTTATTTATTGGGGTATGAGTGACCTAGCCAACCCAAAGACATGTTATCCTAGGGTTTATCTCCATTGTGATTGGATTTGTATTATTTTGGATTCCATATGATATGATTCATGATTTGATAAATGTAAAGTAGTTTATTTGAAATATGATTTGAAACTGTATTATCTAGATTTTTTGAAAGAAC
The DNA here is from genome assembly GCA_963277665.1 of Viscum album. NCBI lineage: Eukaryota > Viridiplantae > Streptophyta > Magnoliopsida > Santalales > Viscaceae > Viscum > Viscum album. The sequence continues at coordinate 338,934,404 of OY728127.1, read as the reverse complement.
TATGGAAATGGAAATTGTTTTTCTATGCTTTTGATATAAATATAATAATTGGTTTATCATTCCATGTTTTTCTTAATTTGAATATATTGATATTATTTGATAGAGTCTTGTTATAGAACACTTGGGAGAGATCCTACTAAGCCTTTTTATCTCACACCCTGTACACTCCCTTAGGGGTGTGTAGACCTTGTTTTGTCTTATATAGGAAAGAGAAAGGTACCATAGTGAGGTGAAAAGGTGTATGTTAGCTGGGCATGGGTAGTTAGTGGTGATATGATGGAATGTTTCCCATGTGTCACATAAACTATTAGTTGATAGTTTTGGGTTTTCATTTTTTGTTATTTTTGGATATATACCTTGGTTTTTTCTTGCTACCTTGGTTGTTTTTTCTATCACTATTATTATTTTAATTATGTAATATTTCCTTTATAGTTATATTTATATGCATGAATGTCATGTATCTTACTTCAGGTTGGTAAAATCATTTCATTTGGTTGTTGTTGGATGATTGGGTGTTAGTCTCCATCTCATGGGGATCAAGAATTCCATTCAGGTCTTATTGTAATAAAGTTTAGAGCCTAGTTGGATGGGTTTACTAGGAAATGTCATAATAATTTTCTATAAGAGGATGGTTGTGCTTAGTCTTGGGAAGTTGATAGATAAGATATAATATTAATGATTCTTTATAGGTATGTTTTTGTGAGTTATTAGTTAGATCTTACTATTATGATCCTCAAGTAACCATGAGATGTGGGGTTTTGTGTCTCTTGTGTTGGGTTTTGACCTTGAACTTAGTTTGTGGTTATGTTCTTTTGAGTTTAAACTAATTTTGTTTTGTTTTTTGATAATTTCATTCTATTTTGGTTTGTAAAAAATGCCTCTAAGACATCTTACAAGGGTTTATTGGGAGGGTGTAGTTAGAACTTCTCCTTAAGGGAATTATCTTCTTGATCAAAATCTCATAGAGGCTTTCATATGGGAAGTTCATGCCATAGACTAGAATGTACGGCCTATTCAGAAGCAATCCACTGAGGTGAAGCCAGGAGTTGGAGGAGACAATGATCAAGCGAAAGAGTTCCTATTCTAGAAGAAACCATCTTTTAAGGGTTAATGACCTTAAGAATGTAGAGGAATGGATGGAAAAATCAATCAGGTATTTTATTTCCTATAGACACCATAATTTTTCAAGGTGAAGTGAAAAAATTTTCATCTTGAGGGTTCTACCATGAGGTGGTGGGACTCTATGGTTCTAGGGAATTGGTATGTGGGATTGGAGTGGAAATAATTCAAGTTATGTTTCTTTCAGAAATTATTACTAGAATCCTTACTGACGGTGAAGTCTACAAAGATCCTTTCTGTTCAGTAGGGAGAGAATGTATTGATAGAGTATACAAACCATTTTACTGAGTTGGTCCATTTTACTTATGAGGTGGTAATGATTGATAAGTTTAAGTATTATAGATACCTACAAGGATTGTAACCCGATATCTAATTATAGGTGTATATATATGATAAATATCACCACCTATACTAAAGTGTTTGACAAGGCTATGATGTCAAATATTTATATAGAAGGAAAGACATGTTTTCCTGGATCTTTCCTTCCACCATATGGTAGTTTTAGTGGCACAAATGGGAAGAAGAGGAAGCGGCATGATAGTCTCAAGGGTGGTAGAGGTAGTTATAAATAGTGGTATTTTTCTATTCCATCAGTAGTAGATATTAGTATATCCTAGACCTCCTACTAGTGTGGAAAGGTAGGGAAGACCTTGTGATATTACCCTGTGACTTTGAAGAACCATAGTGCATGTGGTAACTGGGATCATCTATAGAGGTTTTTCAAGGCTCTTTCTACTCTATGATATAGTTAGGGGTCATCAAGTGAAGAAATTTCACACAATGGAGGAGTTTCTGATAGAAGTTTATGCAAGTCTGGATACAATGAGAGGTGCCATTTTTGTTGCATCTTCTATAAAAACTACTTTACTTGATACAGGTTACTCACACTCTTTCACATATACCTATTTCATGGATGTGTTGAAACTTATGAAGGATATCATGTCCTTTCTTATAGAGATACCAATGCCTCTTGGAAAGAGGAAAGGGAAGGGGTTTCATTGGCCTTTGTATTCTCTTTTTATAACTAATGTGGAGTTAGTATGAGACTTCCTGATTCTTGATTTGGATCTTTTCTACATCATAATTAGGATGTATTGGTTGGTCTAAGATGAGATTTATTGTTATCATTATCATGATTTATCCTTTTCTATCAATGGGAGTTCTTGGGGTTCCTCAGGTGTTACAGGGAGAGTGGGACCTGAGGTCTGGTTGTGAAATATATTTTCACCCAGAGCCTAGTAGTCTATTGTTTTCTATTGTGATTGAACCCGATGATGTATCATTTCATTTTTACCTTCCCTTGGTTGTTTATAATTTTCCAAATGTTTTCCCAAATGAATTTTTAGATCCTCCTCTAGAGATGGAGGTAGAGTTTTCAATTGATCTAGTGTTGGGTACTCAACTAATTTCTATACTCTACTATATTATAGAACCTATTGAGTTGAAGGAGATTAGGATCCAATTTTAAGGCCTAATAGAGAAGGGATTTGTTTTCCCTAGTGTTTCACAGTGGGCAGCCCTTATGCTCTTTTCCAAGAAGGCTGATGGTTCTTTTTGTCTTTATATAGACTATCAGAATCTGGAATAGGAAACTGTTAATAATAAGTATCCTTTACCTCATATTGATGAACGTTTTGATTAGTTAAAGGGGGAAATTGATTTTTGAAATTTTATATTAGATTTAGATATCATCAGCTTATAGTTAAGGAATTAGATATCATAAATACCACTTTTAGGAGCAGTATGGACACTATGAATATTTTGTGATGCTTTTTTTCCAAACCAATGATCACGTAATATTTATGGATTTGATAAACTGGATATTACACCAGAATATCAATACATTTTTTGTGGTATTCCTAGATGATATCCTAGTTTATTCAAAATATGAGCATGAGCATGACCACCATATGAATTTGGATTTATAAATCTTGAGGATTCACCATATTTATGGGAAGCTATCGAAATTCAATTTCTAGATATGAGAGGCTAAGTTCTCAGGGAATGTGATTTCAAAAAATGGTATCTCATTTGATCCTAACAAGGTGAAGGTCATATTGTCATTGAAATAACCATATAATGTATTCTAGATTCATAGTTTATTAGGTATTATTGGATATTATCATTAGTTCATCTAGGATTTATAAAAATATGGAATCACCATTGAATGTTATTTCCAGGAAAGTGATGAAATTATCTTGGGATGCTAATTTTCAAACATATTTTGATGAATTGAAACAACGTCTAACCTCATATACTATTATAATCTTGAAAAAACCCAGTAATGGATATGTGGTTTACTGTGATTCTTTTGGTGCTGGTATGGGATGAGTTCTTATACAGGATGATCATGTGGTTGCATATAAATTTCATCATCATTGGCCACATGATAAGAATTATCCCACTCATGACTTAGAGATCACCATTGTTATTCATGCTCTTAAGTGTTTGTGACACTATCTCTTTGGGGATAGGTTTACAATGTTTTATTTCCATAAGTGCTTGAGTTATATCTTTTCTCAAAAATATTTGAACCTAAAGTAGAGGTGATGGGTGGAAAACCTCAAGATGTTTGACTTTGAAATCACATGCATCCATGGGAAGGGGAATGTTATTGGTGAAACTCTCATTAGGAAATTTCATTCTCAGGATATCCTATAATTGAAAGAGGGTGGAATGTTATGAGGATTTTCACCCCGTTTCATATGGATTAACATGAGGATGATTTAAGAATAGTTCTAAACAAAATTTAAATGTCATCATTTCTCCTCAAGTATTTTATGTAGGACCAACAGAAGGATGATGAGTTTTGAGGAGTTAAGGAATCCTTATACAGAGGGGTGGCCATTCCTGGTTGGTCTCTTCCCTATAATAGAATTATTAACTTAAGGAGTCACTTTGTCACCCCCTTATATGTTAGGAATTATTTGTTGCATGATTATCATAGTTATTCATGGTTCATTCATGCTGGAAATATGAAGATGTGTTATGAAATAAGATGGAGTTTCTGGTGTCTGGGTATGAAGCACAATATTTATGACTATGTTTTTCACTTTACATATGCTAACAAAATAAGGTAGAGCACTTGAAGCCTTTTAGTCTGCTCTATCCTCTTCCAGTTACTATATGAAAATGGGATGAGGTGTCTATGGACTTCATTGTTTGATTAATATAGAATACCTAAGGAAATAATTCTATCTAGGTGGTGTTTCATCAGTTATCGAAATTAGACCATTTAATTCTGATTAGGGACACCAAAAATGTTGAAGATATGGGTAAAAATTACATATAAGAGATTGTGAGGTTTCATGGGGTCCCATTTTCCATTGTATCTAACAAGGATCCTATGTTTACCTCATATTTCTAGAAATTATCTAAGAGGTGATTAAGAATCCTATTATATTTTTACAACTTACCATCTATTGATAGATTCCCAAACAAATCATGCTATTCAGATTTTTAAGGATATTATCCATGCATGTGTCTTGGATTTTAGTGGATCTTGGGATATCCATCTAGGATAGGTCAAGTTTTCTTATAATAATAGTTACGACTCATTAATTAGAATGGTTCCCTTTAAATATTTTTATGGTCTCCCATGCATGTCACCTCTTTATTGGTCAGAGGTGGGCGAGGCCTCTCTTGTGGGATTTAGTATCATTCATGATAAAATAGTGAGGATCCAAGATATACGTAAATGATTGGTAATAGATTAGAGTCATCATAAATTTTACTTGGATCATTGACACTGTACTTTAGAGTTTCACATTAGTGATCAAGTATTTTTAATATTTTCTCCTCGGTTGGGTCACCATTGGATTAAGAAACAATAGAAGTTTTCTCTGAGATATGTTGGATCATTTGAGATCATTTAGCGTCTTGGATAATTTTCTTATCAGTTTTCTTTATTGGAATAGTTGATAGGTATTCATGATGTTTTCTACATATCTTATCTCAATAAGTACCATCTCGATCCTTCCCATGTTTTCATTTGGGATCATATTTAGTTGGAGTAAGACATTTTAGTTGTGAAAAAACCAGTGGAAATCATTGAATCTCATATGAAAGTTCTACATGGGAAATATATACCCTTTTTTAAAATTATATTGTGACATAGATCAAATTCTCACGAAACTTGGGAGTGTGAGTCATCCGTGAGGGAGTAGTGGCCTCACCTTTTTTTGGAGATTCCATCTCCTATGTGACTTTATAGGGACAAAAAGTCTTATGGTGGGGATATTGTAACATCCCACATTACCATTAGATATGATCCATTTTTTAAACATCATTTAGACATATTTCCCAATATTTTGGTTCTAGTTCGGAGGTTTGAGATTGGGTGTTAGGTGTTTATAGGAGTGGGGAACCCTTTGTGGGATCAACAATGATTGTAAAAGGCCATAAGCTAGCTAAGGGCATCCTATAAGACTATAATTACTAAAATAACTCCACCAACCAATTGATAAAACACCATCAGCCACATGGTGGGACTTTAAGTGGCATCAGATCACTTCCAGACACCACTGGACAACCAATGGTAGACACTAGGTAGCTAGTGGCCTCAGAGTAGTCCAAATTATTAAGGGTATGTTTAGTTTTTTGAGCCCTTGAATCACCTATTTAATAACTCTAATTTTCACCCTTAACCGTCATACACCTTGTATGAATCCAAGAGATTTATAGGTTTGTATTTTTCTCTCTCCATAATCTTATCTTGGTACTTTGATCTCTGGTTGATCAATTGTTCCTCCTTTGGAATGTTTGATAAAGTCATTCTTGATTCCTCCATTAACCTTGGAAATGGAAGCACTTCTAGGATATATTGTTGTAATATATTGATCATGTTATAATATATTTTAATATCTTATATATTCATCTAGTGTTTATATCCTAAAGTCCAAATCTCTAATTGGTTGTGGTGTGACATATGTGATCCTTGAGGCATGTGTTGATCTATCCTCTCTGCCGAAATTTTTCTTATTTAAAAATGATTCAAAATGTTGGAATAAATGTTTAGGGACTCCTTTTGATTTACCTTGTGTAATGAACTTGACCAGGTCAATTAGATAAGTCACCCAATATGGTCTGCCACATGGTGAGATATAGAAAGGAACCACAAGTCTCACATAAAACCAAGGAAACATCAAAGTACAACATGGAATAATAGAATACATATCCATGAGACATAAAAGTCAATATAAATAGTCTAAACTAGAAATATAAAATAGATCTAGCTAAATAAGTATCCATGTGACAATCTATCACCACCAAACCATCCCACTACAAATGCGATGAATGAAAAGAGAACTCGAGATGCTGTATGATGCCCTTCCCCTTACCCGAGTCTTGATAAACAAGGTTTATAACCATCCAAATTAAAAAGTAGGGTGTGATCCTAGATCCTAGAAAGATAATACCAAATAATCTATACAAGTTCTAAAATAAATAAGGAACAAGTTACAGCTTTAAAAAATAATCCATTTTATAAATAAATTTCATAAAAGAAACCATTTTTGTAAAAATTCATTCATTTTATTTAAATGTATATCATATTCACCAAATCTAGTAATATATAAAATATAAAAGAAAAGTAGGTAAGCATAGAAAAAACCAACCATGGATACACCATAAAATAAACATGTGATGAAATATCCATGAAATAATCCGTCATACGATAAACCAAGTATAAATAAAAACACACACTATTTGGGCCCAAGCCTATGAGAATATGTACTAGACATAAAATAATCCTAAACTAGGCATATTTTGGTTCCAACTGAAATTGAATCCTACCACAGTCTATCGATCTCACAAAACCTCTAGTGGGATCACACACACTAAAGTGACGTGTCCATTTTTTGATGCAACTAAGGTTACCAATGTGTCAAGTTTTTCAAACCATTTTAAAAATCCATTTTCAAAATTAATAAAACATTTTCATATTAAATAAAATCTATTTTAATGAAAAATTAATTTAAAAACATGAATCCCTTCCAGAAAATCATTTCAAATGTCAAAACATGAATTTTCATTCAATAACCTAAAGGAATTGACAAGAACATATAGAAATTAAAGAATTGGAATCACTTGTATAGATACAACTACCTCAAGAATGAGGGATACCTATTTGACTTTGACAATGGATATTGGAAAGAAATAGATAGGACTTAAATAGATAAGGTGGAAGTGAAAACTATAAAGGGTCGATAGAAAACACAAACCGATCACAATCTGAATAAAAAACACAGCCAAAGATAAAGCGACCCAGGAATTACATACATGGATATTACATAATTTTAGTTGAATATTCAGTACATTACAAAAATAAATTCTTGAGGACTATAATAGTTTAGTGTCTTTGGAAACTTAGAAACAAAATATTCTATCTTGGTGAAAGATATTCAACATCTACCATAAAAATATCTACCTTTATTACTTCTACCTAAAACATTTCATCATAATTTGGGGAAAGGAAACATAAGAAAGGGGTGATATCAAATTATTAGTAAGGGTAAATAAAGGAAATTCATAAGAATAACATGAAAAAAAGGGTATGGAACTTGATCATAACATTTGAAGATCACACCCTACATATTAAAGAACATAATAAAGATTGGAAGTTTATAAGATATGAATCATAAGTAATTAAAGAACATAGTCCATGGAAGCATAACATAAAAAAATATGTGAACTTTGTTGCATGCACAATGGTTTATAATATTGTGAACATGTATAAGAAGAAACAAGTTCACTCATTAAGTTAAGGAAATGAAATCAGGCCCCAACATTAACTTATGGACATGCAACCAGGTCCATCCATAACATTGTGAACATGTAATTAGGTTCACGCATAACCTTATGGACATGAAACCAGGTGCATGCATAACATTGTGAACATGTAATCAGGTTCATGCATAATATTGTGAACATGCAATCATATTTACACATAAACCTATGGGCATGCAACCATGTCCATGAATTATATTGTGAACACATAATAAGGTTCACTCATAACATTGTGAACATGTAATCAGATTCACACATAAACTTATGGACATGAAACTAGATCCATGCATAACATTGTGAACACATAATAAGGTTCACTCATAGCATTGTGAACATGTAATCTGATTTATGCATAAACTTGTGGACATGAAACCAGGTCCATGCATAACCTTTGGAACATGTAATCGGGTTCATGAATAACATTTATACTCATGAGTGATACATCATTACCAAATACATTGTAGGGAGATACAGGTCCCACCACTACCACAAAATAGGGAAATGGAAGCACTATATTTTATCAGCGCTAAGCAGAGATCACTGATAATGGGGTGAGCCTTTATCAGTGCTAGATAAAAGGGATAATAAATATGCCCTTTATCAGTGCTAACAAAAGAGATAATAAAGGTATAACCTTTATCAACGCTTTTCTTAGCACTGATAAAAGTTTGTAATAAAAAATATTATTAATTTATATAAAATTATTATATTTATATTAAAAAATATTGTTTACTTGTATACATTAAATAAAAAATAAATGTTTATAACTAATATATATATTTTAATAATTCAAAAATATATATATAATGTTTTAATTGAAAAAAGTATTTCTAAGATTATAATTAAATATTTATATATATATAATTAAATAATTATAATATTATAATAAATTACACTAAATAATTAATATATCTATTAGATTTATTATAGATTTATTATATTTATATTTATTAGATTTATTAGATTTATTTATTAGATTAATTAGATTCATTGGATTAATTTATTATATTTGTTATATTTAATATATTTAATATATTTATTTTATTTATAAATATATAAATACTTTTTAATATATATATTTATAATTATAATTATTGAATATATATGTGTTTTCTAATGAATTTGGTCAATGAATATATTGATTATGCGTATATGTTCTGTATCATGAATGAATGTTCATTTATACATTATATCACATTGTCCATTGATGTGGTATATTGATTAATTCATAATGTTACCCATATGAACTATATATGTTCTTTAAAATGTACTTATAAAATTAAATTAAATATATTAAGATAATAAATATATTTTATTATATTTTTAATGATATATATAAATACTTTTCAAATACATTTGTAATTATAATTATAACTATATATATATATAATTATAAAATTATATATATAATATTATAATTTTATTAATATATATATATATGTTAACAATTATATACACATATTTATAAATATATACTATTTATTGTTATAATTATTAATAAATTTATATATATTTATCCTATATATCAATTTAAATAAATATATAATAATATAAATAAATTATTAAAATTATACCGTAATCGGTGCTAAAAAACACTGATAAAAGATGACTTTATCAGTGATATAATTTTAGTGCTGATAAATAGGCCTTTTATGAGCACTTTTTTAGTGTTGATAAAGGCCTATCTTTATCAGTGATAACAAAGCTCCGATAAAATAAGTCATTATCAGTTCTATAATTTTAGTGCTAATAAATAGGTATTTTATCAGTGCTTTTTATCGCTGATAAAGACCTATCTTTATCAGCGCTAACAAAGTGCTGATAAAGGTTCCAATGGGTTTTTTAAAAGAACCCTAACAGGATCCTCCTCCCTTGCACCCTTTCAAGCCTTTGCAGAAGCGGATCCCTGTGCCATCGAGCCCTCCTCCTCTGCGACCCCTCATCCTCCTCCTCCTCCGCTGCGACCCCTCATCCTCCTCTACTGCCGCTGCCTTCTCCCCCTCCTCCATGGTCGTCGACTCATCCTCCTCCACTGCCACCGCTACCTCCTCCTCCTCCTCCTCCTCCTCAGCGGCCACCACCAACTCATCCTCCTCCTCCACTGCCGCCGCCTCCTCCTCCCCCTCCTCCATCGCCGTCGCTGCCTCCTCCTCCTCCTCCTCCACCCGAATTCATCAGTAAGTTCTCATTATTCTTCGTTCTTCATAGATCCATGTTTATTCCCTCTCTTGGAATCATAGACCAAGTCTATTGGTGATATTTATTTGGTTTGTGTTGTTGATATTGACATAATTTTGTTGTATATAGTTATTTTAACATGGTTTTTAATTAGATATTGAAGTTTTCATATGTCATTATTCATTTTTGAAAACCGTTGTGAGGTATGTTGGTTCCCTATAATCTCCAATTCTCTTTTAACATAAAGAATTTGTTTTGATTAAATATTTTCGTTGATTTTTTTTGAAAAAACATGTTTGATTATTTAAGGAAATCCCTTGTTATATGGTTTGGGAAAAATTGGTTGGCATTTGGAAAACCTTCTTATTATATAATTTTTATGTTATTGTTTTAAAATTATGGTTTTCTTTTGACACATGTAAAGTATTTGATGAAATGATTTAAATGAGGTTATTTTTATTTATTTGTAATGGTATTTGTTAAATATGGTTGGTGTGAGTTCATGGCTTGGACTTGACCTTAAATAAGGGGAGTACGCCATTAGGGAACCTGGATATTTTTCACCTTGTGATGACTTGGTGGATCAATAAGGGATCTCAAATGAGTACGAAAATATCAACTGAGCATGCATGGTGAGTGGGTAGAGACATAAATGTGGCTATTACTAATAATAGAATTATTATTTTTGTACATACAAAGGTTTTCCTTGGATATTATTTATGATTTTGGGATAATAAGTTTAAATTATTTCAAATGGTTTTATATAAAACTTTCTAACATTTTTTTCCAAGTGGATTGAGTTTGGAAGTCGTTGGGAAAGTAATACTGAGTTTAGTTTTACCCGTTTTCTTCAGAACTATTTCCTATTTGAAATTATCATCTATCAAGACACATAGAAGGGAAATGCATCTTAGTTCTTTAGTAATGTGTCGTAATACCCTTGAGTGGGAGTTGGTGTCATGTTTTTCAGAATCTTTCATATGTGATGGATAAATATGGACAAAGGATCAGAACGTATGTGGGACATTCTTTTGAAGAATATTTTAGGAAGTATAGGGTTTTGTTGAAGGGTGTGGGAGTTTCACATGGGGGGGATTCAGGGTTATGGGAAGTGTGGATAGTTTCAAGCTCTGAAAGTAATATTATTGGCATATAAGGGATCAGATGAATAGAAGAACAAATCTGATGCATGTGGGTCATAAGTGAATTGTAGTGAGAGGGAATTAAGGATGAGAAATAATAGTTGTGTGAAGTATTGCTAAAAATTAGTGGTAGATGGTGCAATATTCAGTGGTCATAATAGAATTATAGGTTTCAATGGATTCTATCATGAAGTCCATTGTACTTAAAAGTAACTTTCATATTGAATTGGGTTTATTATAAAATTATTCATACTTTGTTTGGCCTACAATTTTTTTTCATAAACTGGTTATCTTATTATAAAATTGTTTATAAACTAGTTGAGTTGTTTATATAATTGTTTATAAATTGTTTGGTTTGTTTGTAAATTTTTTGTGAAATTGTTTGGTTTTCTTATAATAGTTTCATCATTTTAGAGTTTTGATGGATTTTTTATGGAAATTATTTAGTGTGTGTTTGGAAAGGATAAGGGTCCTTTTGGAAATTGTGAAATGTTTGGGTGTGTGTGTTTGAAACTCAAGGGCCCATTTGGAACTTTTATATGCTTTGTGTATTTTAAATTCCCACTGTTGACCAATAAAACTATTTAACTAGACATGTACCATTCCTAAATCTCATTGGAACTATTTTTGATAGGAATAACATATGAGTTCACATTTTATGTTTTCTTTTCAGTTGGAAATCTCCTCTTCTACGCGCCTCTCCTCCGCCGCGAACGCACCTCCGTTGCATGCTGAATGACACCTTTATGGTGAGTTTTCTACTATTACTCATTGGTTTACTCTTTTCCACATGTTATTAATATTTTATATTGATGGTTATGTTGTGAATTGTATGGAATAAATGCCCCATTGAAAATTGTGGGTGTTGGTAGTCCTTGTTTGTGCACAAAATGAATTGCAAGCTGGTTGGTTCCTATTGAACATTTGAATATAGAAATTGATAATTTACCTATACTTGGATAATGAATGAATTCCCCAGGATGATAAAACTTCTCTGATAACCTCTAAATTAATAAGCGGAATTGAATAAGGGATTCTTTGTAAAATCTGAAATTATGTTTGTTTGGTTTGTATGGTGTTGAAAGTGTGAGCATGATTGTGTGTTTTTATGGTGTTGTGGTTGTTTTCATGATTGGTATGCCATTTGTTTTCAATGTTATAGTTCCTACACCATTTAATATCAATCCAAACCGTACCCATTTCAATGGAACCACCACTTTGTTACTAGTTCAATTCCACTAAATCTTACAAAACCACTTCACTAGGGGACTCTATGGGACACTTTATGGACACCCAAGTCAAATAACCATAAAAAAAATGTAATGAATCCTTCCACCTACAAGCACTCTATGGAAAATCATACCATCTATTAGTTTAGTACCATATTTCTTGACTCGAGACATTATGTTTCTAGAGAAACACTAAAAACCACGTTTACAACAATACATATAGATTACATGTGGGATACTAAAACAGTCTATTTCAAGGGATTCTCATAGATATTTCCATTGATTAGGTGGTTGGGAAGATGGGTGTGATCTACATTGGTCCCGAGTAATGCATGGAGAGGTAAGGGTATTGTTTATCATAGATAATTCCATTGATTATAGTTGGATGATGACCCTAGTTGAACATATTTTGTGTAATTATTTTTTTAAATATTAATATTACTGAATCAAATATGATTAATATGAATAAATAATGGATGAATGACAATCAGTTGACAATAGAGTATGAAGATGGTGTGAAAGATTTTATCAAGTTTGAGAAAGATCATGCATATGAACCATCTCAAATCTTTTTTTTTTGTGTTTACACTATTGTTATTCAAGACAAATTAGTCTACAGGAGTTAGAAGAACACTTGATCATTCATGGAATAAATCGAAGTTATACATGTTGGAATAAACATGGGGAAAAAATTATAGGTAGTGGATGGGATAACACTGAGTTTTATGGATCATTTGATATGATTACAAGCATGAACAATGAATATGACCATATTGAGGATGTGATTACATATGTTAATGTTGATGAAGATCATATTGAGTAAATAAAAAGGATATTTTAAGATGAACTTCGTGATTTCCCAAATTTTTTTGAGAAGTTAAAGAGTTGTGAAAAGATGTCTTTGTATGATGGTTGCACTAAATATAAAACATTGTCAGCCATACTGAAGCTTTATAATTTAAAAGCATGAAATATGTGGAGTGATGCCAGTTTTACGAAACTACTTGATCTACTGAATGACATGATCCCAGAAGATAATGGGATCCCAAGCTGAACATACGATACCAAACGAATGCTACACTCGATGGGTATGATCTCTGAAAGAATACACGCCTGCCTGAATGACTCTATATTGTTTCTCAAGGACCAAAAATCACTTAAAGAATACCCAAAGTGTGGTGATTCTCTATACAAGAAAGTTGAATCTATTCCTAAGAAAGTTGTATAGTACTTTATAATCATTCTAAGGTTTAGGCACCTATATGGAAGTGAGGAGACTGCTGGACAATTGACATGGCATGCAGATAAAAAAATTAAAGATGGGGAACTATGTCACCGGGCATACTCTCCTCAGTGAAATAACATTGGTTGTGAATAATGGTTTTAGAAATGATTTATATTTCTAGTAAATAATAACTTAATGAGAGACTCTTATGAACTAGTTATTTATGTTTCCATGTTTCCAAAAGAACTAGACCTAAACTACTATGGCATGGATCATTTATATTCAGTATTTTGGTCATTTATGATGCAGTTTCTACTAATGTAGTGTGTTAGAATAATATTTGTTGTTCATCACTCACAAATTTAATAACAAAACTAAGGATTATTCAATACTGTTGGTTAACTACCGCTTTTCATAGCATCTCCTCTGAACATCCGATCCGGCGTCCCCATGATGCTCTCACCCCACACCATATATATGATATCATCTTTCAAATTTCACTTTTCCTTCTCTTCCTGCACCCATTTACTAGGTAAATGGGTTCTTGAAGAGAAGGAAAAGTGAACGCTCAATGATGATATCATAGAGATGGTTTCAAATGAGAGCATCACGTGGACACCATATCATATGTTCTGACCAGATGATATGCTAAGGGGTAGTTAACCAACATTAGTGAAGTGCACAGAGAATCATTAGTTTCGTTATTATGTTATATCTGGACCAAATAAACCCTTTAGAAAGATGTAAAGGTAATGTTATGATATAATATCTATATTTTAAAGAAAAATTATGTAATGAAATTATGATCTATAAGTCAATTTAAATGTGTAGGAATCAAACCCACCTCAATAGAACATATGATGCGATCGGTATGACTCAAAGTGTATCTTTTTATTTAAAATTGACATTATTTTTAGTGAAAAGAACAAGTGACATACTGAAAACTAATAAAATGCATTCCTATTTTTTTTATACTTTAGAAAAATGATCCATAAGTCATTTGTGACTTGTTGGAATTGACCACACTTCAATTCAACACACAATGCGACTAGTATGACTTAAAGTGTCTCTTTTTATTTAAAATTGACATTAATTTTAGAAAAAAAACAAGTGACATACTGAAAACTGATAAAACACATTTAGATTATTTTGATACTTTAGGAAAATGATGTATGAGTCATTTCTTATGTTTATGAATCAACCCCACCTCAATCCAATGCATGGTGTGACCAGTATGGCTAAAAGTGTCTGTTATTAGTTTAGAATTGACATTTTAGATAAAAATGTGTCACTCATTGAAAACCAAGAAAACCCACTCCAATTTTATTAATAATTTAGTATAATGATTCATAATTTCTTTGTGATGTGTATGAACCAGTCTCATATCAAACCAACACATGATGCCATCAGTATGACTCAAAATGCATGTTTCCAGTTTGAAATGATATTTTAGTAAAAAAACACAACTGGAATACTAAAAACTGAGAAAAAACATTAATATTATTTTGATACTTTAGTAAAATGATCCATAAGTCATTTTTGATATGTAGGATTTTACCGCACCTCAATTCAATGCACAATGTGACTGGTATGACTCAAAGTGTCTCTTTTTATTTAAAATTGAAATTAATTTTAGAAAAAAACACAAGTAAAATACTGAATACCAAGAAAATGTATTCATATTATTTTGATACTTTATTAAAATGATCCACGAGTCATTTTTGATGTGTAAAAATCAACTGTACCTCAATCCGACGCATGGTGTGGCCAGTATGGCTAAAAGTGTTTGTTATCAGTTTAAAATTGACATTTTAGCTCAAAATGTATTACTCAATTAAAACCAAGAAAAATCTCTCCAATTTTCTTCATAATTTTGGATAATTATTCATAAGTTCATTATATAATTTATGAAGCAGTCTCATATCAAACCAACACACGATCTGACCGGTATGGCTCAAAATGTGTGTTTCGAGTTTGAAATTCCATTTTTGTAAAAGAACACAACTGACATACTAAAAATTGAAAAAACACATTCGGATTATTTTGATACATTATAAAAACGATCCATAAGTCATTTTTGACATGTAGGAATCAACTTAACCTCAATTCAATGAACAATGAAACTGGTATAACTCAAAGTGTCTCTTTTTATTTAAAATTGAAATTTCTTTTGGAAAAAACACAAGTGACATACTGAAAACTGAGAAAATGCATTTGTATTTTTTTTGATACTTTAGGAAAACTATCCATGAGTAATTTTTGACATGTATGAATCAAACCCACATCAATTCGACACATTGTGTGGCCAGTATGGGTAAAGGTGTCTGATATCAGTTTAAAATTGACATTTTAGCTCAAAACGTGTCAGTAACTGAAAACCACAAAAGACACTCCAATTGTCTTCATAATTTAAGATAATTATTCATAAGTTTTTTGTGACATGTATGAAGTAGTCTAATATCAATCCAACACATGATGTGACTGGTATGACTCAAAATGCGTGTTTCTAGTTTGAAATGACATTTTAGTAAAAAAACACAATTAACATACTACAATCTGAGAAAACACATTTTGATTGTTTTTATACTTTAGTAAAATGATCCATAAGTCATTTTTGACATGTAGGAATCTACCGCACCTCAATTCAAAGCATAATGTGACTGGTATGACTCAAAGTGTCTCTTTTTATTAAAAATTGACATTAATTTTAGATAAAAACACATGTGACATACTGATAAATAGATAAAATGCATTTATATTGTTTTGATACTTTAGGAAAATGATCCATGAGTCATTTTTGACGTGTAAAAATCAACCACACCTCAATCCGATGCACAATGTGACCAGTATGGATAAAAGTGTCTGTTATTAGTTTAAAATTGACATTTTAGCTAAAATGTGTCACTCACTGGAAACCCATAAAACCCAATCCAATTTTCTTCATAATTTAGGATAATAATTCATATTTTATTTGTGACATGTATGACACAGTCTCATATCAAACCAATGCACGATGTGACCGGTATGACTCAAAATGCGTGTTTCCAGTTTGAAATGACATTTTAGTCAAAAAACACAACTAACATACTACAAACTAAGAAAAAACATTCGTATTGTTTTGATAATTTAGGGAAACGATACATAAGTCATTTGTGACATGTAGGAATCAAACACACATCAATTAAATGGACAATGGAATAGGTATGACTCAAAGTGTCTTTTTTTATTATTTAAAATTGACATTAATTTTAGAAAAAAACACAAGTGACATACTAAAAACTGAGAAAACAAATTAATGTTGTTTTGAAACTTTAGGATAATGATCCATCAGTCATTTGTGATGTGTATTAATCAATTTCACCTCAATCCGATGCACGGTGTGACCGGTATTGATAAAAGTGTCTGTTATCAGTTTAAAATTGACATTTTAGATCAAAACATGCCACTCATTGAAAACCAAGAAAACCTGCTCCAATTGTCTCCATAATTTAGGATAATGATTAATAAGTTATTTGTGATGTGTATGAAGTAGTATCATATCAAACCAAGGCATGATGCGACCGATATGACTCAAAATGTGTGTTTTTAGTTTGAAATGACATTTTAGTAAAAAATCACAACTGACATACTACAAAATGAGAAAACACATTAATATTATTTTGATACTTTAGGACAACGATCCATAAGTAATTTTTGACATGTAGTAATCCACATCATGTTAATTCAATGCATAATGCGACTGGTATGACTCAAAGCATCTCTTTTTATTTAAAATTGACATTAATTTTAGAAAAAAACACAAGTGACATACTAAAAACTGATAAAAAACATTCATATTATTTTGATACTTTAGGAAAATGATCCATAAATCATTTGTGATGTGTAGGAATCAACTGCACCTCAATCTGATGAACTATGTGACTAATATAAATCCAAATGTGTCATTTAAATTTGATTTTAATTTCAGTAAAAGAATAAGTGACATACTTAAAATTGAGAAAACCAATTCAAATTGTTTTAATATTTTAAAAAATGATCTATGACTCATTTGTGACATGTAGGAATCAACCCCACCTCAATATGATTCACAATGTGACCGGTATAACTCAAAATGTATATTTTTTGTTAAAAATTGAAATTTTATTATTGCATTCATTCATATTAATGTTTAATTTATTTCTTTATTTTATTAATAACATAATATTTGTTTTATTATATAGGTGGAATTTTTTTCTTGAGTTCAGATGCTTTGTTTGTAAACTAATACCATGAATGACAATTTTTGAGAGGGGATCACAGATGCCAGAGGGTGAAACATTAATTTTTTAATAGTTTGTTGGATAATTTTAACTATAACCATATAAAACATTGTTTGAAATGTATATAACAGTGTTTTTTTATTCATGGTGTCAAGTAAATATATATATCATTGTTTGTGAAACTCTTGTGTGTGTTGTTTCTTTCTTCTGTGATTTTTTATGTGTAGGTGCTATTTTGTGTAGGTGTGCAGGTGTTGAGTGTGCTATTAAATAAACAACACATCACAAACAACTAGGCCTTTATCAGTTCTATTTTGAGTGATGATAAAGGCCAATTTGATTTGTACTAATTAAGCACTGATAAATTGGGTCTTTATCAGTGCTCAAAATAGCGTTGATACGGGGGGGGGGGGGGTGGGCTTTATCAGTGATTTTTTTTTTGAGGATAAAGGTCCCCCTTTATCAGCGCTATTAAAGGGGACCCCCCTTATCTTCGCTATGATTAACGACGACTTTCTAGCTCTATTAAAAGAGTTTTATAGTGCTTTTAAAAGCCTTATTTCTAGTAGTTAACCAGTATCATAAAAACATCATTCATATATGTGACACACAATAAAACTTCCATAAAAATAGATAGGTTTTATAAACATAAAATCATATCCCATGAAGTTAAGTTGGTATCATTATCATTTCATCATATCACAACCTAAGAAAATAGATAGGTTTCCTAATCACTTTATGAAATCATTACCCGTGAAATTAAGTGGGTTTTAAAATCATATAACTTGTGGAAGAGAAACGAGTGTCATAAGAATAATTCCATCAAAACATAAACCATTAATGATATAATATGATTGGAACCTATAGATAATTTCCTATTAAGGCATGAGTAACATCAATGGATGTCATCTTATATTGAAAATAATTTTTAAATATATTTCAAAAAATTTTCTTGAGGAAAATATCCTTTCTTCTTGAAAAATTATTTTCAATACATAAAACCATTTGAAAACTATTTTTATATAAAATACTTTTGAAAATTTATAAAGAAAACCTGAAATTATTTTGAAATTTTTTTTCAATTTAAAACTTGTAGAAGAATATTAAAATCATTTTGAAAACCTTTTTCCTTAAAAACTTATAAAATAAGCTTCAAAACATTTCAAAAACCTTTTTCTTTTATTTTTTTTAAAACTTATAAAGAAAGATTGAAAATGTTTTAAAAAAAATTTATTTTAAAATAACTTTGAAAACTTATAAATAAATATTTTAAAACTATAAATTTTTTTAAAAATACTTTTCCTTGAAAATTATCTTCAAATATCATTTGAAAACATTTTTTAAAACTTGTTTTTGAAATAAAATAGATTTCTGACCGAAGAGATAGATACAATCATATTTTCTTAAAAACATTTTCCTAATTATCATAAGTACCAAAGAGTGGAAAAATGGTACTAATACATGGATATATCTTGAAGAAATATAGGATATTGAAACTCATGAGTGTTCTTGAGATATGGATCATGTGATTTAATCAAAGGGAGCATAAACATAAACAATCTCGATAAACGATGAGATTATTTCAGTAAACATCTTATCACTTGGTAACTTTGAATCACACTAATCATGTGAGAAAATAAAATTACAAGAATCTTTAAATATAATTAAAGGATTTTTAATCATTATATAACATATCAAATACAATACATACACATTATATAAAAATATAAGTGCATAACATAACATGTATCTCAAAGAAGGGAAATTGAGATGAAATTACTTTACTGATTTGTTAACTTTTGAAACATGAATATCATGAAATAAGGATAATATAATGGATATTTAAATAATAATAAATTTAATCATAATAATCATATAATACATCCATGGTCATTATACACACCACTCAAAATAAAATGGGTGGTGAATAGAGCATGTATCTCACAGAAATAAAAAGTGAGATGAAATACCCTTACCTTGAGTCTTGACTCTCATCGTACTCATTCAAACCACCAGTATAATAAATATAAATTTATTATAAATTATTTAATAAACAATATTCTTATATATTATACCATATATGGTTTGATTACAACCTTATATTACCCACTTTTTAACCATCCTATGTTAAGGTTTCACTTCGGATAATATTCGCTTTGTTTTTCGCATGTGTCTTAATTTGTTAAATCATTGGTACTTATAATTATTTCATGATTACAGAATGTAAAAAATGATATAAATATCATTTATATTCATTATATTTGTATTATAATAATTCATATAATATATAATTATGAAACAGAATACACCGTTCATGGAGATGGTGATCCGTACGTATGCATGAATGGTATTTCCGTTTAATTTTTGTGTTGGAGGAAAGAAACTAAAAGAAATATATATTTACATATATATGTATATATAATTATTAGATTATATTTATTATATCATATATATCATATATATTCATTACATCCATCCTTAATACATTCCATTTAGTGTATGAACGAATCACATCGCTTTGAGGGGGCTGTAGTCCACATTTCCTCAAATGAAATTATCGTATCAACAAAAAATAAAAAGTATAAAGGTGTGTATTTTTAAAATAATTAAATAAGCTTAAGGACATAATAAATATTACATATAACATATATAAACATAGTTTCCATCATAATGGCCCCCATGAGCAGCGGTAAAGGAAAATTGAACAATCATCATTTAGCGAGGCAGTAGTTCGCTTACACGTAAACAATATGTTCATTACCCATTACATAAATGTCTCTGTAAGTGAAAATTTAAATATTAACATAAACAAATCCTAGTATATTGATTATACTGGTTTTGTTATATTATCATGGAATAATAAGGTTTTAGGGGGTGGAGAAAGAAAATAAAATAAAGGAGTTTGAGGGAGTGTGTTACCTCTTAATTGGGTAACTCCTTTTGGTTTTCACCAAAAGGATTCCTTGGGAGGATTTATGACCAAATTAGGATACAAGGAGGAATTTAGGTATGTTGGGGAGTGAATTATTCAGAGTTTTTTTTGAACCTAATAGTCTTGATTTGTGTGATGAAGTGGAAGTGAAGGAGACGTTTTATAATGGTGGAGGAGTGGAATCTCTTGTAATATTTTATAAGGAATATCACCAAAATTTCTTTATTAAAAGTGTAAAAATAATGGTAAAAGTAGATCCAAGGGATTATAGGGTCTAAATATGGTCAAAAAAGCGATTCTAAAAAAATGTATATGTCATTTTAGGCCTTAAGTTTAGGGTTTAGTCCCTTCTTAAGCTTAATTTAACCTTAATCATTATAATTAATTTTAATTAACTTCACTAATATTTTTGGTCAAAAACTAATTTGAACTTATTAGAAATTATATATTATTATTATCCCAAATATGGAATCCATTTTTCAAAATTCCAATCATATAAGTGGTAGAAGTTAAATTAAAATTAATCCCGCAGGCGGGTTGACAACGTGGGTTTTTAAAGTAAAAACATCATAAAGTTTTCTATGTTTTTATATTCAATTTCAAAGTGAAATTCATTCAAATGACCTAAATTGTATTTTTTGATAACATTTTTATCTAATTAAACTTTTAAACCAATTAAAAATATAATTTAAACTTATAAATAAATTATATTAAAAGTAGTTTTGAACAAAAATCCAGTATTTTTAACAATTCTTTTAAAAAAATGCAACCTTACAGAAAATTACAAAAAATTTATCCTAAGCTAATTTTTATGTTTTTATTCAAAATATTAAGTTTATTTTGACATATTAAATCTATAAAAGTGTCACAAATTTTATTTAAAAAGGGTTCACCATTAAAAGGCAGTAAAACTACCTTAATAAAAATATTGGGTTTTATGAGTTAAATTGGTTTTATTCTTATATTATGCTTATTGAATCTATTGGATTAATATAAAAAATATTTGATTCAATATATATCATATATATTACATTTAAATTACTAAATAATTTTAATTAATTTAATTTATTAGGGTTAAAACAAATTTACGAGCATAATAATAGATTTCTATAAAAATACTCCCTTTATATTAAATTAGTTCTTATATTAATTTCTACATAATTTGTAACTAATTAATTCATTTTATATTCTGTAAAAACCATGTATTTATATAAATTATTTAAAAAATTTCATAAAATATAATTTAACGGCTATATTACATCTTATTATATTAAACAATCATATTTTCATAATATATTATTGTTCGCTAAACCTTGGTCGTGCATGTTATGCAATACATCAATGAAAGTATTTGTTGCATGTAATGAAAGATAACCTCAATGTTCCATGTATAGAAAGCTAAAATTTATATTTTTTGTAGTTCATTAAAGAAAAACATAGTGATTTAATATAAAATAAACTATTTTTTGTGTTGCGTGAAATGAAAAATATTAATTTAATTTGAAAAAAATAATCCACAAAATCTCAGGGTGTTACATTCTACCCCCCTTAAAATGAATTTACACCTCAGTTTTTTTGGGTTATAAAAGGTTTAATACTTGAAATTTTCATTTATAGAAACCCACATTGTAAAAATGAACACTAAAACTTCCCTTGAAAAGAGAAATTTGGAACCATAATGGTTACACAAAGTAATATATATCTAGGTTTCCTCATAGGAGTACATAGGTTGAGAGTGAAGATTGGACATAAAGGAAAAACATAAATATTTATATGGAGTGATTGAGGTCACCAATAACAAAAAAGTGAATGCTCAATTAAAAGTTTAAGACCTCAAATTCATAAATCTGTGATGATTTAAAAGGATATCAGCTTAATGAAAATTAAGGTATTAGGACAACACATTTTTTTGATTATTGTCCTATCATTGAGTAACTCTTTCTATTAACCAAGAATATATATAAATTTACTTAATTTATGTTATTCCATTTCTTTTGCACAATCCTAACCTTTGGTTATGCCTTGAATAGATTTATACTTCATCTCTTACCCTTATAAATGAAGGTGTTTTTTTTCCAAAAGTACTAATAGATCATGATATCCATGATAAGTCACCCACATATCTTTCCTAACCTTAAATAAAACTAGGTTATCAAAAATGCATAGGTCCTTATATGTTGAGATAATACATTAATATAAAAAACATTATTTGAATATTGACTTAAACTTTCCATAAATGGTTAATCTTATAACCCTTCCTAAAGATGACAATTCAAAGCTTTCAAAATAAAGTCATGAAATTGGATTAACATTGATCCCCCATATATCAAAAAAGTACCAATCGGTTGTCACATTACAAACTTGTGAATACCCTTATAATATATTCTCTTAAAACATGATAATAACCTTAACTACCATAAATCCTTTTGGAAAAAATCCATGCTTCCTTACTTCAATGATTACTGGAAATATTATTTAAATATAAGAAGTTGTAAACTTCATATGTGATGACATATAACACTTTGTCAATAATCATTTCTAGGGTAATCTGTACCTTCCAATTTACTATTTCATATCCAGTATATCTTTATCCAAACATCATTATCTCAACATCAGGTGTTAACTAAGTTTTACCTTCCATTAATCAAAATATCACCTTTCTATGAAATCATTTTTCAATGTCCTCATCACCATTCAACATGTACTTTTCAATCCTTAGTGAAATTGTATACTGAAAATACTCATATAATTCACGATTCATATAACATAATATTTGAATTACAAAAAATAAATACTTTATTCATCCAACTCTATTATTAAACCATTAATTAGTCTTAATAAACTTATTCCTTAATTCATCCTTCCAAGAATATGAAATACAAATAATGTATTAACATTTTTCAAACTCAATTTAATCATACTTATCAATAATACTATTAAAATAGCCTATGCCTATCATATGTCATTTGTAGTCTCTTCAACATCAGTAAAAAAACCATTACTTGTACCACCTTATTGATTCTCTTCACAAGCCTTCCACATATGAAATTGATTTTCATAATACCCATACTTTCTAGATTTAAAGACATCATCAATTAATAATACCTTAGGGAGGACAACATTCCCATCCATTATGTTAACCAAAATATTTATTTTTCTTTTGTAGTTACATTCTTTGAGCCCTTCTTTTCCACAGTCAAAACACATTCTTGTAAGTCTAATACATTCACTTAGGTTGTTCTTTCCACATTCTTGACACAAAGGAACCTAGATCTTCTTTCCTATTTGGTCTACATTACCTGAACTCTCAGTAAACACTTTTCTTCTCTTCCTTGTTGAGCCTGAGAGTTGGTTAAGGTACACATAATTGATCATGTTCTCTAAAAACGGATTAGGCATGATCATAACATCCTTCAATCCAGTGATCATGTCATTTAACTTCTCATCAGAATATTTTCTATCAAATTCAATGCTAATCATGTTCCTCCTGATTCCCTCCATTGACTAGAACTAAAAAGAATTGAATAAGAAATGATTATCATAGTGAGGAGTCACATAATCATGAAAATTCACTTATAGGATGTCAAAATTATGACACCTTTAATATATGACACCATATTTTTATCCTAGTTTATTTATATTTATCTTCTATTAAAATCCTTTATGATGGTTTGTGAAGAGATTGTGAATTTCTAAAGCATATCCTCTAGGAGTGTCAAACGAGGTGTGCAACAAGGCCTGTTGTCGTGTACCATATTACCTCAAGTTAAACCCAGAACATATTAGTGGAGTTGTTACCACTTGGTACATCTGTTCTAGAGGCACCTCCACTTTTAGTATCTATACAGGGATGTATTTCTAGGAAACCACTTACCCCATACTTTACCAAAATTATAGGAAATTTTCCTAAATGTTAACTCATACTTATACTTATTCTTAGAGACATCCCTAGACACATCCTTAGTAATATACCTAGGGATATCACTAAAGTTTTCTCATCCTAGTTTCCAAAGGTTGACTAAGCCTTTCCTTTGATACCAACCATATGCCTGAGGACCGTGATATTTTAGTGTCTTTGGAAACTTGGAAACAAAATCTTCTATTCTAATGAAATATCTTAAACATCTCCCAAAAAGATCTTCACCTTTAGTACTTATACCTAAAACCTTTCTTCATAACCTGGGGAAGAAAACATAAGAAAGGGGTGAGCTCAGATGCTCAGTAAGTGTAAATAAAGGAAATTCATAATAATAAAATGAAAAATGGGGATGGAACTTGAGTATAACATTTGAAGATCATACACTGCATATTAGAGAACATAATAAATATTTGTAGTTTATAAGACATGAATCATTAGTAAAGAAATAACATAGGCCATTAAATCATAACATAGGAAAAGATATGGAATTTTTGGCATGCACATTGGTTTATAATGTAGTGAACATGTATAAGAAGAAATAGGTTCACTAATTAAGTTAAGGACTTGAAATAAGGCCCCAAAATAAACTTATGGACATGCAACTAGGTCCATTCATAACATTGCGATCGTGTAATCAGGTTTATGCATTATCTTATGGACATGAAACCAAGTCCCTATATAACATTTTGAACATGTAATCAGGTTCACGCATAACATTGTGAACATGAAATAAGGTTCACACATAAACTTATGGACATGTAACCAGGTCCATGAATTATATTGAAAACACATAATAAGGTTCACTCATAACATTATGAACATGTAATTAGGTTCACACATAAACTTATAGACATGAAACCAGGTCAATGAATAATATTTTTAACATGTAATAAGGTTCACTCATAAAATTTTGAACATGTAATAAGGTTCACACATAAACTTTTGGACATAAAACCAAGTCCATGCATAACCTTATGAAAATGTAATCAAGTTCACACATAAAATTTATACTCACAAGTCATCCATTGTTATCTAATGCATTGGAGGGAGATGTAGGTCCCAATCATCTCATAATAACATCATTCATATATGTGGCACAAAATAAAACTTCTATAAAAGAGATAGGTTTTATAAACATAAAATCATAACCCATGAAGTTAAATTGATATCATTATTATTTCATCACATCATAACCTATGAAAATATATAGGTTTCATTATCACTTCATGAAAGCATAACCTATGAAAAGAAGTGGATTTCAAAAGTATATAACTTTTGAAAGAGAAACAAGTGTCATAAGAATCATTCCATCAAAACATAAACCATTGAAGAGATAATATTAATTGAATCTTTAGATCATTTACTTGAAAGACATGAGTAACATAAACATATACTGTATTAGATGGAAAATAATTTTGAAATATCTTTCAAAAAATTTTCTTAAGGAAAATATCCTTTCTTCTTGAAAATGTATTTTTAATACATAAAACCATTTAAAAATAATTTTCATAGAAAATACTTTGAAAATTTATAAAGAAGACTTTAAATAATTTTGAAAACCTTTTTCCTTGAAAACTTGTAAAATATTCTTTAAAACATTTTGAAAACCTTTTTCCTTAAAAACATATAAAATAAGTTTCATAAAAAATTTAAAAACATTTTTCTTGGAAAACATTTTTAAAACTTATAAAGAAATATTGAAAACGTTTTGAAAACCACTTATATGAAAATAACATTTAAAACTTATAATGAAAGCTTTTAAAACCACAAAACATTTTTAAAATATTTTTTCATTGAAAATTATCTCCAAAGATCATTTGAAAACATTTTTAAAAACATGGTTTTGGAATAAAATAGATTTCTGAATGAAGAGAGAGATACAATCATATTTTCTTAAAAACATTTTATTAATTATATTAAGTACCAAAGAGTGGAAAAAATGGTACTAATACATGGGTAAATATTGAATAAACATAGGATAAGGAAACTCATGAGTGTTCTTGAGATATGGATCATAATATTTCATCAAAGGGACCATAAACATAAATAATCTTGATAGATGATGAGATTGTTTCAATAAACATATTATCAATT
This sequence comes from Viscum album, assembly GCA_963277665.1. NCBI lineage: Eukaryota > Viridiplantae > Streptophyta > Magnoliopsida > Santalales > Viscaceae > Viscum > Viscum album. The sequence continues at coordinate 338,907,521 of OY728127.1, read as the reverse complement.
GGTCACTTTTAATCACACTCCTAATGTAAGAAAATAAAATTACATGAAGCTTTAAATATCATTAAATGAAGTAAAATAATTATATAACATGTTAAATATAGTACATAAACCTTATATAAAAATATAAGTGCATAACATGGCATGCGTCTCAGAAAAGGGAAATTGAGATGAAATTACTTTACCGATTTGGTGACATTTGAAATATGAATCTCATAAAATAAGGATCATAGAATGGATATGTAAATTCCCATAAATTTAAGTGTAAGAATCATATAATATATCCATGATCAGTTGTTTCGACCCGAGACACATTGTGCCCATTGTGCATATTTTGATTTACATGGGGTACCATGTCCTCAAATGGTCTCCAACGAGTTTGTTGGTGGAGCCAGAAACCCCCAATGGATATCATATCCATGATTCAAATACCTAATTTCTAAAGGCAGGTGCTTGTTAGATGATTTGGCCAATGGAACATTGATAACTCAAATTGGTTGATTGGATGGAAAATCAAGCTCATATCAACTTTTTGAGGGGAACTATTGCCTATTTCGGAACTCTCTTATAGATTTAAGCTATGTTAATATGTTCATGAATCCTTGGTTAATTCCCAATCATGTGTCCATGGAATATCCCTGGGGTAGAAAGATTAGTCATAGGTATGCATGAGTCTAGAATCATCTGTATGTATCCTAGGTTCTCCATCAAGGAAGATATGCTAATGTATATGACGTTCCTCATCAATGTTATCCTTTTATAGCTAGATCATAGTTGGTTTGGTCATTCTATATTACAATGTGGGTTTTGAGCCACATGGGATGGAACTATGGAGTTTACCATCTTTTAGTGGGGATGTGAGCTGTTCGATGTCAGGATAACATTGAGATCAAACCCATAAGAAGTGTCATGACCCGTCCTCGGGGCCCGTGCTGTGACTACCCCAAGCCCATCTTCCATAGGCCAGGGGCTGACGACTAGCACCAAAGGCGTAATTCCCAATAATAGGGAAGTAATTGCCTTTATATAAGTAAAAAAACACTACATAGTACACAAGATGGAGTAAACACAAAGTAAACTGAGTACAAAAGTAAGTGATGGAAAGTAAATGGGCCGGTATACAAACCCAACTGAAAGTACAATACAACTGAGAAAGAAAGTACAACAGTTAAGAAGTAAAATAGCAACCACCGGGTCATCCTCCAGAAATCCCACCTAAAGGGTGGGTACAGACAGTCTCGTTGGTACCTCGGGTCTGTCTGTCCACTCCGTGTATGTCCCGCCAGGTGGTCCACCTCTGGATACCATCCAGCTCCACAAGCCTCGACCACGATCAGTGTTGTACGTCATCTGCAACCAACACAACGTAGTACAGGCGATGACCATGCAGGGGAGAGTATACGATACTCAGTAAGGACCCCGAGACCCCCGAAGGTCTCCCAGAATCCACAAAGTATAATCCACAAAGGAAAGATACAAACACGAAGTATCAACCAACTCTACTTAGGTATACTCCCATACATATACCTAAGTCATCAGTCTCAGTACGGCTCCAACTTCTGCGCCCAAGCACAACTAGTCCACACAGGAAAGAAGTCAATCATACTAATGACAATGATTGAAAGTCAAGACTCAGCTCACACAGGTATACTACTCATGAAGAAGGGTGGAGATGATTAGATGTATCCTCTGTATTATCTCCTCTGCCGAACCCACGTAGGATCCAAGTACATAAGTCGTCGCTGCTGAACCCACGTAGGATTCAAGTATAGTAAACCTCACTGCCGAACCCACGTAGGATCCAAGTACAGTCATCATCGCTGCCGAACCCACGGAGGATCCAAGTACAGTCGTCCTTGCTACCGAACCCATGTAGGATCCAAGTACAGTCGTCTTCGTCGCCGCAGTCGCATCCAGCTCTAGGGTTCTTGAACACAGCGTACTCATTTCTAGGAGGGTCCACTCCATGAGTAAAAAGGGGTCGATACATCAACTATCAAGAAGTCCAGAGTTGATGTATCCCAAAGTTCAGTCTCGTCAATAGGAACTCAACGCGATAGACGACCCGTCAATCAGACGCCCGATCTGAGAGATATTGCCTTTTCCGTTCCAGGGGCCCGGTTAGAAATACACTCGTTTCTAACTTGGATGATATAAAAGCTGTCCAAAACTCACTTAGAGTATCGAAAAAGGACCGTATCGTCGAAAGAGTCCCAATGCCACAGACGGCGCGTCGATTAGACGCGCGGTCCTTTAGTTATTCACGTTTAAGTGAATCACGGGCTTGGTCCGTTAGGCCCAATGGGCTGATGGATCGGGTCGACTCAGTTTTGGTGGGTCCGACCTAGCAAAGGGGTCGGACCGTCCCGGTGAGTTGCGCGGCCTGGCCCGAGGGGCGCGGCCTGACCTGAAGTGGCGCGACCCGACCCGATGTAGCCTGGCTGGGCGCGGCTGGGCGGGGCGCGGGGTCTGGCTGGCTCGGCCCTTAGGCCGAGCGGTCCGAGGTGAGGGCGCGTCCCCCGACTGCCCAAACTGGTGGTGCCTTATGGCACTGCCCTCCCAAACCAGCCGGCTAGGCCGGCCGGCCTTCTGGTGCATGCGGCTCGCACGGGCGGGCCGCCGGCCTTCCAGCGTGGCGCCCTCCTGGCGTCGCGGTCTAACTCTGCCTGACCGACCGACAGGCTGACTGGTTCCTCAGCGCGGTGCCCTCCTGGCACCGCGGTTCGCCTCCACCTGGCTGGATGATGGGCCGGCCGGTTCTTCAATCGAAGCGGCCCGCGATGCGGGCCGCGGTTCCTCCCGCACAACCGGTGCGACAGAGCCAGATTTCTTCGCCATGTTTCTTACATGGCGTGACATCACTATTCTTTCTCCGCCTCTGGTTTCCAATTCCAAAAAGATCAATAAAAGATGGAGGGTCATCGGGCCGTGTTTTTTCGTCCCATGCCCTCTGCGTTAGGCGGTAAAAATCATCCGAAGATGAACAAGGATTCACGAAGCACAACAAACAATTTTATTCAAATAAAATTAGAACAATTCAACCTACCTCGAATAAGGTTCGCAGTTGAGAAGCATTGGATAACTATTCCGTTTCCGTCGTCGTCGATGTGCACCTGAGGAAGTGTCATCTCCTCTTTTGTCACGGAGAGAAGAATAGTAGACGCGCCGTCGCTAGCGAGTTCCCGCATCAGTGTCTCCTCCCTTGCCGTAGAGGAAGAAGAGGATGAAGAACCGAGGTCACCGAGTTGATGTTCTTCGTCAGAGAGTTGGCGTTCTTCAAAAAAGGAGAAATCCTCCTCTTCTTCATAAGAGTTCTCTCCCAAAAATTTCCCCCACACAACAAGCCAAAAACCATTAAAAGAAGGCCACCCCTTATTTTAATTTAACATTCCATGTATTTCAAAATTCAAAATCCATTTCACTTAATTAATTAAATCAAGAGTTGTTTAATTAATTAAGTGATAGGTTGGAAAGTTTTAATGAAGTGAGAGAGAGAGAGGAAGGGTCCTCATTAATTTAGGGTAGTTGTCAAGTTTAAAGGGGGAGTTTATGCGAGTTAAAAGACAGTTATGGGAATGTGAAAGGTTGGGGATAGTGTGGGCCCCACCTCAAAAATATCCTTACATGGGTAGTTAGAAGATTGTGGGTCCCATCCCAACTCCCCCATGTAGGATATAACCAATTTAGATATAAAAATAAAATTGTCCCACAATTTTATTCACTTCTCATTTAATCCAAAAATTTCAAATTCTCTTCTCGTGCAAACGCAACCGCGGTAAAGGTCCCCTTAAGAAACTACCAGCATTGCAAGTTCATTGATGCCCTAAGATTTCAATTCCGAGCACCGTTTCAAAAGATAGAAAAACCCGCTCGTTCGTTTACTGAACGTACCCAAGCTAAACTTTGGAAATTGATTTCGGGCACACCGTGCCTCGAAATCAAGTGCCGTCAGAATCCACAGACTCGTAAAATTACAAAGTATTTAAGAAAAAATTTTCCTTTAAATTTATGGGTCTTTACATTACCCCCACCTCAGGGCTTTACATCCCCGTAAAGCTACAACATAAACTAGGGAAACAGAAGTGGGTACTTAGCACGCATCTAAGCCTCCCGCTCCCATGTGCTCTCCTAGAGGTTCCCATGCTGCCACCAGATGCACACTGGAGGAATCAGCCATCCACATAGGACCCACTCCTATCGATCCTCAATCTCCACCGAGACCTCCGTGAATATAGCCCCATCATCGATGTCCAACTCCCTATGATCGATGATATGTTTTAGGTCGTGCACTTATCTCCTCACCTGAGATACGTGGAAGACGTCGTGCACCCGGTGCAACTGAGGTGGAAGGGCCAGACCCTGATGAGGACCTGGAATGGTCCAATGAAGTGTGGAGATAACCTTTCGCCCTGGCCAAATCTCCATAATCCACGTCGAGGTGAGACCTGTAAGAAAACGTGGTTGCCATCCTCGAACTCCAGTGGTCTCCATCTCTTATCATCATAGGACTTCTGTCTGCTCTATGCAGTCCTCATCCGCTCCTAGATGATCTGCACCTTCTCCGTCATAGCTTGGACCATCTCTGGTCCTACAAGTGCTGACTCCCCAGGGTCTGTCCAGCACAGAGGTGATCTGCAAGGTCGACCATACAGTGCCTCAAATGGTGCCATCCCGATGGTGGAGTGGTAGCTATTGTTGTACGAAAACTCCACCAAGGGTAGGTGATCCTCCCAGTTGCGACCAAAAGTCAAGGACTCATGCACGGATCATGTCCTCAAGAGTCTGAATGGTCCTCTTAGTTTGGCCATCCGTCTGAGGATGAAAGGTGGTGCTTAGGTGTAGCTGCGTCACAAATGCCTCCTGCAACCCCTTCCAAAGCCGGGAAGTAAAGCGAGTGTCTCTATCGGAGAAAATAGATGATGGCACACCATGAAGCTGTATGATCTCCTGAACATAGAGGCGTCCCAAGCTCTCCACTGAGCCCTTCTCTCTGATAGTTAGGAAGTGGGCCGACTTGGAGAGTCGGTCAACAATCACCCAGATGGAGTCGTGTTCTATGGAAGTATGTGGGAGCCCCATCACGAAATCCATGGATATACCATCCCACTTCCACTCCAGAACCTCCAAGGGCTATACCAAGTCTGCTGGTACCTGGTGCTCCACCTTCACATGCTGGCAGGTGAGGCATTGTGAAACGAACTCTGCCACAACCTTCTTCATACCCAGCCACCAGTGCTATCGTCTGAGATCTTGGTACATCTTCGCTACTCATAGATGTACCGCTAGAGGGGAAATGTGATACTCCCTCAGCACCTCTTCCTGTAATGAAACTAGTACCATGGTACATCCCCTGAAGAGGATGACATGCTCTCCTCCTACAAAAAATCCATCAGGTGCCTATACTGTGGATATCTGTGCATGTCACATCTCACAGTCAACATGCACACACTGTGCCTCTATGACCCACTAAAGTAGTGGAGGAGTGACTGTAGAAAGGATGCTCCATCTCTATCCATGAAGAATATATGCAACGCAGCTAGCTGCTCCGTCGCCTCACCAAGTAGCTGAATGCCCGATATCCTACTGAGAGCACCAGCTACTACGTTCCCCTTCCTAGGAGTATAGACTATCTCAAAGTCATAGTCCTGGAGGAACTCGATCCATCGCCACTATCTCAGGTTCAGGTCCTTTTGTGAGAAGATGTACCTAAGACTCTGGTGGTCAGAGTAGACTGTAAATCCCTCGCCCATCAGATAGTGCCGCCACATCTTCAAGGCGAATACCACTGCTGCTAACTCCAGGTCATGGGTAGCATAGTTCTGCTCATGATGCCTCAACTGTCATGAACTATATGCGATCACCGCCTGATCCTACATCAGGACACACCCGAGTCCAGTCCCTGATGTGTCGTAGTAAACTACGTACCCAGCACCCTCCTCCAGTAGCCTCATGATGGGCGCTCTGGTCAATCTCTGTCTCAGCTACTGGAAGCTCTACTGACATCTATCTGACCACACGAACGGTTTCCCCTTCTCCATAAAAGCTTAAAGTGGTGCTTTAACTCTGGAGAAGTTTTTCACAAATCTCCGATAGTAGCCAGCCAGACATAGGAAACTCCGCACCTCCGTCATTCTCCTGGGTGGCTCCCAAGAAAGTACTGAGTCGATCTTCACTGGGTCCACGACAACCCCAACCTCCGAGATAATGTGCCCCAAGAAGTGTACATCTCGAATCCAGAACTGACACTTCGAGAGCTTACTATAAAGTTGGTGCTCTCGAAGTGTGTCCAGTACAACCTGTATGTGGTAAACATGCTCCTCCTTTGTGGTCGAGTAAATCAGTATGTCGTCGATGAAGACTATGAAAAATCGATCGAGGTAAGGCTGTAAGATCCTGTTAATGAGACTCATGAACACTACTGGAGCTTTGGTTATGCCGAAAGGCATAACCAAGAACTCATAGTGGCCATACCGACACCTGAAGGCCGTCTTCTACACATCCTCATCTTGAACTCTAAGATGGTGATAGCCTGACCTGGGGTCTATCTTCGAGAACCATCGTGCTACCTTGAGATGATCAAAGAGGTCATCAATCCTCAAGAGTGGGTACTTGTTCTTCACGGTCACCTAGTTCAGGCGATGGTATTCGACACACATTCTAAATCTCCCGTCCGCCTTCTTGGCGAACAAAATTGGAAAATACCAGGGTGAAACATTGGGTCAAATGAATCCCTTTCCCTACAAGTCCTCCAGCTGTAACCGTAGCTCACGAAGCTCAGTAGGAGCCATCCGATATTCTAGATTAGATATTGGTGTTGTCCCAAGGTACATGTCAATATAGAAGTCTACCTCTCTGTGAGGAGGTAGTCCTCGAACGTTATCAGGGAAAACGTCTGCATACTAATCCACCACAACAAGAAAACTCAGAATACACACATCAACCGCTCTGAGGATGAGACTAGCCAACTGATGTGTGATCGGCTGCCCTCTCCTCTGCGTAAGTCCATCCTGTGCTGCAAAGGCTCCCTTCTCGCCGGTGAAGGTGAACCTACTCCCATATGTGTGGACACACCGCACTCTGCACCTAATACAGTCGATCTGGGCATGGACTGTAGATAACCAATCCATACCCAAGATGATTTTGTAAGGCCTCGACACCACTACAATAAGATCCCAGTCGAAGCTCATGCCTCCTAGTGTAAGCTCACACTACCGGCACTAGTGCGTAATCGTCAAGTCTACTCCAGTAGGAGTCTCTAGCAGTAAAGATCGAGCCAACGACTCCGTCGGAATCTCCGAGCTCCGAATAAGGGTAGCGAAAATGAAAGAATGACTCACTCCTGTGTCTATATGAACTGCATCAAGGGTGGTGTAGACACATATAGTACCTCGAATAATCTCAGGTACGCCGTGGTCATAAGCTGCCACTTCCTAGAGATGAGCCTGCCTCTCTCTTCCAGCTCCCTTTGGTTGGGGTGGACCTCCTGGTGGTGGTGGTGGTAGAGCCTCGAAGCGTCGTCCACCACCTGCTACTCGGCCAGCTCCTCTGCCTCGTCCACCTGCTCCTTGCGAACCGCCACTGTCAAAACTCTGTCTCTTCCTGGGTGGTCCCTCAACCATTTTCTGCTCCTTTGAATGGCGGGTCGGTCAGTCACGAGCCATGTGGCCCTGCCCACCGCATGCATAGCACTGCCTGCCTCTTGTATGACTGGATCTACTGCGTGTGCCCCACACATCCGAACCAGTATCCTGAGGTCGCCCACCTAATGGCCTAGTTCGCTTTGACCTCTGCGACATCTGTCTACTACCGGCTGCAGAAGACTCCACTACGTGTCACCCAACGGTAGGCTTCACTGCTGGTGTAAGCTCAGCAAGAAATCTTTCCACAAGAAGGGCTCTCTCCAGTACTCCTGCCTACGTCAGAATGCTGAGGGAGATCATCGAATCCCTGATCTCATGCCTCAGTCCCTGCTCAAAGGTCCGAGCCCAGAAGAATGGGTCCCGTACCATGTCCGTGGAGTAGCACGAGAGGTCGGTAAATATCATCGAGTACTGGGATACTGACATGCTGCCCTACTGTAGCTGTAGTAACTCCTGGATGCGCACCGCATAGAGGGTGGCTGGAACAAACTCCGAGTGGAAGAGGCTCTCTAAGTCCATCCAAATTAGAGATGCCTCGTCATGCACCTAGAGCATTAGGCTCCACCATCTACCTGCTGCTGCGTACACGAGACTCACGAAAAGGATCACCATAAGATCTGCTGGTGTCCCTACCAATCTGAAGACTCGGACGATAGCCTCCATCCAATCCTTGGCTGCATGAGGGTCCATCTCTCCATGGAACCTGGGCAGCCTCTATCACTGAAACTCATGCAGCGCACTCAGGCGACGTGCACTCTCCGCTGCTGTGGCTGGTGGTATCGGTGGCCCTGCGAGTAGAGGTACCGCTAGTGCCTCTGCTGTAATGGGGCCCTGCACCAATGCCTCATCGCTCAGTGGGCTTCCATCCCGCACGTAACTAGGAAACCTAACTGGCTGGCTTTGTGGGGCCATCCTGAAAAGTAACAGGTGCTCCACGGTTAATACAATATACCTGGTGAGCTGACACAAGTAATCATAAAGAAAACATTTGAAACACACATGCAATCAATGTTTTCATGCACTGAGTTAGAAATCAGAAGTCAGGGTCCTGGTGTATGGATACGTCGGCCGCTGCACCAACACTAGACTCCCTAGACTGATAACCACACTCAATACCCTTAACACTATTTCTTCACAGAAAGAAATTATCAGAGTCCTAAGTTCTGCGGTAGAACCAACTCCTCTGATACCAATTTGTCACGACCCGTCCTCGGGGCCCGTTCCGTGACTACCCCAAGCCCGCATTCCATAGGACAGGGGCTGGTGACTAGCACCAAAGGTGTAATTCCCAATAATAGGGAAGGCATTTACTTTATATAAGTAAACAAACACAACAGAGTTTGCAAGATAGAGTAAACACAAAGTAAACTAAGTACAAAAGTAAGTGCTGGAAAGTAAATGGGCCGGTATAAAACCCAACTGAAAGTACAACACAACTGAGAAAGAAAGTACAACAGCTGAAAAGTAAAACAGCAACCACCGGGTCATCCTCTGGAAAACCCACTTGAAGGGTGGGTATAGATAGTCTCATCGGTACCTCGGGTCTATTCGTCTGCTCCGTGTACGTCCTTCCAGGTGGTCCACCTCTTGATACCGTCCAGCTCCACAAGCCTCGACCACGATCAGTGCTGTCTTTCATCTGCAACCAACACAATGTAGTGCGGGCGATGCCCGTGCAGGGGAGAGTATACGATACTCAGTAAGGACCCCGAGACCCCCGAAGGTCTCCCAAAATCCACAAAGGATGATCCACAAAGGAAAGATACAAACACGAAGTATCAACCAACTCTACTTAGGTATACACCCATACATATACCTAAGTCATCAATCTCAGTACGACTCCAACTTCTGCGCCCAAGCACAACCAGTCCACACAGGAAAGAATACAATCATACCAATGATAATGATTGAAAGTCAAGACTCAGCTCACACATGTATACTACTCACGAAGAAGGGTGGAGATGATTAGATGTAGCCTCTGTATCGTCTCCTCTGCCGAACCCACGTAGGATCCAAGTACAAAAGTCATCGCTGCCAAACCCAAGTAGGATCCAAGTACAGTAACCCTCACTACCGAACCCACGTAGGATCCAAGTACAGTCATCATCACTGCCGAACCCATGGAGGATCCAAGTACAATCGTCCTCGCTGCCGAACCCACATAGGATCCAAGTACAGTCGTCTTTGTCATCGCAGTTGCAACCATCTCTAGGGTTCCCACACACAGCGTACTCATTTCCAGGAGGGTCCGCTCCACGAGTAAAAAGGGGTCGATACATCAACTGTCACAAAGTCCAGAGTTGATGTATCCCAAAGTTTCGTATCGTCAATAGGAACTCAACTCGACAGAAGACGCGTCAATCGGACGCCCGGTCTGAGAGATATTGGATTTTCCGTTCCAGGGGCCCGGTTAGAAATATGCTCGTTTCTAACCCGGATGATATCCCAAGATGTCCAAAACTCACTTAGAGTATCGCAAAAGTACCATCTCATTGAAAGAGTCCCAGTTCCGCAGACGGCGCGTCGATCGGACACGCGGTCTTTAAGTTATTCACGTTTAAGTGAATCACGAGCCCAGTCCGTTAGGCCCGATGGGCTGACGGATCAGGTCGACTCGGTTTTGGTGGGTCCGACCCAGCAAAGGGGTCAGACTGGCCCGGTGATTTGTGCGGCCTGGCCCGAGGGGTACGGCCCGGACCGAAGTGGCATGGCTCAGCCCGAAGGGGCTCGGCCCGGCCCAGCTGGGCGCGCGGCCTGGCGGGCTCAGCAAGCCGGCTGAGCGGCGCGGCCCTTAGGCCGAGCGGTCCGAGGTGGGGGTGCAGCCCCCGGCTGCCCAAACCGGCGGCAAATTATGACACCGCCCTCCCATATCGGCTATCCTTCTGGTGCACGTGGCCCACACGGGCGGGCCGCCGGTCTTACAGCGCGGCGCCCTCCTGGCGCCGCGGTCCAGCTCTGCCCGGCCAGTTGGTTCCTCAGCGTGGTACACTCCTGGCGCCGCGGTTCTCCTCCGCTCGGCTGGCCGATGGGCTGGCCGGTTCTTCCGCCAAATCAGCCCGCGATGTGGGCCGCGGTTCATCCCACACAGCCGGTGCGACGACACCGACTTTCTTCACTATGTTTCCAGCACGGCTTGACGACGCCATTCTTTCTCCACCTCCGATTTCCAATTCCAAAAAGAGAAAGAAAAGACGGAGGGTCGTCGGGCCGTGTTTGTTCAGCCCGTGTCCTCCGTGTTAGGCGGTAACAATCTACCAAAGATGAAAAAGGATCCAAAAAGCACAAAGACCAATTTTATTCAAATAAAATTGGAACAATTCACCCTACCTCGAATAAGGTTTGCAGTTGACAAGCGTCAGATGACGGTGCCGTTTCCGTCGTCGTCAGTGTGCACCCGAGGAAGTGTCATCTCCTCTTTTTTCATGGAGAGAAGAATAAAAGACACACCGTCTCTAGTGAGTTCCCGCATCGGTGTCTCCTCCCTTGCCACAGAGGAAGAAGAGGATGAAGAACTGAAGTCACCGAGTTGATGTTCTTCATTGGAGAGTTGGCATTCTTCAACAAAGGAGAAATCCTCCTCTTCTTCACAAGAGTTCTCTCCCAAAATTTCCCCCACACAACAAGCCAAAAACCATTAAAATAAGGCCACCCCTTATTTTAATTTAACTTTCCATGTATTTAAAAATTCAAAATCCATTTCACTTAATTAATTAAATCAAGAGTTGTTTTATTAATTAAGTGATAGGTTGGTAAGTTTTAATGAAGTGTGAGAGAGAGGAAGGGTCCTCATTAATTTAGGGGAGTTGTCAAGTTTAAAGGGGGAGTTTATGAGAGTTAAAAGAGAGTTATGGGAATGTGAAAGGTTGGGGATAGTGTGGGCCCCACCTCACAAATATCCTTACCTGGGTAGCTAGATGCTTGTGGTTCCCATCCCAACTCCCCCATGTAGGATATAACGACTTTAGATATAAAAATAAAATTGTCCCACAATTTTATTCACTTCTCATTTAATCCACAAATTTCAACTTCTCTTCTCATGCAAAAACAACCGCGGTAAAGGTCCCCTCAAGAAATTACCAGCATTGCAAGTTCATCAGTGCCCTCAGATTTCAATTCTGAGCACCAGTTAAAAAGATAGAAAAAACCGCTCGTTCGTTTACTAAACGTACCTGAGCTAAACCTTAGAAATTTATTCCGGGCACACCGGACCTTGGAATCAAGTGCCGTCAGAAGGCAAAAACTCCTAAAATTCAAAAGTATTTAAGAAAAAAATTTCCTTGAAATTTAAGGGTCTTTACAAGAATAGATTCCTATGTATCCTCATGAGAGTAATCAGAACCCACATAGTTCATTGTTGCTTTACTGGACACATCATCTTTTAAGGTAGTGTGAAAAGGACCCATCCATGCAGTTTAACATCATGTGGCAAGTACACACATGGGAAATGTTTCCTAGTCAAGGATGTTGGGGGATTGATGCTGAGGTGGTCTGAGGTACCCAAAAGAGATATGGTCTCCTGGGTGGATATGACCTTCTGGGGTTGTGGCCCAAATAACATTAGGGTGATTTAGGATATCATGTTTGGACCTCAAAGTGGATTCCTATATATACCAATTATTTGGGTATCATAGCTCACTTAGTCTAGAAGCCCATGTAGTTTAATGCCATGTGGTGAGGAAAAGAGTGAACCGATGTGAGAATGATAGGTAAAGAATTAGGATTGAACCTCCAAGAGGTTCCCCAGTTTGTCAGGAATCAAATTCCACTTAGTTCTGGAAAGGTCGTGGATTATGTATGGAAGCTTCCCATTTAATGGGGCATGATTGGGGCTTATATCTATGGATAAGGACCATTTAAGCTCGGGACATGAACATGCATCCTACATATCTTGGTTAGAGTAATAATCAGAGTTCTCATAGTTCATTTCTTGGGGAATCATGCATACACCATGATCACCACTAATCTCTAAGCCCACACGAGTCATGATTGGTGTGATGAACAATATAAAGTAGTAGATCCAATGAGTCACACACTTTCCCTTATCTACTGATGGAAAATGGAGGTGGACGATGATAGAAGAGGCCGAGGTGATGAGGCGAAGAGGGGAAAGAGTTCCACCTTCTTCCAGAAAGGATAGGGACTTATCTCAGTGGGAGTTCCCTTTGATGTCCGGTTTTAGGGGGAAGGATTTCATTCCTTGTGTAAGGGAAACACAAGTGTGATCCATTCTATTCCTACCCAAAATAGGGAGTTACATGTGAGTATCCTAAGGTTATAACCCACATTACCATGAGAATGTATACTCATGGTCATTCTGGGGGTCCTCCCTACTATGGGTATAATCATCATGTATCCACTTACCATGGGTATGTAAAATCAAAAGGGAACACTGGTGTGCCCAATGGTTTTATCATATAGGTCCAGTGGATTTGGTAGAGGCTTTGGACTAATGACACTGGAATGGCTAGTAGATGGGATATGGATGATGCGATGGGAATGGAAGGAAATAATTGGATTCAGAGGGTGGAGCACCCAAGAATACCCCATTCCACATTCCATTTTCTCATGTGGGATGGGGTTTACTCAACATAGCATAACACTATGCAGGTGAGGGAGTCATATGCATTCCATGATGGTATGTGGGCTAAGTTTCATTCCGTGTAGCATTTTGCTATGTGGATCCAAGCTCCGCCCGTGTAGTGTTTTGTAATGTGGAGCTAGGGTATATCTGCATAGAATTTTTCTATGCAGTGATGAGTTCTTCCCATGTAGCATGATACTACGCGGGGTTAGGATCCATCTATGTTGAGATTGGATATGCGGTGTAGGGTTCCACCCGCATAGTATTTTACTACACGGGGCACTGAATTGAAGATGAGGAATTGGTCTTGCACTTTATAGGGAATTCATCTGTGAAGGAAGTTGAGTTTGCAGTCTTCCAATTCTTATTATATTTTCTTCTTTTATAGTACATAGTGGGTTATAACTATGGGTAATATTTGAAAAAGTATATCTTTTTGGTACTTTTTTCTTTCATGCCTTCTTCTATTGATATCCTTCAAAATTATTCTATTCCATCCCAAAAATTCATCTTCTCCCCTAAAAAATCCCCATTCTTATTGGCTCCCATGGGGTATTTTTATAGATAGGTAGAGGAGATGGATCAATGGGTTGCATGACACCTTTTCTAAAATCCCAAGAACGAAAAAACTGACCTTCAGACGACTTGGTCAATAGAGGCCCATGGGGATGCAGTTTGCAGGGGTGAAAATCACCACCTTGGTCCTATGAACGACATCATTTATGGGACTCCATTTGTTTAGCCTTACCCATGAACTATCCAAGTCTACCAAAAATGGTATGCGGGTCATATTTACCCACATCCTTTCCATGAATGATAGCATTCATGGGGAATTGGAACCACCATCAGCCTCCCGTGAACTATTTAGCTTATGGCTAGTTCGTGGCATAGAATGCTATGTAGAGCAGACATCCGAGAAGGATGATTTATCTTCACAGTCTGGATTTTTCCATTTATCAATTTTTCTCCTTTAAACATCATTCCTCAAATCTTCAATTATTTTGTTTCTATTACTTTTCCAAATTTTATGGGAGTATTTGACTTTCCTTTGCCAAATTTTCATGACCTAACAAATGCCCCCATAAAAATGGGCTCCGATTGGGATGAAGATGAGGCTATTTCGATATAGAAAGTGGTCCTAACATAAGTTGGTTTGTGGTATAAGGGTATAACCACAAGAGGGGACCACACCTATATAAAGGGAGGGATAATTCGTCTTTTACTATTTCCCTTGGTGAACAAAGTGCTCTCGCAAACCACTCGGCCTCTCCCGCCATCTTTCTCTCGCATACCGCAGACCCTTCATGGTCACCTTTATCTGCGAACTGAATTTTGAATATGTAAACTTAAAAAATTATTATACTAATAGTGAGTACAAGCCTCCATGTAGCACATGTTTGATACATGGTTCATGTGCTGATCATTTCACGAACCATCAGTTTTCTGTCCAACGCTTCGTAGGCCAGCACCATGCAAGTTTCTGCTAACTATCAGTTTGCAGATAATGATTTCCACAGACAATCACTTTGTAGGGATTTATGGAATGATTTTGGTCCTTTAAATTTTTTTAACTTTCACCAATATTGGTAAGCTAACTCTTTCTGAACCGCTATAGAGAAACAATGGATCTTCCTCTTACCTCAACAGGTGAAACTAGAAGAAGGGAGACTATGGTTGAGAACATTGAAGTCAATCTTTGATCTTGAATTTCTCCTCAGGAGAGTACTCTGAAGGATCTTATTTTACCAGAGCTCATGGACTAACCACTATATAATTGGTTTCCATTCTACAACTTTGGTCTCCGGGATGATTCTCCCTTGCCACTAGTTGACCAAAGCAGTTTCACTATTTATCTTGAAAAGTCTTGAGGGTATGTCCGGGTGAATATTTCTTCCAATTGAGAAATCAAAAATGACCTGAGCCAAGATGAAATATTTGTTCTGAATATATCTATGTAGATTAAGAGAAATCAAAACCTCCATAATTTATCTTTTGAATCATTCATCCAAGATTATCCATCTATTGTTAACCTTTCACCGGGAAATTCCAACAGAGGGTGGAGCTCCAAATGGGACCTATGGCCTAGAGGGTACTTTTCCGATGAGTGGGACTAGGAATTATGGGTTCATCATAACTTATTAGAGGCCTCTGCACTACTTGAAGCTATCAACCTATACCAAGTAGTGTGGGTCTCCCAATTCTCCATTTATTCACTCGGTGAGATACTGCCCAAACTGCTCAGCCACCGGTGTTCAAGCACTAATACCTTCCACTTGTCTCATAGTGAAGTGTGGATGAGTTTGTGGGATATCTTATAGATAGGGGGACTTCCCATACTTGGAAATATTTATGATAAATTTCTACCATTTTCTAATACCTGGAAAAAAGATGATCAAGTATCTCCACTAGCGAGGAATTTGTTGGTCATGGCAAAGGGATTACTTGGTCAACCTCCCCATGATTGTTCACTTATTTCATTTTAATACTAGATATAACTATTCTTGTAGGTGAATGGGATGAGTCTAAGAGTTATTTGTAGACAAACACATCAAACTCAATAGCCGTGGTAAGTTCTAGGCTCATACTGCGCTAACCTCATGGTGTGTCGATACACCGCTTGTGGTTATGAGATCTGAACAGACGTATATCCTGAACTCAGATTGGTAGGTTTCTTTTCCATGTTCTTAAGTGGGTTAATCTTCCATTCTTATGACATTTACACTAGTGTCTGGGTTTGAAATTTAATTATGGCCACCACACTGGTAGAGGGGTAGCCTATCAATTTATCCACCTACACCCTTGCCCGAATTTATGAGTTATTGGGGTGGATACAGGAAGGGAGTCCTCCACATAATCTCAATAGGACATTTCAATTTTTTTATTGTTGTAAAACAGATCATTTCACCTACTATGAGTATTGGAATACTATAATGATTCCACATTCTGATTTCCATCTAGCTTTACTCAACATTTTTTTCCCCAAATATTTGAGTGCCGATGGCATAATTGAGTTGTTGAGTGATCTTTCTCAATTTTATTTTGTGCCTTACCCCATTCCTCATAGAGTAGTAGTTTATGAAGTAAATGGTTATTTCGAAGCATGTTCCTATATCATTTCACATCAGGACTGATTCTTGACCACTTGTGTAGATATAATAACTATCTGTGAACCTTTTGGTTCATATAGGTTTTCTAGTGAATTCAAATGTCTTCAGTGGTCACATTACTCCCAGTCACCTAGTTCAAGAGGGAATCTCATTCGGTAATCCTTTTCCAACTATGGTTGAAAATGATGTGGGATGAATCTGGCATGCAAGTATTTATTCCTCCCACAATGGCCTATACTCACTTATCATTAGAGTATTCCCAATAATGGCTGGTCTGCTACTCTGATGGAACACTGTCCAGACCCATCCAATGGGTGCAAAGGCCCTTGTTTTCTTTTTCTCCCATTTCAACTGTGCCAACTGTGCCATCTCCCTCCATTCCTACTTCAAGAAGGAATTCCATCCGTCATCACATGTGTTCATAGGGTACTTCCTTTATGAAATCTATATCTATGTACAACGACTCAGAGACCTTATCTCTATGTGATATGGTTTGTGGTCCTACTGAAGCCTACCCAAGTGGAATGTTTTTGGGTATCCCTAAAGTCTCAATCAACCATTTAATCTTAGTTCTAGATATAAAAATGTCTAGAGAGTGGGAAGGTTACCCCACTTGGGTAACCCATCTTAGGGTGACTTCGTCTACCATGATGTCATTCCCTGACTACATACCTATTGCAGAGGAGGGAAAAAGCCAAAGTTACAATGCCATCAGAAGACATTGAACTGTGTAGAGATGAGTATGGCTTCAAATCTATACTATTTACTCTGAAACTCCTCTACCAGAATTTTCTAATGAGGAGGAAACCCTCTAGAGGCAATTTATCAACTTGGGTTTAGGAAAATTTGACCACTGACACCTGCACCACCTCGCATACCAAATTTTTATCACTCTAGAGGATATATCCACTCATAAAGGAAACCTTGCTTGGTTAAAGGCTTAAAATCATAAAAAAATACCTTTCATGATATTATTGATGAGCTACACAACTTAATGACCGAGGAAGAAAATTATCATGACCAAGTGATTTCCCAAACAGAAGAGCTGCAGGAATGCGAGGCTCATGTGGCCAAGATAAAGACACTACTAACATCAACAAGTGCCAATTTTGAAGCTATTAAATAGAGGGGGTTAGATCTCATATCCATTATGAAATGATTCCATCCAATAGTGGAAGATGAAGTTTCATAAAGGACTAATTTAGAAGAATCACTTGATGACCTCTTTTATATAGTCATCGATCTACTAGAAAGTGCTAATCTAGATTTTTTGTAATCATTTAGATTGTCTTATACCACTGTTTTCTTTTTCTTTTACACCGGGGAGAGACTCTGGATTGTGGATGTTCTTCCATTTTTACTTAATGGAATGAAAATTATTTTCTCTTGAGTGCTTCTCCTTAATATTTTCCTAAAATATCAAGAAATTATGATTAAATTTATTTAAACAATAATATCAACTAGATGTCAATTTGGGTCACAATCTAGGATATTTAAAATGAAATGATTGAAGAATGATCCAAATTTTTCTTGATCTGAGGGACTTAGTGAGCATAACCTGACTATTTTTAGGGTCACATGAAAGGCCCTAAAATATTTATGTATTCTGTTGTTATAACCCTTATTTTTACCTAATCTCATCATGATGCGATCTTAGTGGGTATAAATTGACTTTTTCTTTGGCCTCCCTTTGCGGATTTTCAGCCTAACAAGCTTTGTGTCCATTTCAATTGTTTGATTGCTTTATATTTTTCCTAAACCATACAATGTGTAGGTTTACTGAGATGGTACTCACCATTTTTCTAGGGTTACCTTTGTGGGTTTTCATCCTAGCGAGTTTTGTGTCTCTTTTCATGGTTATTTTAAAGTCTTGAAAACCAGAATATCATCACTGATGTTTTAGGTTGAAAAAATTTGACCATTGATGGGTTTTTAGATCAAATAACCTCGACCATGATATATGGGGTGAGGGCCCCAATTAGGGTTTATAGACCATGGATGTACTAATACTTTTCATACATGGATGAGGAATTTTTCTTGACCCTAATTTTATAGTTTCTGGATATAAGACATGATATGGGGCATGAGAGCCATAGGGTGTAAACAATTAGGAAAAGACTCTACTGAGGATGAATTTTCCTTTGGTTAACATGCCTCTTTTTGTGGGCAACGTATATAGATATGTAGTGACATTATGCACATAGTCAAACAAAGGTGTCCACAGGACACTGACTCTCCATTTCCAATGGCCAAGTAATTTTATGAGACATTGGATGCAACCACCAGGGGAGTCCTGTCAAAGGAGTGATGTTTGAAAAATATGAGGAAATTTATATCCGAAAAAATTAAGGAACCACTCCTACACATATTTGGATTGTGTAAAATAGGGTAGAAGCATGGTGTAGTTTAATGTTTTGAAACTCATAAATTTGAGACTTACAGCTTAAAGTCATTTCACCCTGTCCAAGGGGATAAATCATTAATCCCTTTTCATGGTAATTAGACAAGGAATGTTCTGGAATTTTTAGGCATGAATAGGGAGAAAAGATGTAAACCCTAATCTGGGGAGTTTCCAAAAATAGGTAATGAGGTGGGGCATAAACATCATAGAGGAATATGAAGGTAGGAGAATCCTCTAATATGAATGAATTTTCCTTTGGTTGATAGGACTTTTTTGTGGGTAATATATGTAGAGCTACCAGAGCATTATGTGCATAGTCAAACAAAGGCGTCCTTAGGACACTGAACATCCATTTCTGATGGACAGGGATGATTATGGGGATTCAAAACTTTCTGGACATAGAGTATGGTTTGTGAAAATGAGAGTGCATGAACATGAAAGAGTATATTTCAAGTTGAAATATCCCAAGAGTAAGTAATAAGGTTCTCCCCACACAGGTGCGGGGGGGGGGGGGGGGGGGTCCCTTTCTAGGTTTGACCCATGAATGGAGAAGATGGGGAAATTTTGTTTCTTGACTAGACTCGAGATATGAGATTCGAGTGTCACTATGTATCCTATTAAAATCGGAATAAATCCATATGTATTTCTTGGTAGTTTTCTCCATATTCAGATTTGATTCGCATATAGGAATGAGGTATTTTTATCTAGTACATGAGCTCACCCCCGAGGTAGGGATCATACTGGAATTTCCTATGTTGATTTATTTCATGAATAAAAACATGGGGAAACTATCCTTTGATCTATATGGACCCAAGGGTGAACATTGGATATCATGCATCATGTAGTTTTAATGTAATGAAATCAGGACACTGATATAAAAGCCTTGATTAACTGGAAGATAACTAGGACAAGATTTCGTAACATGTCCAAGACGCGAGTAGGAAGAAAAGTTTAAACCATAACTCCTGGATCTCTCATATTAAGAGGAATGATGCAGGTATTGGAATAAATTGGGTGTACGGAAGTAGGAAATGCCTTTATTAAGGACAATTTTTCCATTGTGTAAAACATATGCAGAGCTGCCAGGGCATTGTGTGCATATTCAAACAAAGGTGTCTGCAGGACACTGATCATCCACTTCTAATGGACAAGGAAGTTTATAAAGATATAAAATTACTCAAATCACAAAGTTTGATGGATGGAAAGGATGTTTCGGGGCACTTTAGAAACATTCAAGCAACTATTATCCATGGAGTTAATAAATTTTCTATGTAGATCTATTTCATATGTAAAGTGGGGTATTTTGATTCTATTGTTGGAGTTTTCCCTGGGTTTAAAGATCTGGGTGCCTCAGAATTAGCCTCCTTACATAGTTTTGGTCCATACATAAGGAGTGGGGGATTGAGTTATATTTTCTTTCCTTGGAAATGATGAGTCTGTGATCTATCATCCAGGAATCACTACATATCCCACATGTACAAGAATTAATCCACACATAGTTATGGATAATTTAATCCATGCATAGGCTTGGTATATACATAGAAATAGGGTAATCTTTGTAACATTTATTTATCTTGAAAGGGTGGATTTTCCTAGGTTCTATTATCCAGGAGTTCCTAGGTATCTTGTATACATAGTAATTAATTCAAACATATCTCTTGAGGTACCTTGCAATTTAATGTCATGCAGTTGGGACTTAGATGATTCACCATGATTCTATGAGGAATCCCCCTGATGAGGTTCCTAATACCATGTGAGTGGTGCTCAATTGTGAGAAACAAGAGATGAAAAGGGTTTAATCCACCACTTAGAGATGAAACAATCACATAAATGATATTTTTATACTCAGGGCGAATTCCATGCAGTTTACTTTCATGTGTTGAGGACATTGATGGCCCGATCTGAAGAAGGGACATTTTATTATTCCTAAAATTGCCCTAAAAATGGATCCTATTTGGGAGTTCCATGATTTGAATTAAGGAGGGAGAATTTTTATGTATTCTGCTACTGGGTCTGGGTTATAAGATCTAGGTGTCACTATATATCCTACCTAGGTAGGAATCAATCTGAATGTAGTTATTTAAAGAAATCCCCCTATGTAGGTATTGCCCATACACAAAGGGGGGGGGGGAATTTTTAACATCGGGGTGGATGAACTAGGATGAAAATATGGGTTTCTCTATGTATCCTACAAGGGCAGGAATCAATCTATATGTAGTTATAAAAGTACCTTTTAGTTTAACGTCATGAGGTAAGAATTTTGGCTATATAGTTTAACGTCTTGTGGTAAGGATATTGACAACACATTTTAACGTCATGTTTGAGGGAAGAATTTTCATAAAGACCATGAGAAAATGAGGGCTAATTGGGCTGAGATATTCTGTCATACCCTAGATGTGATGGAAGGAGAAAGTTTAAACCATGACTTTGGGATCTCTTGGATTGAGAGAAATAATACGAGTCTTGGAAGCCATTGGGTGTAAAAAAGTAGGAAATGCCTTTCCTGAGGATGATTTTTCCTTTGGTTGACATGCCTTTTTTGTGGGAAACTTATGCTGATCCACTGGGGAATTGTGTTCATTGTCAAACAAAGGTGTCTATAGGACACTGACCGTCCATTTCTGATGGTCTAGGGATGATCATGGGGATCTAAGATTTTCTGGGGCATGGAGTTTGATGCATGGAAAGAGGGTATCTAGGTATGCAGGAAATGCCATGTCTGTGTTTGGTTGTGGAATATGGAATCCCCTACATATACCTAACTCATATGTGGAGGGCATGATCTTTTGAAAAATATTTGATGGAGGAATCAAGGTTCAAAATCTCCAACGTAGATTTACATTCACATGTAGGAGACTAGGGGAATATGTATATTTCTATTTCATGTAGCTAGACCTGAGATACGAGATTTGGGCATCACTACATATCCTATGAAAATAGGAATCAATCCACACATAGTTCTAGAAATTGGTCTCCCTGCATAGGCTTGGTCCTTACACATGTAGAGGGGAATTTCTATTTTTTATGACAGTTGGACCCGGACGTGGAGTTAGAGTGTCATTACCTATGCTATGAGGGAAAGATTCAACTCACACATAGTTCTAGAGATATCATGTAGTTTAACATCTTGTGGAGAGGATTTTGGGTTCCCTAATGTGGAGAAGAGGACCCTATCATTCATTTTAAGGTCATACCACCAGGACTAGAGCAACCCTGTTGTGAATTGACATGCCTTGACCATGTAGGGAATTCCCAAAAAAACACCTAAGCCCATGTGAGCTATGCTCTATGTGAGAAAAAGGGGTATTAGTGGTGTATTTTTTTACATAGGGAAAACACAAAAAGTGACACATGCCTTTTAATTTTTAATCTTTTATCATAGGTGGTCCTAGATTTGGAGATCTATGTTCCACTATGCCTCTTGTTGAGATGATAATTGGATGTAGTTCTATGAATTCCCCCTATTCTGGTATTACCCATACATAGGTGGGGGAATTTTTTTGAATGGAAGCTAGATCAGGATGTGGAATCTAGGTGTCATTACATATCCTGCGAGGGAAGGAATCAAGCCACCTGTAGTTCTTGGAGAAACTCCCTATACCGGTCCGACCCATGCATAGAGAGGAGGAATTTTTAATCATTCATTTGAAGTGATGGTCCTATCATGTACCTTTACTCTCTATTTATGTAGTGGAAATCCATGATACCATTCCTTAGCTCATGTGAGGCAAGCTCAGTGTGAGAAGCAAGGAAGATCAATGGTTTCTCTCACAATATAGAGGCAGTAGAGAGTACAATAGATGAATTTTGTATCATGTGGTGGCTAGATCGAGATTTAAGATCATGGTGTACCTACATATCCTACATGGACATGAATCAAGCCACACATAGTTCTGGATGGAAGAGAGTTCCCATGTGGATTTGGATCTCACATAGGAACATGGTCATTTTACCTTTCTCCCACACAGATCTAACTCATGTCAAATTTCTCAGGACGCAATGATTTCTGCATAGTTTCATGTTTTGTGGCTAGGATGATTTACCATACAATTTAACATCATGTGGTGAGGAATATTTACATACAATTTGGTGTATTGTGGCTAAGATGTGAGTGGCATTAAATTTATTGTCACGCGGTGAGGAAATTGATGCTAAGTAGTTTAACATCATGAAAAATGGATGCATATGGTGCTATGAAATTTAACTTCATACAACTAATATGACTATAGCTTTATGCAGCTTAAAATCTTGCAGCTTAGACGAATATAAATCTATATAGTTTAACATCTTGTAGCTAAGACGGATATGGTGCTATGCAGTTTAACATCTAGCAGCCAAGACAAAATCCATACAGTTTAGTGTCATGTGTAAAAGATGACATATCATCTGATATATACAAAAAGACCTGTTTTACCTTATAGTTTAACATCATGCGATTAGGATGTTTTGGCCATGCATTTTAATTTCGTGTGGTGAATATGATTTATCATGTAGTTTTACATCATGCGATCAGGTCGATGATGTTAATCAGTTTAACTTCATGCAACATGGAATAACCCTATCTGACTATGAAAATTATTTCCTTAGAAACCTTTTATTGGTAGGTGCTGTGATAGTCTATCCATCAATTGAAATTAGGGAATAAGATCCATTAGATAAGTCCTTATGTATTACATACGGTCCTTCCCACTTTGGATCCAATTTTGGGGGTTTCTTTTTGAGTAACATCAGAGTTCTAAGGACCAACACTATTTATACTTTAAGGATTGAACAAAGGTTATCCTTTTTGTTGAAGGTTCATGCAATATGGTTTTGGTAAACTTCCAAATGGTACAAAGTGTGAAATCTTTTCTCATATAATCGCTCCAACTCATCGAGTCATTTATGAGATTTCTCATCTATGGATGGTTGATCAAAGGAAACAATGTTGAGTGAGGGTAATTGAACCTCTATGGGTAGGATTGCTTCTATTATGTATACTAACAAATATGGGGTTTCTTGAATGGATGTGCAAGTTATGGTATGGTAAGCCCATAGTGCATGGAAGAGATTTTTCAGCCATGATTTCTTGTCATTATCTACCATTTTATGGAGTATATTGGATAAAGTTTTTTTAAAGGCCTCTATCTATCCATTATCCACTGCATGGTAGCTAGATGAATAGTTGGTCTCGATACCATACTCCTAATACAACTTTTCCAACTTAGTGGAGAAGAAATTGGTGTCATTGTCCATCAGTATTGTACGAGGGACACTAAATCTAGTGAAAATGTTGGATTTCACAAAGCTGACAATGATTCTTGCTCTTACTTCTTGAGGGGTGTGGATTCTTCCCATTTGGAAAATAAGTCAGTCTCTATGAGAATATGCTTGAATTTCTTGGCCATACTAGGAGGATAAGGTCCTACAACGTCCATTCACCATATCAAAAATGGACAGGTGTCCTTAACTATGTGAAGTTACTCTGGGGGTTGATGGATGAAATTGGCATGAACTTGAAAGGAATGTAACTTCTTAATGAATATAACACAATCATATATCATAGTGGGCCAATAGTATCCAAGACTTCAAATTTTATAGGAGAGCTTGGATCCTGATTTATGTTCCCCAAAAGCTATAGCATGCACTTCTTTCATGATGGCAGCAGTCTCGTCCCCATCAATACATCTGTGAAAGATCTCGTCAAGGCCTCACTCATAAAGAACCTTTTTATGGTTTGTGCCATCGTACATCACGATATTTATTCCCCATCTTTATATCTTCTCCCTTCCATCCCTATCTAGTGGGAGTTCTCCCTTTTGAAGGTAATTTTAAATGGGAGTCATCCAGTCGGTGGTGGGACCATACAACTCGGTGATAGGGATAATCTCATTGATTTCTTATACCTTGGTCTGGACAAATAGTAATACCATCCAATGGTGGGAAATGATGATGACCATATCCTCCCGGTTTGGGTCAGCTAGAGCTATGATTGCATTTACTAATGCATCGACCTGCACATTTTGTGACCAGGGAACATGAGTTAACATTGGTTCTAAAGGTAATTCTACCATTAAACCTCAAACATAATCAAGAAAGGGGATTATATCCTCTTTCTTGATAGCATGGTCACTATTTAATTGCTTGATGATTAGTTTCGAGTCACCTTTTATCTTCAAGTGATCTTCTTGTGCTTGAAGTGAGAGCTCTAGAACTGCGATGGGAGCCTGATACTATGCTTCATTGTTAGTTAACCCTTCTGATAGTAGGAAGGAGTAATGAAAAACTACATTTTCTGGAGATATGTGTATGAAACCTAGCCCCACATTATTGAGCTTGGGGTCTTCCATCCTTTTTCTTATCAGACTTATGGATGCCCCATCAAAATGAATCTCTCATGTTTGGGTGTCCTCTTGCACAGAGAAAACCTCTTGATCGGGTAGTTCAACATTCAATGGAGTTATTTCTGTCGAGGGGTGTTCTACCAGGAAATCTACTAATTCTAGACCTTTAACAGATTTTTGAGGTATGAACGAATTTTCAAACTGTTTCAAGATGACCACCCACCAAAACAGGAATCCCGTAAACATGGTACAATTGAGAATGTACTTGACCAGGTTACTATGAGAGACCAGGTGGAACTCATGGTGTTATAGAAAATTCCTCAGCTTTTGGACCACAAATATTAGGGCCAGATAACTCTTCTATATATTTTAATAACATGTCTTAGCATCGATCATGGTTTAGCTGAGATAATAGAGGCTTTTCTCGCTACTGAAATCATTCTTTTGTGCGAGGAAGGCTCCTAGAGACCACTATAGGGTAGTCATATATAGAATGAGTGGTCTTCCTTCGATAGGAGGCATCAAAACTGGTGGTATTAGAATATATTTATTGATATTGTCGAATGATTCCTGATAATCATCCGTCCACTAGTATGAAACCCCCGTATTCATCAACCCAGTAAAGGGAAAACATTTTCCTACAAGGTTATCTATAAAATAACTATATGTAGGCTAAATGTACTTGAAGTGCTCTCAAATATATGAGGATTTTAGGAGGTGACATTTCAGGAAAATCCTTTGTCTTCTCAGGGTCAACTTTGATTCCATGATGTCATACGATGAAGCCGAGGAACCTCCCAGAGTTAATGATGAAAGCATATTTCAAGGGGTTCATCTTCAAACTGTGTTGTCATAATTTGTTAAATAATATTTCATGATCTGAAAGGTGGTCTGCATGCTTTTTTGATTTAACTACCATGTTGTCAACATAACACTTGACAAATTTTCCCAAGAAGGGCTTGAAGATATGATAAATGGCGTATTAATATGTGGCACCAAAATTCTTCAAACCAAAGGGAATATCTCTATAGAAAAATAATCCTTGGGGGGGCCTAAAGTTAGTTTCCCCTTTATCTTCTCTGTCCATTAATATTTGGTTGTATTTTGAATAGCCTTCCATGAAGGAGAGGGCCTTATATTCAGTGGTTGCATCAATTATAAATTATTTGATCGGGACCAAGAAATCATCTTTTGGGTAGTGTCAATTGAGATCCATGAAATCGATGAAGACTCTGATTTTCCCATTGTTCTTTTTAACAGGGACTATATTTACTATCTAGATGGGATATTGTACCCCCAAATGAAGTTATATCTGATGAGATTATCAACTTCAGTTTCTATTTTGGAAGCATGTGTTGGGTGTGTCCTTTTGGCAGCTTGCTTGTAGCCATGGTGATCTTCCAGCAAGCCCAGGTGGTGAGTGGACACTTCAGGATCAATCTATGGCATTTATGTATAGTTCTAGGTGAAAAAATCTCAATTATTCCTTATCAAGTAGGTGTATACCTATTTCTCTTCAAAATACATGGCCGCACTAATCAGAGTGGGCTACAAGTTTTCTGACGTACCCAAGTTTATTTCCCTGAGTTCATCAACGGTGGTAGATACACCTTACTCAAATGGTATAGGGGAATTCATAAGCTATTATTCTACCTCCTCTTCTATATACTCATAATACTCCTATTCTTATGACGGGGATGCAATCTTTGAGATGAGATCTCCAGAGTTGAGGGGTTATTCACAATTTTGGAATTTAGAGGCCAATGCGACTTCTTCTAGCCTGACTGATAACAGAAAATTTTCTGGAGATGATGGAGTGAGGGATGGAGGGGTAATTTCTTTCTCTTCTTCCCTAGTGAGTGTGACAGGGATTTTTTGGAGCTCTGAGGATGATTTGATGTAATTTTTATCCGATCACTCGCCACTATCCTGGGAGCCAGTGGGATTTTGGCACTGTTAGGCTCTGTGGTCATGACTAAAATCATGAGGACTACTGAATACACATCCAAATTTTCACTTATAAACTCATTTTGGTTGATGGTTAGTACATATTCCTCACCAAGAAGCTTGAAGGGGTCAACAAGAACCATTTCCAAATCATCTGGGGTGGCGACCCAATTAATTCCATCAGATGAGGTTTATTTCCCTTTCCGGTCATAGAATACCACATTAATATAGCATGACTCACATATTTGAATGGAGACTTATCTGCATGCAATGTCCCACTCTTCCCATTAATACAATATTTGATGCATTGGTGGTATGACGAGGGAATCAATTCATGTTGATGTAGCCATGGCGTCCCTAGAAAAACATTGAATGTCGTGTTTTGCCGAACCACCATAAATTTTGAGTGGGCTATGAGATCACCAAACTAGGTTTCTAGATTAATTTTACCCAACTACTTCTACTCACTTTTGTCATAGCCTAAAAGAGATGTGGTGTAGGGTGTGAGATCATCCTCATTGCATCCCAACCGACGAAGTGTCTGTAGTGAGATGAGATTAACTCTAGATCCATTATTAATAATAACTTTCCAAATCTCAACACCATTTATCCTACCAGAAACATATAAAGTTTTGATGTTCCCTTTCATACTGGAGTCTTCATCCTGATCCATGGAGGAGATGACCGCATTACATTATGTAGGATAGGTCTCTGTCCAATGGGATTCAGCAGAGGATACTTCAGCTTAAATCTCATTAGGGCTTAGAAAATATTCTATGAGCGCTTCTCTAAGATCTTCTTGTAGATTCAGTGCATCCATAATTGATAAATTCTCTAGTAACAAGGCTAAATACTTCATAATATCTTATTTATGATATAAAGGATAGAACTTCCTGACTCGGGGATGATCTTTCATAGGTTCTTTAAGAGCTCGATCATTTTATGATTATGAGTCATCCCTCGAGATCAAATCTAGAGTAGCTTCTATACTTTGTGGATTGGTCCAGGCAGGTCTTCCCACATGATGGGGGAAATTAGTCACATGTTCTTCTTCTGATGGATATTTTAGAAATATTGGTCCGGGGTGGATTCTTACAAGTGTAGGGGAATTTACCGATTCCTATTGGGTCCAATGGAGCACACTTCCCTGAGTCTCTATAAAATTGAATGTTTGAGTGGGTGTGCAGCCATAATATTTATTTCTTCCATGGTTGTGTCTCCCTTGATATCCACAGTTCCTGCGACATCTTCCTCCAGCCCCCCGATTGGGTGCCAGGAATTCTGGTTCATAACCATATTCTTCATCGGAGAAGGGATCCATTAAGTAGATGACATTAATGGAGCCTATGGTCAGTTCCTCATCTGATGATGAATATGCCTGATTGAATTCTTTTGGTCATTCTTTTTGGTGGGGCGGTGCCCGTGTTTTCATATTTGATGGAATAAAATCTAAGAGGGTCAAAGACAACTTTGGCCTTGATGTTGGTTCATCTTATTACACTTTATTTCTACCTTTCTAGTCAGACTCCTTTTTGGATGGTTGACCCTTGGAGGATTGTAGGGTCGAGGATATCAATTGTGTTGTATTAGGAGTTGTTGGGGGAGAAATTGTTTGCTTCAACTGCATTTGGGGTATTCCATGGGCTCATTTGACTGTTTTTCGAGTCATCCAACTATCAAACTTATGTTCCTTTTTGCTAATGACTATTTCCCACTATCCTCCTTCATCTATGTTAGTGGTCAAAACATACACCTCTTATATTGGCAATGGTCCCAACTTGACTTTTTTATATTCTACCATTTTTTGTAGGAGGTCCTTGAATAAAAAACACTAATTAATGTTGTGTCCAAGTATTCGGTGTAAGGGAAAATAATCTGGCCGGTCATCGAAACCTACTTCATCGTCCATCTTTGGATCTGGAAACTGGAGCAAGTTAAAATTCATGGTGTCTATAAAGTGTCCACATCCTTGGTTATCTTAGAATGAGTAAAATTTGTTTTTCATTCCTCTAATTGATTTCACCTAGTTCCTCTGCATTCATCTTGGCAAAGTAGGGGAGGCTGTTGACGTCCATGGGGCCATGCATGGTTCGGTGCAGGCCTTGGAGATGGAGCTAGTGCGGGAGGTGGCTTAAGAATAATGGATACCGCTTCAGCTCCTCCCACTTTTTTCCTAGGCCCAATGGGGATACTTGGGACTTGAAGTTGTTAATTCATTAAGGTTTTCCTTATGACTTTTTCTATTCCTTCTTGTTTTGAAAATCACAAGCACCCTATACTTAAGCAAATCTACATTTTACTTATATAAGGAAAATTTATTTCTCAAAGGAATTTACCCCTACCATGTTTTCATTGTTCATATCAATATTTTGAATAAAGTATAAAATTCAGATTCATATCTGTAACCTTGGAATCCTAAATACTTAGATATGAATCATTCTGTTTTAGGATCTGAATTCTGGATGTGAACGATAATAAAGTCCCACTCCGAATTCTGGATGTGAACTGTAATGAAGTTCCACTCCGAATTCTGGATGTGAACTGTAATAAAGTTCTACTCCGAATTCTGAATGTGAACTGTAATGAAGTTCCACTCTGAATTCTGGATTTAAATTGTAATCAAGTTCCACTTCGAATTCTAGATATAAACTGTAATGAAGTTCCACTCCGAATTATGGATACGAACTCTCATATAGTTTGACTCCGAATTCTGGATACGAATTCTCATATAGTTCGACTCTGAATTCTGATTACAAACTTATCTAAGTTATGACTCCGAGTTCTCTGAATTCAGACTATGAACTCTTATTTGTCCTGACTCCTAATTTCTATGAACTCTGAATCCGAACTTTGTAAGTTCTGGTTCCAAATTCTGATGAATCCAGACTCTAAATTTCCTTAGAAATTCCAACTCCGGATTTCTATAGAATTCAGGTTCTGAATTCCTATAAAGTAGAATCTGAATATCTCTTTATTATAGACTCCCAATTTCATTTTGGTTAGACTCTGATTTTTTCATTTTCTTACGTTCTGAACTTCAGTCTTGCTTATTCTTACACTTGTTTCATTATAAAACGATTTCATGCCTTCAGTTACACATGTTTTGTTATAAAATAATGTCATCCATTCTATTTATAACTAACTGTTGGTTAAGTGAAACGTATACAGGTCTCTCCGAAATTCAAGGAGAAATATGACCGTTGGAGGAGGGAGCCGACCGTTGGAGCTTCACCTATAAATAGGAGCTCATTTGAAAAGAGGCTACAACTTTGAAACTGATCTTGGACTAAGTTCTATTGAAGTGATTTCTAGAGAGAGAGGCTCTTATTAAATCTTAAATCTTCATGCATAAAGTTTGAACAGCTTGTTCAAACTTTTACTTGTGTAGACTTGCTTCGTGCGACTCTGATTATTGGTGATTACAATCGAGGGCTTCTGGGGATAGGAAGATAGAGGTTCCAACAACCTTGAAGTTTGAGGGCTTCCTTGCTAAGGAAGACAGAGGTTCCAACTACCTTAATGTTGAGGACTTACTGGGATAACAAGACAGAGACTTCAATCTTCGTATCGAGGGCTTACCCGGGTGTGGGTAAGACAGACTTGCTTGAAAGTATAAATGAAGGGACCTTTATCCAAGGTTGTTGGATACCCTTCTCTTTGGGTTAAAAGAATTATTGTTTGTTACTTGTAGTTTTACTACTTGTTTTTCCACTGCATTTTCGTATTGTAAGGAAAGTATAACCTTCTTATATTTCCTTACACTTGTACTCTGATTAATTTAGATTCTATATGCTTTAAGGTAGAATCTCATATTGTAAATTTTGGTTAAGTTTCAACTTCCGGATCCATATTTCCAGAACCGGTTTTTTGGAATCACTTTCCAGATTTAAGCAAGTGTATAGAACTAGAAGTTTGTAACATCATACTTTGTCCCAATCTTTCAATTGGTGTTAGAGGTGTTGTGAATTTTATTAGTTTAACTTTGTTAAACTTAGATCTTTCCCTGTTTAAGGAAATTTTTTAAAGTGTACAATTCACCCCCCTCTTGTATATTGAACATCTACATCGTTATTTTGATCCTACAATTGGTATCAGAGGAGGTCTCTGAAATACTTATATTCACATATAAGTTTTTCTTTCTTAGTTTTTCATTGTTCTATATTTTTCCTTGCTTAAGAATATTTTCCTTGAATCCGAACTTTTTGTTATTAACAAGTTTTTGTGAAGAAAGTTATTTTTAAGATGGTAGGAATCAATGTTGGTTCCATCGACAACCTAAATCCTACAAGACCACCAATTTTTGATGGAAATGATTATGAGTATTGGAGAGATCGAATGAATACTTTCTTTATCAATACTGGGGTAGATAACTTTGTTATGCTTACTGGAGGTTATAAAATTCCTAATAAGGAAGTAAGTTCTTTCACAAACCAAGAGAAGCATGATTATCAATTAAACTATAAGGTACACAATACTCTACTATGTTCAATGACTAGGAACATATATAGCCAAATTTCTTCTTGTAGAACAGCTAACTGTATATGGAAGAAACTTGAAGTTACTCATTTTGGTACATCCAAATTCATAGAGACGGGAAGAGCTATGTTGAGAGCTGAGTATCATGGTTTTAAATTTCCTTATGGAGAACCTATTTGTAAGGTACAACAAAGGTTTATGACTATCGTGAATAGCTTACAATCTATTGGAGAGAAAGGTATGGATGATGAAACTCTTGTGGATAAGATAATAGATATTATGCCCAATGAGTGGGAATCAAAGAGAACAACAATTGATGAGAACAAGAAGGTCACTAAAATTTCCTTAGATAAACTTTTTGGAACTCTTCTCCAACATGAAACAAGGATGAAGAGAGATGCTGACAACATCAAAAAGAAGAATGGTAATGGTAATGTTTCTTTCACTACAACATCAAATCACATGTAAGCTAAGAATCCTGAGAGAGTAACTAGAACCAAGTCTAATAAGGTTACTATCCAATCCGAATCTAGTGAGAGTGAAGTCTCAGAGAATGAGTTAGCAAATCTTGCTCGAATAATAAACAAGATAGCTGTTCAAAGACATTTCCAATACAAGTATAAGAAGAAGGAAAGTAAAGATAAGAAAGATTAATAGGTCAAATGCTATGAATTCAAGAGAAGTGGACACATACGACCTGATTTCCCTAAGCTTAAAAAGAAATAAATAAAAGAGAGGCATTCTGAAAGGAATAGGAAGACGTTCTATGAAGCTAAAACTAAGAAAAGTCTAAAAGATAATACTACTTGGAGTGCTAGCGGTGGAGACTCTTCAGAAAGTGAATCTTCAGAATATGATTCATCAGCTCAGAAGAATATGGGATTCATTGCTAATACTTCTTTTCCACATACATGTCTTATGGACAAGGTACGCTCTACCGAGGCTTTAACAAATTTATCTCTTGATAAGAATTATTATTCCGAAAATAGTACTTCCAATGAAGATAATTCATCCTCAGAAAATGAAGAACCTTCATATGAAGAAGTATCTAGATTTTCAAAATTACTTGAAGTAAAAAATTGTAAAATTTATAAGAAATTAGACAAGGAAAATACTAGGGAAGAAATTCTTACAAAATATATTTCAGATCTTTCTTCAAATCTTAGAAATAAAGATGATCTTTTAGAAAAACTTTCAAAATACCTTGAGAAATTAAATTCTGATAAGAACTTTCTAAAGATCTTAAGAATTCTATTTTAAAGATAAAAGTTTTTGAGGAAAAATATAATTCTAAGGAAATGATTCCTGAGGATAGGAATTTAGTCATTAGACTGAAATACGAAATTTTTTCTCTTAAGAAGCTTCTTGCAAAATTTACCTCTGGGAAGGAAAATTTTGAAAAGATGTATTCTCAAATTAAACATCACGGAAACACTATTGGAGTAGGTTATACTCACCAAAAACCAGTTTTCAAAAGCAATTATTTTGTTCCTTCTAGAGCCCCTTTTTGCACTAAGTGTCAAAGTGGTGGGCATTGAAAGAAAAACTGTTCTTTGAATAGAGTTTAATCTCCTGGGTTTCAAAAATCATATTTCTCTAAAAAAATGTGGATACCCAAAATTTTGTTGTCTAACAATTCCGGATCCAAGAAATTATTGATTCCGAAAACCTAACTTGTTTCTTATTTTCAAAAAATAGGGAAAGTACCAACAAAAATACTTGGTACATGGATAGTGGATGTTCCCGACACATGACTGGTAACAAAAACTATTTCGAAAATATTATCAAGACGAAAGGAGGAAAAGTAACTTTCGGAGATAATTCTCAGGGAGAAATTATTGGTATAGGTAACATTGCTCTTCTTGGTAAAACATTGATTTGAAATATTTTTTTTGTAAAGGGTCTTAAGTACAACCTCATTATCATAAGTCAATTACGTGATAAAGGATACCTTGTGAATTTTAAAAATGATAAGTGCTTAGTACACAATTCCAAGGAAGAGTTTATTCTCTCTGCCTATAGGCAAGAGAATGTTTACACTTTGAACTTAGAAGACCTTAGGATTCAAGACTTAACTTGCCTTAGTGTAATGGAAGATCATTCCTGGTTATGGAATAGAAGGTTAGGACACTGTAACCTTAAGAACTTATGCAAACTTTATAATAATGGTT
Source organism: Viscum album (assembly GCA_963277665.1). Classification (NCBI taxonomy): domain Eukaryota; kingdom Viridiplantae; phylum Streptophyta; class Magnoliopsida; order Santalales; family Viscaceae; genus Viscum; species Viscum album. Next base: position 338,873,878 of record OY728127.1, on the reverse strand, counting down.
TAGTTATGGATCTACCGGAACTTAGATTTGATTCTTCTAAAGTTTATGATCCTTGTCAATATGGAAAGTAACATAAATCTAGTTTTAAATTAATTGGTGAAATTTCAACAACTAATGAACTATAGTTGGGGAACATGGATCTTTTTGGTCCAACACAAATAGGAAGAATTGGAGGCAAATACTATGTGTTTGTTCTAGTTGATTATTACACTAGATTTACATGGGTCTATTTTCTAGCAAAAAAGTCTTAAGCTTTTTCTTATTTCAAAAGTTTTAGAGCCCAAGTTAAAAATGAGAAAAACCTTCCACTGAAAACTATTCATAGTGATCATGGAGGAGAATTTCAAAATTATGATTTTGAAACTTGTTGTAATAGAAAAGGTATTACTCACAAATTTTCAGCACCTAGAACTCCTCAAGAAAATGGTGTAGTTGAAATAAGAAATATAATTCTTCAAGAGATAACTAGAACCATGTTGAGTGAATATTCTATAGCTAGACATTTCTGGGCTGAAGCTGTAAGTACTTCTTGTTATACTATAAATCGAGTTTTGATTAGACCTTTTCTTAATAAAACTCTTTATGAGTTATGGAATGGTAGAAAACCTAGACTTTCCTACTTCAAGGTTTTTGGTTGCATGGTATTCATCCTGAATACTAAAGATAATCTATACAAATTCACACCAAAATATGATGAAGGAATTTTCTTAGGTTACTCCACAACTTCTAAGTCTTATAGAGTTTACAATAAAAACACTTGTACCGTTGAGGAAATAGTACATGTAAAATTTGATGAAACTGGTCCTTTTGTTTTTAAACCATCCCAACCTACATCCTCAGATGTGTTTTCAAAAACTGATTATCAACCTTTGTTAGAAGATCCTTATGATAAAGAAAATGTTCAAGAAATTGTTTCTGAAACATTTACCCCAAAAAACTTTCTTCCCTATGTTGATGAACAAGTTTTACAAAACCCAAGTCAGGTGTTTCTTAAGAATCATCCTAGTGATAGTATCATTGGGGATGTAAATCAACATGTAAGGACTAGAAGTTACTTAAGAAATGAAGTAGAACATCTAGCATTTCTTTCCCAATTAGAACCAAAAAGCACTGTTGAAGCTTTAGGTGATGACGATTGGATCAAAGCCATGCAAGCTGAGCTAAATGAATTCGAAAGGAATAAAGTCTGGACCTTGGTTGAAAGATCTAAGGAAACTTCTGTTATTGGAGTAAAGTGGGTCTTCAGAAATAAGTGTGATGAAAATGGGGTCATTGTTATAAATTAATCTAGACTAGTTGCTAAAGGCTATAATTCGCAAGAGGGAATAGACTATGAATAAACCTATGCTCCAGTGGCTAGACTTGAATCTATTCGTATCTTACTTGCCTTTGCAGCATTCTGTAATTTTAAAATTTTTCAAATGGATGTGAAATGTGCTTTCCTTAATGGTTATGTTCAAGAGGAAGTTTTTGTTGAACAACCTCTGGGCTTGGAAGATACAAAACATCTTGATAATGTATTTAGACTTACCAAAGCTTTGTATGGCCTTAAAAAAGTCCCATGAGCTTGGTATGACAGACTTACATGATTTTTGCTTCAAAATAACTATGTTAAGGGAAATGATGATCCAACCCTTTTTATAAAGAAAGATAAGAAAAATGTTTTGATTGTTCAAATTTATGTTGATGACATTATATTTGGTTCAACTCAGCAATCTTTAACTCATTCCTTTACAGATCTAATGAAATCTGAGTTTGAAATGAGTATGATGGGTGAGTTAACATTTTTCCTTGGTTTTCAAATTTCTCAAAAACCAGAAGGAATCTACATATCCCAACATAAGTATATTAAATATCTTCTTAAAAAGTATGGTTATGACAACAATAAGAGTATAATTACTCCTATTGGTACCTCAAACACACTTGATCTTGATAAAGATGGGAAACCAGTAGATCAAACATCTTTTAGAGGTATGATAGGAAGTCTACTTTACTTGACAACTAGTCGACCAGACTTGATGTTTTCAGTATGATTATGTGCCAGATATCAATCCAATCCTAAGGAATCTCATTTAAAGGAAGTGAAAATAATTTTTCGATACTTAATGGGAACCATGGATCTAGGATTATTTTATACTTCTGGAAATTATTTCGTTTTAAAGAGATTTTTAGATGCTAACTTTGGTGGATGTATAATGGATAGAAAGAGTACATCCAGAACTTGTCATTTCTTAGAAGATTCATTAGTTTCTTGGTCATGCAATAAACAACACTCAGTAGCACTCTCCACTGCTGAAGCTAAATATGTAGCAGCTGGAAGTTTTTGTGCTAAAGTATTTTGGATGTAACACACCCTCACAGATTATGGCTTGAGTTTTACCAAGTCTCAAATTTTGTATGATAATACAAGTGCCATTGCCCTTAGTAAAAACCCTGCACATCACTCTCATTCAAAACACATAGATATTAGGCATCACTTTCTTAGGGATCACACAATTAAATGAGATATCATTCTTTAGTTTATTGGAATGCAAGATCAACTTGCTGACATTTTCACAAAATCTTTACCTTCTGATAGATTTGAATACATTAAACAGAAGTTAGGAATGATAACTGTGAGGTAATCCTTCTTCATTAACTTCTTTTTGAACAATTATCCTTAAAATGATAAACTCTTTTTCATAGGGGGAGTATATTTTCTTGTTAGCATAATCAAAATTTTCGTAGTCAGTTTTTTTAGGGCTTTTGTGATCAAAATTTTCATAGTCAGTTTTTTTAAGGCTTTTGTAATCAAAATTTTTCGTAGTCAGTTTTTTTTAAAAACCTTTTGTAATCAAAATTTTCATAGTCAGTTTTTTAAAAGCTTTTGTAATCAAAATTTTTGTAGTCAGTTTTTCAAAATTTTCTAACTAAAATTTTTGTATGGAGATTTTTGGAACTGAAATTTTCGTAATGGAAATTTTTGGAATTGGAACTTTCGTAATGAGAATTTTCGTACTCAGAATTTTCGTAATGAATTTTTTTTTGTACTAATACTTTTCGTACTGAAATTTTTCATACTCAAACTTTTCGTACTGAAATTCTTCGTACTCATAATTTTCATACTAAGAATTTTTTTAATGAGAATTTTCGTAATGAGAATTTTTGTAATGAGAATTTTTGTAATGAGAATTTTTGTAATGAGAATTTTCATAATGAGTTTTTCAAAGTTAGTTTTTCATAGTCAAATTTTTATTCAAGAAGAATATCACCTATTAAGAATAAATTTCCTGGCCAATCTAAAAGGTATGATTTTCTTAATTAAGTATTTGTAGTCATATTTTGCTTGCTGGTATTTTCCTATGAGTCTTAAATTTTTTCGGATTCTAGTTTTCTTAAATCCGATTGTTTTTCTTAAAACCTCAAAAGATCGGATTCAAGATTTCCTTGCAGGTATGTTTTCAACCGTCAGATTAGATCAAAGGGTTTTTCAAACGTTAGATGGTTTTTGGAAGTTGAAAGGTCAGCTTTATCGCCTATATAAAGGGGACCCCCCGATGGTTGTCCCACATCGATTTCAAGCTCTCGCGTGTTGAATCTATTCATCAGTTGTTAAAGGCCATTTCGAATCCTTCAGAGCTCCTCCATTCCGAATGTCTATTGAAGATACTTCCCAAGATATGTCTACCTCAAAGAAAATCTCAAAATGACAAGTGTATAGAGAAATACTGGTCCATCTGAACTTTTACATGTACGATTCTATCATCTCCAAGAATATCAGGATGAATGGTTGGGAAGATGCATGTGTATCCAATACAAGTGATCGAGATGCTGTCTATCTAGAGTTACTTATAGAATTATATGAATTAGCAAGCTTTTATGAGGAAGATGGAAGAGAAAAGTTTTCTTTCAAGTCTTATGGCAAGACTTATAAACTTACTTACACTAAGGCAGTAAGCTTGGCGGGGCTAGCATATGAAGGAGAAGCTGAATTTTGTTCACACAAACTCCCGAATGATCAAGGTAGTTTTTTTAAGGTTAAGTCCTTATAATGTATTGGAATTTCTAATGTCATGAAATCAAAGATATCTCACCTATCTCCTGATAATTGGATTCTTCAGCTTTGGGTACAAGGTTTATTGGTTCCGAGAAAGGGTGATAAAGATACCCTAAAGAAAAGTGACATATATTTCTTAGACTTCTTGGTGAATCTAAGAAAAATAAATCTGATGAGGCATGTTCTTTTGACAATCAAGAACATCAAGGAAGGAAACTTGAGAGCTCAAATCATCATGTACCCTGCCTTACTATCAAAGCTGATAGTTCGGTGTTTAGATTCTTTCAAAATTGCATGTAAGTATATGGTTCGGAATTTCAAGCTAATTCTTGTCAGTGATGACATGATGAAATGAATGAATATGGATTTTTCTAAGGAAACAAGAGAGTTTTATAGTTTTCCAGAGGAAGAGGCTGAAATCATTCTGGAAAATGTGGAAAAAACTGATCCAGTGAAGAAATTTACTAAGAAGAGGAAGCTTAAAGAAGTAGTTACTGAGGAAAAAACCCCCAAAGCCAAGGAAACCCAGTCCGCACCTCCCAAGCTGAAAAAACAGAAAGCATATCCAGATGAGGTAGCTGCTAAATGGAGAGAAGATAAGGACAAAAGGAAAGAAGGGGATCTACAATTTGTATTGGATCCTGCTGAGGCTAAGGCCTTAAAATATAAATATTCTGATGAGTTAGAGAGGCAATCAAAAGAAAACAAGATGAATAAAAAGATGTATGAAGCTGAGCTTGTAAAATCTCTGTTGAGAGATACAGAAGTATCCTCTGAGAATATTCCCATTTTGGAAACTTTTGATATTCAACCATTACCAGAGACTCCTGGGAAAAAGTACTTCACTCCGGAAATATCCAAATGGAATGAGGTTGTTGAAGGAGTATAGAAAACAGCTGGTGAAGAAGTAGAGGAAGAGGTTGTTGAGGAAGAAGAAGAAGAAGAAGAAGGAAGTGATGATCTGGATAACTTAATCAAACAAGTAGAAGATTATCAAGAAAAGGCTAAATCTGCAAAATTAATCACTCCAGGAAAGGGAGTTGAGAAAGAAGGTAAGAGAGATGAATTTGAGGAAGAAGAGAAAGATAATGAATTATCTGATGAGGAAGTAAGCTATGAGAAGCATTTCCTTGAAGAAGGAACAGAGAAGGAGAAACCAAATGAAGACAAGATTGTTCAAGTATCTGAATCCGAGGAAGAATCTCCTAATGAGGAAACTATTCCGAAAACTAATAAAGGTAAGAAAGTGCTCCTGGATACACCAACAAAAGATGTTATCAAGAAGAAAGAAGTTGGTGGTTCTTCTAAAAGGAAGCTGGTGAAAATTGAAGAAGAACAATCCTCAAGCAAGTTATCAGATTCAGAATCATCAGCGCAGGGTCATGATTTTTTTGTTGAATCTTTGAAAAATTTGGTGGACACCATTCCGATTTTTCCCACCATAGACTCAAGGTTCCAAATGATTCAACATAGTCTAAATTAGAAGTCAGAATCCTTATCTATGGTGATGGATAAGTGTGTGAATATTGAAGCAGACCGTATAAATTTCCTTATCAATTATGATGTTCATAGGAAATCATGAAGCAAAATCACTTTGTGGTATAAGAAAGTTGAAGAAGACATGGATGAGTTTGATAGTTTTCAGAATAATGTTAAATATGCTTTTGATACCGAGGACTATAAGACTAAGAATCTTCAGTATAAGATAATACTTGAGCAAAATTCTCAAAATCAACAAGTAAAGGACCTGAATGATAAGGTTAACTCTCTTTCTCAAAATTTTAAAAGGGATAGAGATCTCCATATTGAGCTTGATGAAAAACTTGTATATAAATATGAGTTAGTAAATATGTAGGAAGAGGCCATGAAGGCTCAGGTAGAGGTACTGAAAGCTCAACAAGAAAGGATCATAGCTTTGGAGAAACAAGCTGGGGAGGATCAGAAAGATTTGAAGAAGATGAAAACCTTGTTGAAGAAGCTAATCCTGAAGGAAAAGGAAGACAAATAGATTCAATCCGATCTTTTGTTGAATTTTTCTTTCCTTTTAAAAATTATTTCAACCCTAATGAATTTTTTTGGTTGGTTGTATCTTGTGTTATTATGTACTAATGTTTCAGGTACTTTATTTCTTTTCCATTCCCTTACATTCTTTTTTAAAATCACAAAGGGGGAGAAGGAAAAAGAATTACTCAAAATAGGGAGAAGTAAAAATTTCTAAGTCAAGAACTATCCCTAAGTTAGGGGGATTTTATCTAAGGGGGAGTTCCTCATTACGAAGTTTTTCATTTCAAATGATAATTAAAACTCCATTCTGGAAATTCAGAATACAATCCTTAGAGTTCCTAAGCCTAAGGGGGAGTTAGTTGTATTAACTATAATCCATAAACAAAGGGAGATAAGCTTTAATTTCAAAGTCTAGAAATTTATTCTAAGATTTTATATTATTTTTCGTAAGGATGTTTTTGCTTTCCAAAAATGGGGAGATTGTTAAGTCAATAAGGTTTTCCTTATGACTTTTTCCATTCCTTCTTGTTTTGAAAATCACAAACACCCTATACTTAAGAAAATCTACATTTTACTTATATAAGGAAAATTTATTTCTCAAAGGATTTTACCCCTACCATGTTTTCATTGTTCATATAAATATTTTGAATAAAGTATAAAATTCGGATTCATATTTGTAACCTTGTAATCCTAAATACTTAGATATGAAAAATTCCGTTTTAGGATCCGAATTTTGGATGTGAACTGTAATAAATTCCCACTTCGAATTCTGGATGTGAACTGTAATGAAGTTCCACTCCGAATTCTGGATGTGAACTGTAATAAAGTTCCACTCCGAATTCTGGATGTGAACTATAATGAAGTTCCACTCCGAATTCTGGATATAAACTGTAATGAAGTTCCACTCCGAATTATGGATACGAACTCTCATATAGTTTGAATCTGAATTTTGGATATGAATTCTCATATAGTTCGACTCCGAATTCTTATTACGAACTTATCTAAGTTATGACTCTGAGTTCTCTGAATTCAGACTCCAAACTCTTATGTGTCCTGACTCCAAATTTCTATGAACTCCGAATTCGAACATTGTAAGTTCTGGTTCCGAATTCTGATGAAACCAGACTCTGAATTTCCTTAGAAATTCAGACTCTAGATTTCTACATAATTCAGGTTCCGAATTACTATAAAGAATAATTCCGAATATCTATTTATTATAGACTCTGAATTTAATTTCGGTTAGACTCCGAATTTTTTATTTGCTTACATTCCGAACTTTAGTCTTGCTTATGCTTACACTTGTTTCATTATAAAATGATGTCGTGCCTTCATTTACACATGTTTTGTTATAAAATTATGTCGTCCATTCTGTTTCTAACTAACTGTTGGTTAAGTGACACGTATACTAGTCCCTCCAAAATTTAAGGATAAATATGACCGTTGGAGGATAGAGCCAACTGTTGGAGCTTTGCCTATAAATAGAAGCTCATTTGAAAATAAGCTACAACTTTGACACTGATCTTGGACTAAGTTATTTTGAAGTTATTTCTAGAGAGAGAGACTCTTATTAACTCTCAAAGCTTCGTACATAAATTTTGAACAACTTGTTCAAACTTTGCCTTGTGCAGACTTGCTTCGTGCGACTCCGATTATTGGTGATTACAATCAAGGGCTTCCGAGGATAGGAAGACAGAGGTTCTGACTACTTTGAAGTTCGAGGGATTCCTTGCTAAGGAAGACAGAGGTTCCAACTACCTTGAAGTTGAGGGCTTGTGGGGATAACAAGACAGAGACTCCGATCTTCATATCGAGGGCTTACTCGGGTGTGGGTAAGACAAACTTGCTTGAAAGTATAAATCAAGGGACCTTTATGCAAGGTTGTTGGATAACATTCTCTTTGGGTTAAAAGAATTATTGTTTGTTACTTGTAGTTTTACTACTTGTTTTTCCACTGCATTTTTGTATTGTAAGGAAAGTATAACCTTCTTATATTTCCTTACAATTGTACTCTGATTAATTTAGATTCTATACGCTTTAAGGTAGAATCTCATATTGTAAATTTTGGTTAAGTTTCATTTTCTGGATCCATATTTCAGGAACTGGTTTTTCAGAATCACTTTCCAGATTTAAGCAAGTGTATAGAGCTAGAAGTTTGTAACTTCATACTTTTTCCCAATCATTCAATTGGTGTTAGAGGTGTTGTGAATTTTCTTAGTTTAACTTTGTTAAACTTAGATCTTTCATTGTTTAAGGAATTTTTTTAAAGTGTACAATTCACCCCCCTCTTGTATATTGAGCATCTACATCGGTATTTCAATCCTACAGAAGTTAGTCTATTTCAATGAATCTTATATCCTTTGGGAAATGGTAGATAAATCCCAAAACCCACTTATATACTTCACCAAGATGATTGGAGTCCATAGCTGATCACAGAGATTGTCGATGCACATAACAAGAATATTATCTTGGGGGAGTGGCCCGTTCAAAGAGTAGGTCAAACCTTTCTATTTGGAAATGAAATCTGAAACTCTCTCATTATCCCATTGTTTTTAGTTCATGAGGCTGCTGACTATTTTTTTAGCAATGTCAAGATGAACTGGAATAGGAATTGATTTCAGAGATCCTCACATCTTGTGATCGAATGAGATGGAAAACTATTGTACCATACAATGGTCAAACCTTATAGGGTTCATATAAAGAATATGAGTTTCACTTCTTCTTGTTGCTTTGGGATTCCCATCATAGGATCACAATAGGATGAGCAGTGCATCAGATATTGCTTCAGGTCCCCTGATCCATGAAAACTGGGAATAAGGAATTCCCAAAATTTGGTGGTGGTGGGACATTGCTTACCCAGTCAGGATATGGTTTCCGTTACAGTTGTATGGGAGCATTGTTCCCTTCCATGACTTCCAATCGAGTTATGAATGACTCGATGGTATTCATGAGTCCTTAATTCACATATTGTTGGACCTGAGCATGGGATGGTGTAGTAGGGGAAATTTTTTTTAGTGATGGTGCTGCCGGTACTTGAGGTGGATACCTAACTGGGGTCATCCTTTGGGGATTCACTTGGATCTGTTCTGGTCTCTTCCTCAAGTGAGGGAAATATTGGTATTCTTTTAGAATTAGATTTAGGTAGATTGAGGATCAAAATACTACCTTGGATGAGCATTCATGCTTTGTTTCATTTTCCTGGATGAGCCCATGGTATATAGTTACATCTAATGGAAGAGTATGTTGAAGCTCTACCTGGGGAACATACCCGGTAGGACAACTTGCTCGGAGTTGCTCAACATTGATTCACCTCAACTCCTTCATTTCTTTCTCCTACTGATTGAATCTTTCTTTGATTGTGAGAGACTAATTTTCATGTTTAGGAGGAGGTGGTTCATATATAACCTCATTTTTATTCTTTTGGTTGTTAGGAACCCATGAGGGAGGTAATGAGGAGTTTTTCGAAGGAGTTCCCAAATTTAAGGAAGCCCTCTGGTTCTGGGTATGTAGACCTTCGGGCTTGGTTTATATTGGGTTCTGGGTGGAACCATCCTCTCCCAATTATTTTGCATTTTCATCATTATCTATATGGTCCAAAGGATTTACCTCTAAAACATTCACTGAGGCATAATGCATCATAGGTTTCATACCAGGTGTCGAATAGTAGGAGGGATCTTTGTATCCTTTGATGGATTTTCTCCTCCCATTTTGGGATCCTCTCTAAGTTTCTTGGAGAAGGGTAACTTGGAGGGAACCTTTGTATGAACTTAGTGTATGCCTCCCTCATGGGATAAATGAATCAAAAAATGGGATAGAATGATTGAAATCTCTATCTACTATTCTCCCCGGGCGGTAAAATGCCAATGTTCTCTAGGCATGTGGTTGAGGTAAAAATTCCCCCAGCCCTGTGGGCTCAGGTTTCTCCTATTCCCTTGTTGATATGCCTCGGCCAGAATTTGATGTTCTTACGAGGGTATTTTGTGTTAAAAATTCCCCCAACCCAATGGGATGGGACTCGTCCTGTATTACAATTTTCACTGCTGATATTGCCTCTTTCTTGATTTTGTGCATTCCCATTCGAGGGTGAACCAGATGTGGTGCTGGGTCTGCGTGTGATTTATTTTCTCCTGAGGAAATTATCAATGCTTGTTGATTGGAATCCAATAAATGAGAGGCCTGATTAATGTTCTTGGTGGCATAGTTTAGGATCTTTTCAATGGATCTCTATCTATCTCTTAGCTTGATCCTTTTGAGACTTACCCAAGGCCGGTTCTTGTTGAGTATGATGCCTTTTCTGAATAGGGATTTCATTTGATTTCCATTTTGGGATAATGACATTACATGATATCACTTCTGATGGGTATCGTTGGATGGGATGTGGGGTGAAGTTAAAAGCTCCATACTCTCCCCATCCTTGTATATGAACACCATACAAGGAATTTATAATAAGACAACATAATTTTTGCAGTGCATGGAGGCATATTAATTCAAGATTTTTCTTTCACCTCTCTGATTGTGTCCATCATCACTATAAAATATTTCAATTTTTTCAACGGGGATGTATCTGTTGGTAAAAGTGCATTTTCTGTTGGTAAAAATTTTTACCAACATATATGTCCCTGTCACTAAACTGTTGGTAAAAACTCTGTCGCTAAATGTTTTTGTGATAGATAAAATAGTTCTGTTGCAATTATAATAATACCAACAGATAATTTATATGTTGGTTAAAGTGTTTAGAAACATGTTCTAGTGTCAAATTTATCAGTTGGTAATAATATTACTAATATATAATATTTATTTATAAATTACATTTAAATAAAAATTATAAATTTTTATTACCATTATAATTTCATTTTATATTTATTAATTTATCATATATAATACATATGTTTTAATTATTAAACCGAAGAAAAATTAGGCAAGAATTAATTATATTAATAATGAAATTCATTACAAATAAAACCTATTGGATCCCAACTAGAATTTTTCCACAATTTTGAACAACCCTACCCACCCACCCCCCAAAATCTATTCCACAATTTTGCCACTCGACAACCCCCCCCATGCTGGATCCCTCCAAAACAGGATCAACCACCCTAGTAGCTCCACCCCATCACCGCCAGCGACTCCATCACTAGAAGCTCTAGCCCATCCATAACAGATCTAGTCTCATCCATGCCAGCTCTAGTCTATGCCAACTCATCTAGCTCTAGCCCCATCTATGCTAGCTCCAGCCTCCAGCTCCAGCAACATCCATGCCAGCTCTAGTCTATGCACAAACTTTTCCATTAATTTATATCGAAAAAACAATACAAAAATAGAAAAAAGACTTAAACCATATCATTTCATCCACATACCAAAACAAGTGAATGTTGAAAAAGAACAATGAGAATCAAGAAATAAAATAAAAAATGTTACACCAAAGAGTTTAGAAAAAACAAGCAGTATCTGGGTTTCGTTCATTAGCATTGGGTTTATGGCATGCACAATGAAGTCGATGCTTGGATCTATTGACAAAACATGTAGAAGGGAGTCTGGTATCAAGTAAAACTTCTTGAAAAAGGGTCGCACATAGAGTTCATCATATATCTTGGATTTATGGTCACCGCCACATCACTAGTCCGACCAAGCTATTAGGAGGGTGTTTCCTAATGTCACAGATTGGATAGTGTGGCAATGAAATTCCCTACAAAACAAATGTTTTACAAAGGGTTTACCATAAAGGGTTTTTTTAGAAAAACTACATATAATTACTGCGGTTTCTTAAAATTCCCAATATTTCAAAATATATAAAAAATTTCATATGCAGTATGTAGTGGTATTTCTTGCAGAAAAAAACAAGTTTGGGATCTTACCAATTAGATCCCAAAATACACATAATACACAACATTGAGATAAAATTAAACCCTATCAATGAGAAATAAAGATAAATAAAAATAAGAGCAAGTTATTTTGAATTATATTTTTACTTGAATGTACACAAAATGAGTGGTGTAATGTTCTTATCGATTTTTTACTCTCCTGTCAAAGGACTAATAGAAATAAAGTATGTAAAAAATTAAATTCCTGATAAATTGATTATCTTTTATACAATAAATAAGATGATACAATTTAAAAGAGCCTACTTGATCACTTGATTGAATATTTTCTATATCTGTAACAATACAGAACTTATCAAATTCACAGAACTCAAACATATCATAAAAAAATGAAGTGAATAAAATTCTAAAAAATATTCTATAAACCAAATGATTCCATGAATCAATCAATAAATTATTAACAATATTACAAATAATTCCAAACAGTTTTAATATTTTCTTCATTTTCAGAATAATTATCATTACTAGAAATAACAACAACCAAAGAAATATTGAAATTCAAGCATGCTTGTTCAAAAAAATGGATTGAAAAATGAAAAATAAAAGGAAAAATTGACCTAAAAGTTTATTGTGGTTGAAAAAATGAAAAATGATAATTGAATACTTTTAAAATTGAAAGATCAAAAAATAATGAAGGGTCAAAAAAACACTGATGCATTTTCATATTTGGATGCCCCATGTCAACAAACTTGTGCACCACATGAAAAAGTTAATAAAGATTCTAATACCTTTTTATTAATGGTTTATTATTTTTGGTATTTTATTAATTATATCAGGAGATCAAGATACTCCCATGCTTGATTGAAATTATTTAATACCCTAAACATGCTTGTAAACCTGTAGATTTAAGGATATTTGGAAATAATGAATTTTTATGAATTGTTTCTATATCTCAAACATAGTACATAGATTTACTTGAATTATTTTAACCATTTTTATAAAACAATGGTTTTGATCTCATAATATACAAAAATTATTACTCTAAGGGGATCCCAAAACAATTAGAAAAGAAGGATGTAGGATGAGAGGATAAATAAAAGGAATAATCAAAATGCTCAGGTCCAGATAAGCTTCATGCCATTGTCAGGCATACCCATTCTTGCAGCCAATTCCACATCCTATTGGGTGTGGGGTACATGACTCATTATCTGATTTAAACACTTCTTGTGATGATTTGTTTTGAAACGTTCATACCTCACAGATACATTCTCAAAGTATTGATCATAGTGTTAGTAGTAATGTTGAACCATTCAAGGAATATCTTTATCCTGGGGAAAGGACTTAGCCCCATGTTTCTGTAGCTCATTATACTAGGAATCCTCCACTTTGAGAAGGATATTAGAACAATAAGAATGTTTTTCAATATATTTTGTTCTTCAGTTTCCTGTTAGGGAATATATAAACACAGATTACACAGTGGTTCTAGAATACAAAGGTTAAAAATATCACACACAGGACCCAAAATTTAGAATTATTTCAAATTACAAATATATTATGGGCATATATTCTAGATTTTATTACAAATTATAAAACAGGGAATCCAGATTATGTAATATGTAATATTTGAGTTTAAATTCATAGATTTCAGGTTACAAATAGATAACAAACTGAGTTTATAGACATAGAATTATATTAAACAAATAGAGATTCTAGAATTCAAAGTGCAGGGTATAATACAAATCATGCCATGCCATTGATAATCCAGACTCTTACAGACAATTTTTTATTAAAGTGCACATATTATTGAAGTGATTCCAGGTTATAAAATACTAAATTGGTCATTATTATTCTATATTATGAGTATAAAATATAAATATTAAACTATTTAAAATGGTTAAATAATCCAAACATATCATGTACTATTTGACATGCACATGGTACAAAATTTTTTTTATGTAAATATAATTATGTAATTATTCTCTTATTTGGTCATTCCATGGGTGTAGTGCACCAAATAATATATCTGTAATTATATATCTAATTATTTAGTTTCATATTCTTATCTTTATTTCGATCTACTTATCTTTCAGAAATTGGACCCGTTACACTGTATATAATAATAAAAAAACAATAATGTATTGAAAGGAGAAAAGATATGTCAGGATTCAATAATTTTCTCCAAACAAGAAAAATCCTTAGATTGAAAAATAATGAATGAACATCTAAATATTTTCATGATCACATAAGCAAACATTAAAAGGATAAAATAATTGAATGTAAAAAAAACTCACATGTTCTTCAGGTTACCTCCAGTGATCACACAATAGTCCTCATAATCTAAATAGAATAACATATCTTTGGAGTAATTTGGCCTGCAAGATCATCCCATTTCACTTGAATCAAAATCAAAATGGATGCATTTTATTTTGGAAAATACATATATGAAATAATTGACCAGAGATTTCCAAGCATGAAGAACCTGAAATCCATGTCGGTCTGCTGTAGATTGCCTATCAGGTATCCACTATACTCTGAAATCAGAACAATCAACCAAGCCAGGATCTGTTCTAGATTAATGTTGAATTTGTTGGTGTCATCTATAGAGTATTCTTCTATCTTGTATCTATATTTTTCTATCCTCTTCATGTCCACCTAATAATATTCTCTTATGTGAAATGACCGAGAATTGATTCTGTTGTTGATCACGTTCACTAAATTTTTGGATCCGTTATTAACTATAAGCATTTCAAGGTAAGTATGTAGAGGAAAGTAGAATAGGGCCTACAAAATCACCCTAGTTGAGTAAATTGAGAGTCAATAAAATCTATATGATATAATTACGAACCCAAGTTGTATGCATATATGCTCAAAATATTAACTAAAAATAAAGAATAAAAGATCAATAGGGATTTACATAAGTGTGAGCCCATGATTTTTTTTGATTATGATATGATGAATAAGAATTAATTCATCAGAAAATAATAAACTTATAATATCATCCCATTTCTTTAACAGGCACACCAATAGGGCGTAGGCAAAAAATCACAGATGAAAATGTAAAACATCAACTAATACCTAGAGAGAGTTGAATATTAAACTCCCATACAACAAAAAATAGTGACAGTGAATTTTCCAAGCCTGCAATAGGTGTAAAGGGAAATTTTGGGTACCCTTAACACAGATTTGGGTCATAGATTCAGTTAGTCATAACACTATTACTTATAAAAAACGCTTCCAGTCTCCATTTGGATGTGGATCAATGAGTCAAACATCTCGAATTATATAGAAACCCTGAAAAAAATATTTCGATCCACATCTGTAAACAATGAACCATCAGTTAAGGACATGTTATATATTTCATGTTGGGACTGATTGAAGACGTAAAATATGAAAGGGACATCTTGTCAAGGTAAATGGATGTATTTTAAATCAGCCTTACTAGAAGATAATTAGGGGAAGCTATCAGATTAGGGTTTCAATACACTAACTAAAAATTTATACTCTCTCTAACGAACATTGGTTGACACCAAACCTCAATAGGATATGCAGTGAAGCATTATAATATATATTAAAAAACATCTGGTACTTAAATATTTATTATTAAGAATTTCCAATACAGAAAGGGGTTTTGAAATCACTTATAGAAAAGATAGCACTTGCCAGTATATGAAAAGAAAAAGGGAATAAATTGAATTAAAAATTACAAGAACCTCAATTAATCTGATCATAAAAGATTGAGATTAAATACCAATCTGCAATGCCTCATGTTAATAGTAATAACATGAAAAAAACCAAAACTGGACCTGAATTACTAATGCTAACTATAAGAAAGTATGATAACAATCAAAACTGAACCAAAACTATACCTGTATTACTAATACTAACAACAAGACGGTATGATAACAACCAAAACTAAAACCACATTATTAATGCTGACTATAAGAATGTAATATAACCAAATTTGAATAAAAATTGAACCTGAATTAATAATGAAAACTGCAATAACATAACTGAACCTGAATTAAACTCTCATTTATAATGAAAGAACATACCAAAGTATGATAACAAGATAGTAAAAACCCAGTATTACTAAATTAAAGAACAAAAAAATTACAAGGACATTACTTAATCCACGAATGAATGTTCATGATTACATTATAATCGGTAATGCCTCATATTGTCTACAAGAGCATGGAAAAAACCAAAGCTGAACTTGTTTAGAGGAAGAAAAACCAAAATCAAACAAACATTACTAACTGAAATAACATGAAAACCTAGATTACATACCAATCTTCACTACCCTCATTCCTTTGATTTGTCCAAGACAAAATACATTGTTAATTACCCACCTTAATTATTTGAAAATTATTCTTAAAAATCGAACTAACATAAGCATTCTCAATCACCACCGGTTTAGGAAATAATCACCACGAATAACCATATTGAAACAAAATGATTAAATACTGATGAAAAATCAAAAAACTAAACACAACCAAACTAGAAAATGTGCAAGAGTGAAACTAGAAAAATAACCACCATCAAAGCTATGTGAGATTAAATCCCCAAAACATAATCATCTATGTTTTTTCCATCGAGGAAGGAATAGGGACAAGCAAAGCCATCCGAGAAGATCATACCAACTGTAATGGGGGTAGAGAAAAAATACATGGAAATACCTGGGATTACTTTCAATACTGGTCGACTGGCCACGAGGAACATCGTCTGTGGGGATCACCAGCCGCGGGGAATGCTGTCTGTGGGGAACGCCTCCGTGGGGAACACTATCCACTGGGAACATCGTCCGTGGGGATCACCGACCACATGGAACGCCATCCATGGGGAACTTCTCTACAGGGAATTCCATCCATGGGGATCGCTGAGCACGGGGATCACCGGGCATGGGGAACGCCTGCCGTAGGGAACACCAAACGCGGGGAACACTGGCCATAGGGAATAGAGATGTAGGGTTGGGGGAGGGAGGTCGCACAGAACAACTTGGGGGTCTTTTGTGTCAAATTAGTGTTTTTTTCATATTTATATATATATATATATAATGAAAAAATTAATGAATTTGTATAAATTTTTTTTTATAATTATTATGTATGTATGTATCAATATATATATGTTAGCAAACAATATTACTAAATTATTGATATTTTAATTAATTATATATTTTTATTATCAAAATGATATGATTTTAATGGTTAATATATATATATATATAAATATATATTCAATTTTTGGTAAACTATTTCATATTATTGAATAATTTAGTAGTAATGGATTTTTTTAATGATAAAAGGTTTTTTGGTAACAATAATTAATAACAACATATTCATTTATTGATAAATCAATTGTTGGTATTATTATGATAAAACTACAGACTTAAATGTTGGTAAAATATTTGTTGGTATTAAACTATTAATATAAATAGATATATCTATTGGTAAAAATAATTATTGGTACATATATTCGTTATCAACATAATTTAATATATGTTGGAATTAATCATTTTTACCAACATATATATTATCTGTCAGTAATTTTCTATTGGTAAAGGTCATTTTTTTGCAGTGCATGAAGACGAAGGAGCCTCTAGGTTAATTTTATGATAAATCTCTCCCAATATATTGACATGGTATGCATACCCATCATAGGGTATAAATTTTTCTTTTAATTGGTGGAGGGTTGTCCAGCTATTGAGGTAAATGTTATGCATACATTCTTTTGACAAATCCCTTGGTACGCCAAACTAAAAAGTAGATTTGGGCTGGAACATAACTGTTATGTCGTCCTTGGATAATTTTATTCTCATAAGAAACATATTATTTTGTTCTTCCACTAGGGATTCCTCTACTTAGTGTACAAAACCTGGATGTTTAGTGATGATTTTATCATGAGTAGTGGGGCTAGTAGGGATTTCATTGATATATGAATGGCGCAGGTGGGGGGGGGGTCAGAGGAAGATAATGGCCCCAAACCATATTATGGTTGAGTGATAATGTAAATTATCATTGAAAGAGTTTCTATCATATCCTAACCTATCCTTACAAGTGCCTCAAAATATGATGGATTTCTTGTATTTGACTTTCCAAGAGGAGGACCTTCTTGCTGGTGTGAATTTGGATTGTAGGGAGGACCTTCGCAACCACCATCATGGTGAGGAATACCATCATGGATTGATATCTAGTTTCATGGAGAATATATATAGCATTCATCCTAGGAAGGACCTTCAGGATGTACTATAACAAGGGGAGGACCTTCTCTTTACTTGATGTCACTATGGGGAGGGCCATCACAGTTAATGCCATGGTGGCAAAGACTACCATCATTTCTTGATATCTGACTATAGGGAGAATATATATAGCGTATACCCTAGGGAGGACCACCAAGGTGGACTAAAATAAGGGGAGGACCATCTTGTTGTTCAATATTCTGTTCAAGGGGATGGCTACTATGAAACTCATCAGGGGATAGGCTCTTATGATCAATAGTTTCTTTCCCATATGGTAACCCCACTTGAGTGCTCTGAGGAGGACCTTCAGATCTACTGGTAACAACATTGTGAGGAGGACCTTCAGAACTTCTACTACCACTTCCATAACTTGGTAATGGATTAATAGGATCCTAATCCTGATTGATAATTTATTTATGGCATTAATAACTCCAGCTTCCTATAGAGTGGGATCATAAACATTCTCATCATTTTCCAATTTCCTTTATCATGTTTCATTTTTGAGAACTCTCTTACCGGTGAATAAGGTTACTTGTTGTTGGTAACGACCTTCATATACAGTTTCCCATTTAAGTGGTTCCTACAATGATGTCAGGATATACCGATAGGCATCTTGAGTTCTGGTAGGAATATATGCTTCCCCTGGAGTGGCCACCATGATGGACTGGTGTCCCCCAGTTGAAACTGGTATTTGTTCCTGATCTGGTTGTCCTTGTATCACAGAATATTTCTGACAACCCTCCTGGACTGGAGCAGGGATGCATGCCTACTCTAGAGTGACTATCTTATTTTGTGGTCAAATTACCCCTCTTAGGGAGATGGGGTCATGGGACCAACTCATTGCTTTTTCCGAATACACGATTACATCTTGAAAGGTCTGGAGGATATGATCAGGAATCGATGTCTGATCCTCCATCATTGCTAGGATATATTGAGATACATATTTGGATTCAATAGGTATGAATTCCCATTTTGATGTCAGAGTAGAAAATTTTATATGCTCCAATCCTCCATGTATTTCCAATGGGTAATGACTGTTCTCCTTTGTCGGGGAAGAGGAATGAGTCTTCCCCTAATTTATAGCTGGGATACACCATCTAGTTTCTCTAGTTGCCTCCATATTTGGCTGGTGGGATTCATATTTATGAGCATGAATTTTCATCTTCTTGTTTGCCACTATATTTGTCTCATGGTCTTGGTATGAATCCATAGGAATTTGGCTCTACTTATATTTTCTTACCACCATATTTGAATGGTGGTCTTGATATTGGTAGGAATGAATTTTCATTCGCCTGTTGATTGGCACCGTATTTGGATGGTTGGCTTCATACTCATTTCCAACATTGTATGAATGCCCATAGTTTGCCTCCCTATTTATATGGCGGTCTTGGTGTGCATCAGAAGGAATTTTTTCCTACTTGTTTCTGGATGCCTCCCTATTTGGATGGAGGGATTCTTGTGCACTGATAGAGATTTTCCTTGGTTGATAATTTTTCACCCTGATTTCATGGTGAGACTTGAGAACATTAGCAGAAATTCACACCTACTCATAATGTTCCACCATATTTTCGTGGTGTAATTCATAAGGATGAGTGGGGATATATGTTTTCTCACTATTTTCCACCATATTTTCATGGTGGGATTCTTCAGTAATAATCGAGGTAATGACCTATTCTCAGTGGTTCGATTTTCTCCCTTGGTGGGGTGCTCAGGGGACCTGGGTCTATTGGACTTCAGCAGGGGTCCATCGAGTGGTATCCTATTCAATATGAGGATTCTAGGACACACGAAATTGGTGGTGACATCTTCTGTTAGGGGTCATTGAGTGAGAAACCTATTTAGTTGAAATGAAGTCATCGACAACAAATTCATCTGCCTCCCTAAGATAAGGGAGGTACCTATTGTCACATTCTGGGGAAAGGATCTCAAAAAAATTAGCAATAGCTAGAGGAAACGCCTGGTTCTGGGCTTCTAGCCGTTGATGAGTGGGAAGTTGGCAGGGATTCATGTCCTATAGGGCCTAGCATGGTGACTCTATGATGGGAAGAGTACCATTTTAATGGTACTCCATGATTGTCACAATTGGAACCCAGTACTGAAAACACTGTGTGGGTGATGGTGTCCTATTCTTCATTGAACACCCAACTTCCTGTACAATCACTGATGTTCATGTATGAGAAAAATATCAATATTCCATTGGATTGAAGGGAGATCAGTGAATTTCCTGCAATATATGTAGCAAGTGTAGACAAAAAAAACCACATCACAGTAACATCTCATGATCACATGCATAATTGATGATTTTTATTATCCCTCTTTATTTTTATGTTTTGGAATTGAAAGGGGTTTGAGTAGGGTAATACCACCAAATTGGTTAAAGATTCACATCAGGTTCACCAATTTTGTTTTTACCCAAGACATGTTGTTCCCGTTGCACATATGTTTCTTTACGTCGGGTACCACATCCTCAGATGGTCTCCAACAGTTTTGTTTGCAGAGCCAGAAACACCCAACGACTCTCATATCCATGATTCATGGACCAATATTCCAAATGATGATTCTCATTGGTTGATTTTTCCAATGAATCTTTGAGAACTCACATTGGTTGAGAGTATGGGAAATCGGGCTCATCTCAATTTTTTGAGGGAGACTATTGCCTATTCCGGGTCTCTCTTATAGATTTAATCTATGTTCATATGTTCATGAATCCTTAGTTCATTTCGAAGCATGTGTCCACAACATATTCCTGGGGTAGAAAGATCAGTCAGAAGTATGCATGGGTATGGAATCATCTGTATGTATCCTAGGTTATCCATCAACAAATATGTGCATATGTATATGACATTCCTCATTGATGTTATCCTTTTATGGATAAATCATAGATGGGTTGGTCTTTCTCTAATAAAATGTGGGTTTTGAGCCATATGGGATGGCGTTCTGGAGTTTATCAACTTCCAGGGGGGATAAGAACCGTTCGATGTCAGGATGACATCAGGATCAAACCCATAAGACGGGCTTCCTATGAATCCTCATGAGAGTAATAAGAACCCACATAGTTCAATGTCACTTTACTGGACACATCATCTTTTAAGGTAGTGTGACAAGGACCCATCCATGTAGTTTAACATCATGTGATAAGGACACACAAGTGAAATGTTGCCCAATCAAGGATGGTGTGGGGATTATGCTGAGGCGGAATGAGGTACCCAAAAAAAGATATGGTCTCCTAGGTGGATATGAACTTACCAGAAATGTGTCCCAAAGAACATTAGGGTGATTTGGGATTTTGATTTTGGACCTCAAGGATGATTTCTATATATCCTAGTTAGTTGGGGATAAAATCTCATGTAGTCTAGAAGCCCCTACTGTTTAATGTTATGCAGTGAGGAAAGTAGTGAACTGACATGAGAACGATAAGTAAAGCATCAGGATTGAACTTCAGTGAGGTTTCCTATGTATGCCAGTTAGTCGGGAATCAAATTACACTTAGTTCTATAAAGGTCTAGGATTATGTAAGGAAGATTTCCATTTAAGGGGGGCATGATTGGGGATTATATCTATGGAGAAGGCCCATTTGAGCTCAGTACCTAAAAATTCATCCTACATATCCTTATTAGATCAAGAATCAGAGTTCTTGTAGTTCATTTCTTGCGGAATTATGCAAACACCATGATCAACACTAATCTTTAAGCCCACGTGAGTCATGCTAGGTGTGATAAATAAGAGGAAGCGGTAGATTTGGTGAGTTTCACACTTTACCTTCTCCATTTATTGAAAAGGGAGAAGAAATTTGACATAAGAGGTTTGGGAACAAAGGTAAAGAGGGGAAATAGTTCCACCTACTACTAGAAAGGCTAAGGGATTACCTTAGTGGGAGTTCTCTTTGATGTTCAGTTTCAGAAGGAAGGATCTCATTTCTTATGGAAGAGAAATGCAAGAGTGATCCCTTCTATTACTTCCCAAAATGGGGAGGTACATGTGAGTATCCTGAGGTTAGACCTCACATTACCATGGTAATGTAAACTCATGGTCATTCAGGGGGTCCTACCTACTATGGGGATAGTCGACATGTCTTCACTTACCACGAGTATGTAAATTTAGAAGGGTATGTTGGTGCACCTGATGGTTTTATCATATGGGTCCAGTGGCTTTAGGAGAGGATTTAAAATAATGTCGTTGGACTAGCTAGTAGAGGGGATATGGATGATTTGATGGGAATGGAAGGAAATAATTAGATCTGGAGGGTGGAGCACCCAAGAATACCCCATTCCACGTACTATTTTCTTACGCGGGATAGGGTTTCCTCTACATAGCATATCACTATGTGGTAGAGGGATTCATCTATGTACCATGATGGTACATGATCCTAGTTTCATTATATGTAGCATTTTTCTACATGGAGTCAAGAACCTCCCACGTAATGTTTTGCTACACAGAGTCAGGGTCCGTCTACGTAGCGTTTTCCAACGCGGCATCGAGTTCCACCCACGTAACATGATACTACACAGGGTTGGGATCTATCCATGTAGAGATTGGATATGTGGTGCAGGTTTCCATAGATGTAGTTTTTTACTATGTGGGGTTCCAAATTGAAGAAGAGTAATTGGTCCTACGCTTCATGGGGAATTCATCCGTGAAGAAATTCAGGTTTGCGGTATGCCAATTCTTATTATATTTTCTTCTCTTGTGTTATGCTCCAAGTTATACCTATGGGGAATTTTTGGAAAAGTCTGTCTTTGCAGTACTTTCTTATTCCATGCCTTCTTTGATTGATCACCTTGAAAAGGCTTCTCTTTCATCAAAAAAGTCGTCTTCTCCCCAAAAAAATCACCCTTCTTCTTGCCTCCCCTCGGGGTCTTTTTATAGAGGGGTGTATGAGTTAGATCAATTGGTGACAAGACACCTTTTGTGGAATCCCAATAGGGAAAAAACCTAACCATGGATGAGTTAGTAAATTGGGCCCTGTGGGGATGTGGTTTGTGGGGGTGCAAATCACCACCTTGGTCCCACGAACGACATTGTTCATGGGATGCTCTATGTTTCACCTCTCCTACAAGCTGTCTGAGTCCACAGAAAATGGTATGAAGGGTGAATTTATCCACCTTCTCTCTATTAATGAAAGAATTTGTGAAGAAATAAAACCTCCATCAGCCTCCTATGAACCACCATGTGGAGTGGCAGTTCGTGAAGGATGATTTCCCTTTGTGGTTCTACCTTTTCCCCTTTCTGATTTTGGTTCTTTAAATATTATTATTCAAATATTCAATATGTCATTTTCTATTACTTTTACAAATTTAATGGGAGTATTTTAATTTCCCTTTCCAAAATTTTAGGACCCAACTGTAGTATACACACCACTCAAAATTAATGTGTGGTGAATAGAGCGTTTATCTCACAGAAATAAAAAGTGAGATGAAATCCCCTTACCTTGAGTCTTGAATCTCATCATACCCATTCAAAACACCTGTATAATAAATATAAATTTATTATACATCATTTAAAGAACCGTATTATTATATCTTATACCATATTTGGTTTTATTACAACCTTATATTATCCACTTGTTAACCATCTTATGTTAAGGTTTCACTTCAGATAATATTCATTTTTTTTCACATGTGTCTTAATTTATTATATCATTGGTCCTTATATATATATCATGATTCCATAATGTAAACCATGATATAAATACCATGTATATATATTATATTTGTATTATAATAATCTATATAATATAGAGGTATGAAACAGAATACACTGTTCATGGAGACGGTAATCCTTAAGTACACATGAACATTGTTTCATTTTAATTGTCGTGTTAAAGGAAAGAAAATAAAATACATATATATATATATCTATATATATCATTATTATAGTATCTTTATAATATCATATATATCATATATATTCAGTACATACATCCTTAATACATTTCATGTAGTGTATGAATGAATCACATCACTTTGAGGGGGTGGTAGTCCACACTTCCTCAAACAAAATAATTGTATTAACAAAAAATGGAAAGTTTAAATATGTGTATTTGTAAAAGAATTAAAGAAGCTTAAATAAATAATAAATATTATATATAAAATATATAAATAGATCTTCCATCATAATGGCCACCATAATATGTGGTAAAGTAAAATTGAACAATCATCATTTAGCGAGGCAGTGGTCCGTCTACACGTAAACAATATATTTGTTACCCATTAGATAGATGTGTGTGAAATTTCAGGTTGAAATATTAACATAAAAAATCATAGTATATTATGGATACTATTTTTTTATATTATCATGGAATAATAAGGTTTTATGGAGTGGATAAAGAAAATAAAAGAACGGAGTTTGAGGAAGGGTGTTGCCTCTCAATCAGGAAACTCCTTTTGGTTTGTACCAAAGGGTTTCCTTGGGAGCATTTATGCCCAAAAGATGCTTCATGGAGTAATTTAGGGATTCTGGAGAGTAAATTGGGAAGATTTTGGATAAACTTAAGGGGCCTGAGAGGTGTGAGGAAGTGGAAGTGAAGGGGGCCTTTTATAATGGAGGAGTAGTAGAATCTATTGTAATGTTTTATAAGAAAATAATCCCACCAACATTTGTTTATTAAAAGTGGATAAATAATGGTAAAATGTAGAAAAAAGGGATTATATAGTATAAATATGGACAAAACATGGATTCTGGACAACTGTATAGGTCGTTTTAGACCTTAAGTTTAGGGTTTAATGCCTTATTAAGCTCAATTTAACCTTAATCATTGTAATTAATTTTAATTACCTTCACTAATATTTATGTTCAAAAAATAATTTGAACTTATTATATATTATAAATTATTCTGATTCTAAATATGGAATCCATTTTTCCAAATTACAATCATAGAATTGGTAGAAATTAAATAAAAATTAATCCCGGAGGCGGGTTGACAAAGTGGGTTTTTAAAGTAAGAACATCCTAAAGTTTGCTATGTTTTTTAGTAAATTTCAAAGTGAAATTGATTCCAATGACCTAAATTGGATTTTATGATAAAAATATTATCTATGTAAAATTTTAAACCAATTAAAAATATAATTTAACCTTATAAATAAATTAGATGAGAAATCAGTTTTGAACAAAAATCTAGTATTTTTAAAAATTCTTAAAAAAATAAAACCTTACAGGAAAATACCAAATATTTATCCTAAAATAATTTTTATGTTTAAATTAAATATATGAAGTTTATTTTTACATATTAAATCTATAAAGTGTCCAAAATTGGATTTAAAAAGTGTTCTCCCTTAAATGGTGGTAAAACTACCTTAATAAAAAAATGGGTTTATGAGTTAAATTGGTTTTATTCTTATCTTATGCTTATCGAAACTATTGGATTAATATAAAAAATATTTGATTGAATATATAACATATATATTACATTAAAATTACTAAATAATTGTATTTAATTTAATTTATTAGGTTTAAAACAATTTTATAAGCATAATAATAGTTTTCTATAAAAATACTCCCATTGTATTAAATTGGTTATTATATTCATTTATAAATAATTTGAAACTAATTTATTCATTTTATGTTTTGTTAAAAACATGTATTTACATAATTTAGTTAATAATATTCATAAAATCTAATTTAACATCTAGGTTACATCTTATTATATTAAATAATCATATTTTGATAATATATTATTGTTTACTAAACCTTGGCCAGGTGTGTTACGCAAGCCATTGAGAAAAGTCTTTATTGCGTGTAATGAAAGCTAACCTTGAGTTCCATGTAGATCAAGTTAAAATTTATATTGTGTGCAATTCATGTAATCCAAACATATTTCTTTAATATAAAATAAACTATTTTTAGTATTACATGAAATGAACAATATTAAATTAATTCAAAAAAAATCACAAAATCTAAGGGTGTTACAAAAGACACCACCCCGACCATGGGTGATGAAGAAGCAGGAAAAATACTTTCTAGGGATATGTGATGCAAATTCCATGGGATTAAAATATTGAATAGAGAATTCCAAAAGGATGAAGATCAACCAAAATCATCCAAAAATACTCTAATGCTATCGAGGAAGGTCTGTTCCCTAGATAACAAATGGGTTATGTGTGCAGCATGGTTAAAACTGTTTAACCTGAAGAATTCACATCCTAAACCATTTCACAATGTAAATTCCATGAATATAAATTTTATCAAAAAAGTAATCACCTCATGTTAAATTAAATCTTGATCAACCCATTCATGATGTGTAATGGTTTCAAGACTTGTAAAATTTCATGTTATGTATAAGACTTATAATATCTTCCATATAATATATTCACACCATGTAACCCTTTCATGATGTGAATATGTCTGACAAGAAGTGCACAATGCAGTTTTCTATAGAAAATCCTCAAGAAAATTCTTGAGGTTCTCCCCACCATAAGTGCTTTCTGACCCCAAAATTTCCTTAAGATCCTAGACTCACAAAAAGTGTAGGCCACTACTACCTCATCAAAAATTCCTTGTCCCATGTATTGTGGATATCCCATCCACACTACCATAGTACATGAACCAAAGGAATCACTTTACTATGCAACACTTTCTCTTGATGATCCATATTCTAAATTGGTTACTCAACCACAATGGTGTTGGGAGAAAGTTAAAATTCCTCCCATTTAATCACATGGGAATGATTCATTCAATACCTCCTCAGCTGAGAAACATGAAACACATCATGGATATATGTTAAATGAGATGAGGAGTATAATAGATATGACACCTTTCCAAGTCATCCAACAATCTCAAAGGGTCCCACAAACCTCAATGCCAACTTATCCTGCTTATCCAACTATTGATGTCCAAAGTGAGATAAAACTCTAAGAAATACCTAATCACCAACCTCAATATCCAGCGGACAATGATGACAATCCACAAAATATTTTTGATGACATTGTGCTATGATCAATCTCTTCTAGACCAATTACACCCTTTCCTTCATCTCCTGAACAAGACTCAACCCAACCATTGACCACTATCCCAACTCCACCTAGCATAAGAGAGATCTACATATCTGACCATACAAATCCTCAAAGGGAACCATTTTGATTGAGTATCAATAACTATTATTATATATAAACTAAACTAATTTTTTTTTCTAAGAACCACCAAAATCAAGAACACAAGCCTTGAGCATATCCTCAAGAAAAAAAGATATCCCTCTCTATCTATCCATACATCTATGGATGATTTTCCATGATCAATTTCAACTGGGAACCCATCACCTCTTACAAAACCTTAAAAAACCTAGATGTGAACCTTGGGTCCCTGTTATAAAAATGCATAGAGGGAAACCCATAAAGTATCACAATCTCTCAGATATACAAGTCCCCAAGCTATTCCACTTTCATCATCTCCTTGACAGGGAGGAAATAAACCTATTTCATGAGTCAATCAATGATCAACCAAATAACATCATTACCACTAAGAGTATATGGTAAAACAATGATGAATTCCATAGAAATATCATTCCATTTCATAACTAAAATGGGAAAGGGATACAGTAAACCATTAGGTCTCTGGTGCTCCACTTTAATTCTCTAATAGGTAAGACACCGTGACACAAAATCCACAATTGACCATCTCATCCCCAACCACCAATACTAAAATCTCAAATTATGATGCATCTTAGTAGTAACTAGGTGTATGAACCAAAAATAATGGTTTACACTATCCATAAACAAATTACTCATAGAAAAAAGAACAACTAACCTATTTTGAAAACACAAAGCGCCACTGTGAGACCGGGATCACTCACCAAAGTTATCCCCACCATAAAGGATTTTACTAAATACCTAGAACACAGTGTTAGATATCTACTGGAGATGAACCTACTAATAAAATGATCATTAAAACTTTATCAAATCCAAACATACCTTTCCACCAGATTCTTCCATTCTCATGCTCATCTCAGTAAAAAAACTTATCAGAGACTACTCTTACATTGATTCCTTCACTGAATGTGTCAGTAATTTCCTTCTTAGTACATAAATGACCACATTCCCTTTCCTAGGAGTATAATAAATATCAAAATAAAAAGTATAGAGATACTCCACCTAGACTCTATGTCTCAATTTCATATCCCTATGAGTGAAAATATACCTTAGGCTCCTATAATTAGAACATACAGTAAACTGCTTCCCAAAGAGTTAGTGACATAACTTTTTGAGTTCATTCATAACTACTACCAACTCAATATCATGTGTAGGGTAGTTTTTCTCACGTGGAAATAACTATAAAGAGACATAGGCCAATATATATCTCCCCTACATCAGAACACACCCCAAACCCAAGATGGAAGAATTGTAAAAAACAGCATAACCTGAACATGGTTCCAAATGATTCCAAACCGGAGTTTAATTCAACATCACCTTCAGTTTCTCAAAATATGCTTTATATTTATCATTCCACTCAAACTTTACACCCTTACAGGTTAAAGTTGTCATTGGAGATGAAATCTTGGCGAATTATCAAAAACACTACCTGTAATAACCAGCCCACCCCAAGAAACTTAGAATCTCAAATTTTTTTGGGCTACTTCTAATAAATAAATTCCCATAACTTTTCAATATACACTTAGAATCCCCTATTAGATATAACATACCCCGCAAACTTTACTTTTTAAATACAAAAAAATTGGGAAGCTTACCATATAGACGATGTTCCCTCATATTTACACAAATGATACTAAAATGGTCAATTCACTCCTCCTCTCACTTGAATTAGACCAAAATATCATCCATGAACACAATAAAAAGATATTATAAGAATAGATGAAAGATCTAGTTTATCAAATCCATAATCACATAGGATAATTAGTGAGACCTAATGGAATAAACAGAAACCATAGATTCCCATATTGTCTCCTAAAAACTGTTTAAGGTATATTCTCTTCTCAAACTCTAAACCAGAGATACCCTAGATGAAGGTTCATATTTGAAAACCAACAATCCACTCTAAGATGATCAAAGAGATCATAAATCCTAGGAAATGTATATTTGTTCCTTAAGGTCACCTGATTTAAATTTTTATAATCAATACAAAGTTTGAGGCTCCTTTCCACCTTCTTAGCAAAGAGGATAGTTGAATCCCATAGTGACATACTAGGAAGAATAAACCCATTAGCCTCAAGATCCTCAATTTGGAGCTATATTCTACCAACTTAGTAGGTTCCATATGGTATGATGGCATATAAATGAGCATTATACTAGGTGGAAATAAGTGTAATACTCAAACAAGGATCAATTGAATCTAGGAACAATTCTAAAAATTGACATGAGATCACTCAAGCATAAGGAACAACATGACATACTGTCCTAGACCTAGAATCCCACTCACCCTAAAAGACATGAGGGATTCCATCTGGAGATAGAAACTGAACTCAATGGAAATAAAAATAAATCTAGGCCTTAACACTAATCATCCAATCCATGCTAATAATCAGGTAATATATATCATGATAAAGCACCAAAAAGTACCACCCTACATCATGGTCTTCTATTGTCACTTAACATGTTGGAAACTTGAAACATTGTTTGAACCTCTTTCTAAAAGGTGTGTAAAGATCAAAAAAGAATGAAATAAGCTCTAGAAACAATCCCAAAACATACACTAATGGTGATGATATAAAATAATGAGTATCAACTATATCAAATAAATCTATCACCATATAAGATAAAATAAACATTGTACCTCTAACTATATATGGCCCTACTTCAGATTCCTCTGAAGCATACTCTACTACATAAATAAGTCTAGTATCATATCCTACTTGAGATTTATTATCCACTTGAATGTCCCCCTTAGCTTTAGGATAAGACCCACCACCCTTGGAATCATTGGTATGAACCTGTGAACCCTTGGTGAGAGTGGATCCAACCTTACTTCCTTGGTATATCCTTTAAAAACACTTTAGATGACCAGATTGTCCATAATGATGAAAAGTCTTAGGAGCCTATATAAAATTCATCATGGTATGACTAGGACTTAAAAAATAATAGAAAATAACCTACTATTATCATGATAAATCCCTCAAAACTGGTCTTAAAGAAAACTAAATACCTTTACGCTTCCTTTTATGGATAGAGGATACACCCTAGTTGACGACATTTCCAACCGAAGCTCCTCCAAATATTATTTTTCTAGCTATGTAAACCTCTTCCAAATCTACCTTATTGACTACTTCCATAAAGGTCAGAAGGAATATGGGAATTAAAATTGACCAAATATCATCCCTCAACCCCAACTCAAACCTATGAGCCTTTATGAAATCATTAGTGACTAGATCGGGTGCCAAGTGTTCCAACTATGAAAAATGGGTGGAATAATCCTAAATGATACAATATCCTTTCTCTATGGTCAAAAAATCAAGTGTATTTTACCCTCACAATTAATGTTTCAGGATAAAAATATTGGTTGAAGATTTTCTTTAAAGATACCCAAGTGATATCCTCATTCAACTTAGCTTGTACAATAGAGCCCCACCATATCCTTCCTTGTGCCTCAATAATATACATGGGAAAACTAACCTTAGATTCCTTAGGAGTCTTCATAAATTTGAATATCCTCTCAATCCACTCAATCCATTATTTAGATTCCTAGGGTACTTTTTCACCACAGAAGATATGTGGATGCTTCTTAGTAAATCCAAAGCTATGATCGACTGCTCATCCTAGGTTTCTAACACTTGCTTGACCCAGAGTCTGAATAGTGTGGATTATGACTTCTACCAATGAAGGGTCCACCAGAGGATTCATCAATGGAACCTATTTTGTAACTTCCTCACTCAGTTTTGGAAGATCTCTTCTTGGAGTCATTATCTAATAATTATAATACAATAACCAATAAATGAAGATAAGATCATAAAATCATAGGACCAAATTCAGTTTTCCATGTCAATGATTTAAAACAACATGAATTTAAATAAATTATGGATATATTGAACAAAAATCAAACAAAAGAAAGAAAGAGTCCATTTAAAGAAACCCCATAATTGATTTATTTAAACAACCTCAACCACTAAGTCTCCATCTTGGAAACAAATCCCTGTCCACCCATGGTAACTCAGATTCAGACATGAATGTGAGCTGGTCAAGCCCCCTTTTTTTATTTACTACCCATATTCCAATGGTCCCAACTCTGGTCTACCAAAACTCCAAACCACACCTAGACTGTGTTAATAACACTTGATGTTGGATATTCCCTTTCAAACCAATTTGTAACAAACCAACTTGGGTCCACTAGACAAGTCACCCAAGATGGTCCGTTACATAGTGAGATATAAAAAGGAACTACAAGTCTCATGTAAAACCAAAGAAACATAAAATTATAGTGCATAAAAAATGAATACATATCTATGATACATATAAGTTAATCCAAATAGGCCAAAATAGAAAGATAAAGTAGAACATACCAAACAAGTCTCTATGTGACCATCCATCACCACCAAACAATCCCACTATGAAGGCAACAAATGAAAATGAAACTTGGCATGCTACTTGATGACTTTACCTTTAACAAAGTCCTAAAAAAAGGTATACAATCACCCAAATTAAAAAGTAGGGTGTGAGAACAGGGACCATTAGGTTACCACTAACTAAACTATACAATTTCTAATATCAAGAATGTATATGTTTGAGATTTAAAATAAAATGAAGATAATAAATAATTTTCATAAATGAAAACATTTTGTAAGCATTCCTTCATTTTCTATAAATGTATACTATATTCATCAAATCCATTAATATTTAAAATATAAAAGAAAAGTAGGTAATCATAGGAAAAACCAACCATGGATACACCATAAAATAATCATGTGAGAAAATATCCATGAAATAATCGATCCTGTGATAACCCGGGTTCAAATGATAAAGCACAACATTTGGGATCTAGCTTATGGGAATACATAATAGACATAAAATAAGCCTAAAATAAGAACATTTTGGTTCAAACTGATATTTCATCCCTCCAAAATCTTTAGATATCATAAAACCTCTAGTGCTATCACACACAATAAAGTGAAATGTCCATTTCCTGATGCACCAAAGGTTCCCAATGTGCCAAGTTTTTCAAACCATTTTCAAAATCCATACTCACATTTAATAAAAACTTTTTATATTAAAGAAAATATATTTTTAAATATAAATAATTTTAAAAATGTGAAACCTTTCCAAAAAATCACTTAAAATTTCAAAACATGAATTTTCATTCAATAACCTAAATTAATTGACAATAAAATATATAAATTCAAGAATTAGAAAAAATTTCATAGATAAACCTACCTCAAGAATGGGGGAAAACTAGATTCCATTTACAATGGAGATTAGAAACCAATAGATAAACCTTCAAAATACAAGGAATGAAAGAAAATTACAAATTATTGATTAAAAACACTGACAGATCACAATATGAATCACAAACATAGACAACTCCCCCACTATAACCAAAGGAAACAAATAAGTAGGAAGATTGATTACTAGGGATATGTGATGAATCTTCCATGAGATTAAAACACTAAATGGAGTGATCTGGAAGGAGTGAGATCAACCAAAATCACCAAAAATCTTGATAGGTAGGCCTTTTTCACTAGATAAAAAAAGGTCTATGACCGTAGCATGGTTAAAAAAGCTCAACCTAAAGAATTAACCTCATGAAATACTTTCACCTTGTGAATTCCAAAAATATCTAGTACATAGAAAAAGGTTTCACCTCATGTTAACTTAAATCAAAATATCCCATTCAAAACATGTAATTGTTTCACAACTCATAAATTTTTCATGGTATGAACAATAATTATGACATATTACCTAAAACAAGTTCACATTGTGTAATCCATTCATGTTGTGAATATTTCCAAAAGATTGTACACAATCTAGATTCCTATAAAAATACCTGAACCAATTCTTGAGGCCCTGTATCCTTGAGAATATTTCAATGCACCCAAAAAAATGGGAAAACCAAAACAAGAGTCAAATTATTTCTGAAGGAAGGCAATGGGGCGTTATATCTTGTGTCCCCTTTCCTTTTAGTGTGTGGATCCCATTGTGGTTGGCGTGCAACCCAAGTGTGAGGTAGGTGGTTCTATATCTAGAATATGTTTGATAAATCATGAATAATCTTGGTATTTAAAATGAATAAATGATAATTGTAATGATCCTTTTTTGATTGATATATGTGCATAATTGTATTTTTGATAAATTTTGTATTCTCCCCTTTTTTTGGTAAAAGAATGGTATTTTCAAATAATTATGATTTTTTTTTGTGAAATTGGTTTCCAAATAATGTTTTCGATGAAAAGGGATATTTATAAATTGACTTTTGAAATTTGATAAGACCTTTTGAAATGATTTGACATATACAAAACATGGGATCCTTGAGTACTTAGGTGTTCGGGGGGGGGGGCATATAGAGTTGGGCCTTATCCTTTGACACCAAAAGGTGGTTTACTTTATAGGGTGTTAATCTATTAATAGATCTTAGATTCTTTGGATCTAGAAAATTTATCCTAACACCATACGGGGGTTCACTTTCTGGGGTATTCTTGCATCCCTATGAATGGATTATTTAGATCTAGGTACTTGATGTGAACACTATTATTGATTTTTTTATTGGGGTATGAGTGACCTAGCTACCCTGAACTTATGTTATACTAGGGGTGATCTCCATTGCGCATGAATTTTTATTATTTTGGATTTGATATGATATGATGCATTCTTGGATAAATATAAAGTGTTTTATTTAGAATATCCTATGAAATTTTGTTATATATATATTTTAAAATAACTATCGAAAGGGTAATTATTTTACCCTTATTTTGATATAAATGTAATCACTAGTTTATCATACTATGTTTTTCTTAATTTTACCATATTGTGATTATTTGATAGAGAATTATTACGGAATACCTGGGTGGTATCCTATTGAGCCTATTTATCCCACACCCTATACACTCCCTTGGGTGTGTGTAGACATTATTTTTTTATAATATAGAAAAGGGAAAGTTACCATAGTGATGAAACAAGGTTTATTTCAGCTGGGCATGAGTAGCTGCTGGTGATATAGTAAGATGTTTACTATGTATAAAAAAAGTAGTAATTGGTAGTTTGGGTTCTACTTTTTGTTTTTTTGGATATATACCTTGTTTTTTTCTTTTTTACCTTGTCTATTTTTATACAGATTTCACACTTTTAATTATGGAATATTTCCTTTTTTTATCTTTCTCTATATGTATTCCATGTATCTTGTTTTAGGTAAGGAAAATCATCCCCTTTGGTTATTATTGGTTACTTGGGTGTTATTCTATAACCCATGGGGATCCATAATTCCCTTCATATCTTGTCACAATCTAGTTTTGGGCCTAGTTGTATGGGTTGATTGGGACATGTCGTGATAATTTTTTATCAGAGGATGGTGGTTCTCATTATTGGGAAGTTTATAGAGAGGAGATAGGATTATCAGGACTTGATAGGTAGGTTTTTATGTGTTCTTGGCCATATATTGTTGTGATGAGCCTCAAGTGACCATGATATGTGGGGTAATGTGTCTCATGTGTTGGGTTTTTCCCTTAATCTCAATTTATTCTTATGTTCTTTTATGTTTAAACTTATTTTGTTTTGTTGTCTGATCATTTCCTTCTATTTTAGAATGTAAAAAAATTACTCTAAGACATATTCAAAGGGTTCATTGGGAGGTTATAGTGAGATATTATCCTTAATGGAATCCTATTCTTGATAAAAATATCCTAGAGGATATCCTATAGGTAGTTCATGCCATGGACCATAATGTATCTCCTATTCAGAACCAAGCCATTGAGGACCAAAAAAGAGTTGTAGAAGATAAGGACCAAGCAAGAGAGTTAATACACTAAAAGAACCCATATTTTAAGGGTACTAATGAACCTTTTAAGTAATATTAATGGCTAGAAAAAATAAATGAAGTCTTTGATTTCATAGAGACACCATAATTTTTTAAGGTGAAGTGTGTGACTTTTCAGGTTGAGGGTCATAGAAAGAGGTGGTTGGAATTTATGGTTCAAGGAAATGGACTTGTGGGAATTGAGAGAAAATAATTTAAGTCACTTTTGTTTCCAAAATTATGCCTATAATACTTGATGATGGTTAATTCTATGCAGACCCGTTCTTTACATAGGGGGGAGCATGTAGTGATAAAGTAAACAAACCATTCTATTAAGTTGGTCCATTTTACACATGAGTTGGTGATGAATAGAATAATGAAGTCTTAGAAATACCTATAAGGATTAAAATATAATATCTGACCATAGGTATAAATGATAAATCTTACCACCTATACTGAAGTGGTTGATAAGGTTGTGATGGTGGATATTGATATGGAAGGCAAGACATGTTTGTTTGGATCTTCACTTTAACTATATGATAGTTCTAGTGGATCACATGGAAATAAAAGAAAGTGGCATGATAGTCTCAAGGGTAGTATAGGTATTTCTAAATAGTGGGATTTTTCTACTCCATCAGTAGTGGTTATCAGTGTATCCTTAACATGCGACTACTATGGAAAAGTAGGAAACACCTGGAGATCATGCCCCACGCCTTCGAGGAACAGTAGGGAATATAGTCACCAAGGCCATATGGAGAGGGTTTTCTAGGATATATCTACTCATTGATACATACAAGGATCATCAACTCCAAAGTAAACAATGGTTCTGTCAAAAGCATCAAAATTCAATAGGGCTCCATACATAGGCCTTTGGAGTGAAGCAATTTCTCACAAAGGATTAGTTTCCAACAGAAGTTGATGTGGGTCTGAATACAGTGAGATGCACCATTTTTGTTGCATCTTCTATATAAACTACTTTTTTTATATAGGTGCCTCACAATATTTATCATTTACCTATTTCATGGATGTGTTGAAACTTTTGAATGAGATCATGTCATTTTTTGTAGCTACCGGAGCCTCTTAGAAAGAGGAAAGAAAATGGATTTTTCTATCCTTCGTATTCTATTTTGATAGCTAACGTGGAGTTAGTCTGGGACTTATTATTTCTTGATATTTTTATTTTAAACATAATAATTCATATGTATTGGTTGGTCACTCACTGAACAAATATTGATTTTTATCATCATCATGCTTTTTTCTTTATTACTAATGAGAGTTTCAGGGTGTTCTAAGGATAGTGGGACCCAAGGTCGGTCATGTGATATCTTTTCATCTGGATCCTAGTATCCTGTTTTTTTCTATTATGATTGAGAATTATGATATATCCATTCATTTTGACCTTCCCTTGGGTTTTTAGGATTTTAACAATGTTTTCACAAATGAATTTTTTGGTCTTCCTCTGGAGAGGGAGGTAGAGTTATCTATTGATCAAGTGTAAAGTACTCAATTGATTTATATAACCTCATATCTTATAGAACCTACTAAGTTTAAA
Source organism: Viscum album (assembly GCA_963277665.1). NCBI lineage: Eukaryota > Viridiplantae > Streptophyta > Magnoliopsida > Santalales > Viscaceae > Viscum > Viscum album. The sequence continues at coordinate 338,837,357 of OY728127.1, read as the reverse complement.
TAGCTCAATATCCAATATGAAGACCTATTAGAGAAGGTATTTTTCGACCCTAGTGTTTCATAGTGGGAAGCCTTTGTGCTCTTTTCCAAGATGGAAGATAGTTATTTTTTTCTTTGTGTAGACTATCAGAAGATGAACTAGGTAACTATTAAGAATAAGTATCATTTTACTTATATTAATGACCATTTTTATTATTTAAATTTGGAAAATTGGTTTTTTAAAATTGATATTTAGTTGGGATATCATCAGCTCAGAGTTATGGAATCAGATATTCTGAAGACCTCTTTCAGGAGTAGGTATGGACACTATGAGTATCTTATGATGCCTTTTTTCCTAACCAAAACTCCTATAATATTTTTGAATTTGATAAAATAGATATTCTTATAGTATCTAAATACCTTTTTGTGGTATTTGGGGATGATTCCTAGTTTATTTGAGATCAGATCATGAACTTTACCACCATATGAATTTGGATTTAAAAATCTTGAGGGGTCACCATCTTTATGGGAAGTCTAGATTTGAGAGGTAAAGTTATTACAAAATGTGATTTTAGAACATGGTCTCTCTGTTGATCTTGAAAATGTGAAAGTAATATTTTCATGGGAATAATCACAAAATATCTTCAAGGTTCAGAGTTACTTAGGTATTGCTTGATATTATCAGTGGTTCATCAAGGATTTCTCAAAAGTTACAATCACTGTTGAATATTATTACCAAGAAAGTGGTGAAATTATCTTGGGATACTTATGGTCAAAATTCTTTTGATGACTTAAAACAACATCTGACCTCATATCCTATTTTTGTATTTCCAAAAACCAATAAGGGCTATGTGGTTTACTGGCATGGGATGCATGCTTATATAGGATGATCATGTGGTGGAATATAAATCTCATCATATTTGGACACTTGAGAAGAATTACCCCACTCATGACATATAACTCACCACTATTATGAATTCTATTAAGTGTTGGTTACACTATCTCTTTAGGGAGAGGTTCATGGTCTTTTCTGACCATAAGAGCTTGAGTTATATATGTTCTCAGAAATATATGAAACTCAAGATGAGGTGATGGGTGGTAGACCTCTAGATGTTTGAATTTGACATTTAATATAACCATGGGAAGGGTAATGTTATTTATAACACTCTAAATATGAAATTTACTTCTCAGGATATCCTGTAATTGAAATAGGAGTGTAACCTTATGGGGATTTTCACTCAGTTGCATCTATATGAATAGAAGGATGATTTAGGAATGGTTTTCAAGAGAATTCAATTTTAATCATTTCTCCTTGAGTTTTTTCTGTTGTACCAATAATAAGATAAAGATTTCATTGGATTTAGGGAATCGTTATATGGCAGGGATACCATTTCTAGCTAGCCTCTTCCCTATAATAGAATTGTTCACTTTCGGAGTCGGTTCATCATCCCTTTATATGTTAAGAATTATATGTTGCATGATTGAAATAGTTCATCATGATTTATTAATGTTGGGACTATGAAGATGTGTTATGACATAAGATGACATTTCAGGTGTCTGAGTATAAATAATGATATTTTTGACTATGTGTCTCACTTTACATCTACTAACAGATTAAGGAAAATCACCTAAAACCTTTTGGTCTACCCCATCCACTTCTGGTGCCTATATGGAAATGGGATGAGGTTTATATGGACTTAATTATTTTATTAATATAGAATCCATGAGTAAAGAATATTTTTTTGGTGGTGGTTTATTAGTTGAATAAGTCAGGTCATTTCATTCTGATTAGGGACAACAAAAATGTGGAAGATCTGGGTAAGATTTACATATAAGAGATTGTGAGGTTTCATGGGGACCCTCTTCCATTTTATATGATAGGGATCCTAGGTTTACCTCTTAGTTCTATAAATTATCTAATAGGTTATGAGGAATCATATCAGATTGAGTATAACTTACCATCCATTAATAGATTCCCAAACAGATCATGCTATTCATATTTTGGAGGGTATGCTTCATGCATCCATCTTGTATTTTGGTGGATCTTGGGATATCCATCTAGGAACAGTCATGTTTTATTATAATAATATTCACTACTCATTAATTATAATAGATCCATTTAAGGATTTTTATGGTCACTGATGCAGGACACCTCTTTGTTGGTCAGATGTGGGAGAGGCCTCTCTTGTTGGATCGAGTATCATTCTAGAGACATTGGGGAGGATCTGGGATATATGTAGATGATTTTTCATAGATCCAAGTAAGAATAAATCTTACTTGGATCATTTAAATCATACTATAAAGTTTTCCATTATCAATTAAGTCTCTTTAAGAGTTTATCCTCTGTTGGGTCACCGCCATCTTGGGAAACAAGGGAAGTTGTCTCCAAGATATGTTGGACTATTTGAGACCATCAAGTATCTTCGATATGTTTCTTATTAGTTGTCATTAATGACATAGTTTATATATATTCATGATGTTTTCCACATATCTCATCTCAATAATTACCATCCCAATCCTTCCCATGTTCTAAGTTGGGATGAGATTGAGTTGGAGAAAGACATTTCAGTAATGGAATAACCAGTGGAAATCATTGACTCTTAGATGAAAGTTTTACATGGGAAATATATAACATTGGTCAAAGTACTATAGTGACACATATCAAATTCTCATGAAACTTGGGAGCATGAGTCATCAGCGAGGGAGTAGTGGCCTAACCTTTTTCTGGAGCTTCCATATTCTGTGTGACTTTATAGGGATAAAAAGTACTATGGTGGGGAGATTGTAATATCCCACAGTTTCCTTTGCTATAATCTCTTTTTAAACATAATTTATGAATATTTCCTGAAATTTTGGTTCTATTTAAGAGTTTTGATATTGGGTGTAGGCGTTCGAAGGAGGGGGGAACCCTTTATGGGATGATCAATGGTTGCAGAAGGCCACCTAACATCATAGAAGATTATAGTTCCTAAAATAACTCCCCCATCCAGCTGATAAAATCCCATCAGCAACATGGTGGGACTTTTAGTTATGTTTGATAACTTTTTAACACCATCATATAGCTATTGGTAGACACCAATTAGATGATAGCCTTTGGGTGGACAAAATTAACAAGGGTCTATTTAGTCTTTTGAGTCCCTAAATCACCTATTTAACCACTCTAATTCCCACTTTAACCCTAATACAATTTTTATGAATCCAAGGTCTCCATAGGGTTGGATTAGGATCTCTCAATCATCTTCGCTCTGTGATTAAATAATCAGTCGATCAGTTATTCCTCATTTGATAAGTTTAATCAAATAATTCCGGACTCCTCCATTTATCTTTGAATTAGTAGTGCTTATAGGATATATTTTTGGAATCTATTTATCATGTATTGATCTCTCGAAATCTCTATCATAATGATTTTATCTCTCAGAGGCCGAATCTATTCTTGGTTTTGGTGTGGAGCATGTGTTCCATGAGGTATTTCTTGATCTATCCTCTCCCCCAACCTTTTTCTTATATAAAAACGATTCTAAAATGTAGGAATAAATGTTTAGGGACTCATTTATATTTCTATTTTACAATGAACCATCCCTATTCAACTAGACAAGTCTCCCAAGATGGTCCACCACATGGTGAGATATAAAAAGGAACCAAAAGTCTCATGTAAAACCAAAGAAACATCAAAGTAAAATATAGAAGAAAGGAATATATATCCATGATACATACAAGGCAATCAAAATATGACAAAATAGAAAGATAAAATAGAATATACTAAACAAGTATCCATGTGACCATTCATGACTACCATACCATACCACTATGAAGGTGATGAATGAAAAGAGAACCGACATGCTACATGATGCCCTTCCCTTTACCTGAGTCATGAAAAACAAGGACTATAACCATCCAAAGGAAAAATTACAATGTAATCCTAGATCCCAGCAAGATACCACCAAAAAATATATACATGTTATAATATCAAGAATGAACAAGTTTTAGATTTAAAAAGAAATCCAGTTTATAAAGTATTTTCATAAATGAAATCATTTTTTAAACATTCCTTTATTTTCTATAAATGCATATCATATTCACCAAATCCACTAATATATCAAATATAAAATAAAATAAAGCAATCATAGGAAAAACCAACCATGTATACACTATAAAATAAATATGTGAGAAAATGTTCATGAAATATTCCATCATTAAATACCCTAATTATAAATGACAAAGCACACTATTTAGTATCTAGCCTATGGGAATATGTACTAGACATAAAATAAGAATAAACCAATCATATGTTGGTTCAAACTAATATAGATTCCTACCCGAGTCTTTCGATATCACAAAACCTATAGTGTCATCATGCATTCTAAAGTGACATGTCCATTTTTTGATTCACCCAATGTTCCCAATATTTCAATTTTTTCTAATCATTTTCAAAATCCATGATCACATTTAATAAAAAAATTATATCAATGAAAATCCATTTTTAAAGACAAATACTTATAAAAACATGAATCCATTCTGAAAAATCCTTTCAAATGTCAAAACATGAATTTTCATTCAATAACCCAAAAGAATTTATAAGAACATTTAGAAATTCAAGAATTAGAACCACTTGAATAGATACAACCACCTCAAGAATGAGGGAAACCTATCCATCTTTGATAATAGAGATTGGAAAAAAATATAACGACCTTAAAAAGATAAGTTATGAGAGAAAAATATAAAGGATAGATATAAAACAAAAACCTATCAAAATCTGAATCACAACACAGCCAAAACCACCACCGCTACCAAAGGCAATAAAGAAGGAGGAATATCACTTACCAGGGATATACAACGCAACTTACATGGGGTCAAATGAAGAATAGAGAGATCTAGAGGATGGAGATCACCAAAAATTTCCCAAAATCACCCTAAATATTAAGAGGGAGGTTTTCACACCTGATAAAAAAAGGGTTATGCATGCAGTGTGGTTAAAACTACTGAACCTGAAGAATTCCCATCAAGAAACCCTTTTATGGTGTGAATTCCAGGAATCTCAAGTATACTGAAAAAGAATCACCTCGGGTTAATTTACGTATCGACAAAAACATTCACGATGTGTAATGGTTTCACAACTTTAAAATTTTCATGATATGAACAAAACTCACAACATCATCCCTGCAATATGTTCATATTGTGTAACCCATTCACAATGAGAATATGTCCAGCAGGAAGTGCACAATCTAGTTTCTTGTTGAAAATACTCAAACTAATTCTTGAGTATCTATGTCCTATATAATCCTAAAATACACCCAAACAAAATGTTTACACAAAAAAGAGTCAAATAATACTTGAATAAAGGCAATAGGGTGTTAAAATCTCACCCCCATAAGCGCTTTCTGTCCCTATAAAATCTTCAAGATCCCAGACTCAAAAAATGTGAAGGTCACTGCTACCTCATCAACTATTCCCATTCCCATGTATTATATATATCTCATCCTCACTTCCATAGTATATGAACCAAAATAATCATTTTACCATGTATTACCTTGTCTCCCTGACCCATATTATGAACTAGTCTCAACCACTATGGTGTTGGGATCTATATTAACATCCTCCTATTTAGTCATATGGGAAGGATCAATTTAATACCACCTTAGTTGGGAAATATGAAAAATTTTGTGGATCGATGTCAAATAAGATGAGAAGTCAAACTAATATTCCACCTTTCCAAGTCATTCAAACAATCTCAAAGGGCCCGAAAAACCTCAATGCCAACTTACCCTTATTACCCAACTGAAGATTTCCCAAGCGAGGTGAAACTATAAGAAATATACAGTCACTAACCTCAATCTCAAACAGATGATGACGATAGTCCCCATAATATTTATGATGACTATGTGTTGTGATCAATATCTTATATACCAACTAAACCCTTTTCATTATCTCCTGATCAATACTCAACCCAACCAAGGACAACTCCCCCAACTCTTCCTAGTACAAGGGAGATCTACATAGAAACCCATACAAATCCTCAAAAGGAACTATTTTAATTGATGATTGATAAATATTTTTAAAGGAAAAATTGACTAAAGGTAAATGTTTTTCTCAAGAATTTACAAAATCAATCACACAAGCCCAGAGAACATCCTCACGAACCTAGATAACTCACTCTCTCTCTATCCATCTATCTATAGGTGATTTACTATGATCAATTTCAACTGGGAACCCATCACCTCCTATAAACACTTCCAAAACTTGGATGTGAACCTCAGGTACCTATCATAAACAAATGTAGAGGGAACTCCATGAAGTCTCAAAATATCTTGGATATAAAAGTCCCCAAGCTATGCCACTTTTTTCATCTCCTTGATAGGGAGGAAATGAACTAATTTCATGAAATGATAAATAATCAACCAAATAAAATCCTTCCCACTAAGATTCTGTGGTAAAACAATGATGAAGACCATGGAAATGTCATCCATTTCCAAATGAAAATGGGTAAGGGTTGAAACAAACTAGCATCATCTCTGGTGCTCTACCTTAATTCTAGGATAAGTAAGAAACCATGATACAAAATCTACCATCAACCATTTAATCCCCAACCACAAATAAAAACATCTCAAATCATGATACATCTTGGTAATACCTAGGTGTATGAACAAAAATAAATGGTGTCAACTATCCATCAACTCCTACCTCAGAGAAAAATGAACTACCAACCAGATTTGAAAACACAAAGCACCACTAATATACCAAGACCACTAAACCATGGTCACCACACCATAAAGGATTTTACTAAATATTTCGAAATCAGGGTCAGATATATTCTCTGGAATAACCCACTAATCAAATGATTAGTTATCCTTCATTTAAGAAAAATAAACCTACCCACCATATTTTCCCATTCTCAAGATCTTCTTAGAAAACAAACTCATCAAATAATTCTCTTCTAATGATTCCTTCACTAATAATGTTGGTAATTTATTTATCAGTGAATTGGAAACCAAATTTCATTTCCTAAGAGTATAAGAAAAATCAAAATCAAAATTATTGAGATAATCCACCCAGTATCTCTGTTACAAGTTCAAATCCATTTGATTAAAAATATACCTTAAGCTCTTGTGATCAAAATATACAGTAAACTGATCCTCAAAGAGGGATTAATTCCAGGTTTTGAGTTTATGCATATCTACTACTAACTCAATATCATGGGTTGAGTAGTTTTTATGATGAGGGAATAATTGGAAAGAGATGTAGGTTACTACCTATCTCCCCTACATCAAGAAACAACCTGAACCCATATCAGAAGCATCATAGAAAAAATCATAACCTAAATACGGTTCTAGAAGAATCCAAACTAGATTTGAAGTCAATATCACCTTAATTTCCTCAAAAGATCTCTAACATTTTTCATTCCACTCAAACTTTACACCTTTATAGGTTAAAACTATCATTGGATATGCAATCTTGGAGAAGTCCTGAACAAACTAACTATAATAACCAGCTGACCCTAATAATCTTTGGATCTCAAACACATTTTGGGTCACTCTAAGGACATAACCACTTGTACCTTTTTAAGATCCATTGATAATCCACTTTTAGATATAACATGACCCAAAAAATTTACTTCTTTAATTTAAAACTCACATTTGGAAAGATTACCATATAGATGATATTCCCTCATATTTCTAACAATGACATCTAACTAGTCTATGTGATCCTCCTCTGACTCGGAGTAAACTAAAATATCATTAATGAACACAACAAAAAAAGAGTCCAAGAACTGATGAAATATCTGGTTCATCGATGCCATAAACACTATAGCAGAATTAGTGAGACCTAATGGCATAACTAGAGACTCGAAATTCCCATACCAACTCCAAAATGACGTCTTATGTATATCCTCTTCTCGAACTCTCAATTAGTGGTACCTTGACTGAAGTTCAATCTTTAAAAACCAATGATCCCATAGAAACTGATCATAGATGTCATCAATCCTAGGCAAGGGATATTTTTTCTTAATGGTCACTTGATTTAACTTTTGAAAATCAATAAAAAGTCCAAGGCTCCCATCAGTCTTCATAAAAAATAGGAAAGGAAAATCCCATGATATCATGCTAGGAATTATAAATCCATTAACCTCAAGATCCTCAATCCAAACCATAAGTTCTACCAACTCAGTTAGTGCCATATTATAAGATGGCAGAAAAATGGGAATCATATAATGTAGAAGGTATATGGTAAACTTGAACTCTATATGTGGTGGTAAATAAGAAAAATACTATGAAAAGACCTTGGGGAAAACACACACCACTGTAGGAAGTTCACTACTCAAAAAGGATAAAAAATATCTTGGAAAAATTCTGACAATTGTCATGAGATCACCCAAGTATAAGGAATAACATGACCCACTCTCCTAAACCTATAATCTCACTCACCCTAAAATACATGAGTTATTCCATCCAAATATAAAAACTAAACTCGATAGTGATAATAATAAATATGTTTTTTAACACTGATTATCCAATCCTTACTTATAATAAGGTTGAAGATATCAAGATCAAGAACCAAGAAATCCCACTCCACCTCATGGTATGCAATCATCACTCAACATGTTGGACACTTGAAATTTTGTTTGAAACTCTTTCCCAAAGTATTGGAAAGATAAAAAAAATAATGGAATAATCTATGAACACAATACAAACACATACAATAAATTTGATGCTATAAAATAATTATTAGCACATATCAAATAAATCTAGCACCATATAAGATGAAATAAACACCATACCTATAACTGTATATTTACCTACTTTAGATTCCTCTGGTGCATATTCCATTGCATAAGGAAGTCTAGTCCCATCTCCTCCCTGAGATTTCTTAGCCACATGAATTCCTCCTTAGCCTGAGGATAAGACCCACCAACCTTGAAAGCATCGATATGAACCAGCGAACCCTTGGTGAGAGTAGATCCAGCCTTAATTCGTTGGGAAATCCTTTAAAAAAAGATTCATATGACTAGATTATACACAACGATGAAAATTATTGGGAGACTCTATAAAATTTATCTTGGTATTTCCATGACTTCCACACTGATAGATAACTACTTACTCCTATCCTGATGAATCCCTTGAAATAGGTCTTAAAGAAAATTGACTACCTTTGCGTTTCCTTTTCTATCCAGAAGATACACCATAGATAATGAAAGTACCAAATGAAGCTCCTAAAAAACCTATTTTTCTATCTATGTTAGCCTCTTCCAAATCTTACTTATCAAATACTTCCAAAAAGGTTGGAAGGCACATGAGAATAAGCATTGAATGAATATATTCTCTCAACCCCAACTCTAACCTTCGATCCTTTAGGTAATCATTGGTGAATAGATATGGTACCAAGTGTACCAACTTAGAAAAATGGGTGGAATACTCTAGAAAATTATGATCTCCTTGATCAATAGTAAAAAACTCCAGGGTATTAGACCCTCTTAATGTCTCAGGATAAAACTGCTGGTTGAAGCATTTCTTGAAAGATACCTAGGTGATATCCTCCTGAAACTTAGAATGCACAATAAAGTCCAACCATCTCCTTCTTATCCCCCAAGAATATACATGTAAAATACCACCTTAGATTCCTATAGAGTCTTTAGAAAGTTGAATATCCTCTGAATACTCTCAATCCATTCTTCAGATTCATGGGGTTCATTGTCACCGTGTAATACAAGTGGATTATTCTTAGTAAATCCCAGGATAAAACTGCTGGTTGAAGCATTTCTTGAAAGATACCTAGGTTATATCCTCCTAAAACTTAGAATGCACAATAAAGTCCAACCATCTCCTTCTTATCCACAAAGAATATACATGTAAAATACCACCTTAGATTCCTATAGAGTCTTTAGAAAGTTTAATATCCTCTCAATACTCTCAATCCATTCTTCAGATTCATGGGGTTCATTGTCACCGTGTAAGACAAGTGGATGATTCTTAGTAAATACTGAGTAATAATCCACTACTCATCCTAGGTTTCTGACACCTGATTGACCCAAAGTCTGAATAATGTGGATTATAGCTTCTACCAATGAAGGTTCCTTTAGAGGATATTCCTGTAGAACTTATCTCACAACTTCCTCACATGAGTTTGAAAGATATATTATATAAGGAATTGCCTAATAATTACAAGGGAAAAACCAATTATTCATTATCATATTCCAAAATCATAGGACCAAATTTATACATCCATATCAATGCTTTAAAACAACATGAATTTTAAGAAATTATGAATATGATTAGAAAAATACTAAACAAAAGGAACGAAAATATCCATTTAAATAACCCCATAACTGGTTCATTCAAACAACCTCAACCACAAAGTCTCAAGCTTGAACAAAATATCCCTAAACACCAATGGTAACTACGATTTAGAGAGGAAAGTGAGATGGCTAGGCTCCATTTCCACATTTTCTATCCAAATTCCAGTGGTCCTAACTCCAGTCTACCAAAACACCAAACCACACCCATGCAGTGTCAATAACACTTTAGGCTGGGTGTCCCATTTGATACCAATTTGTAATGAACTATCCTAGGTTTACTAGACAAGTCACCAAAGATGGTCCGCCACATGGTGAGATATAGAAAGGAACCATAAGTCTCATGTAAAACCAAAGAAACATAAAATAATAGTAAGTATGTAAGGAATACATATCCTTGAGACATATAAGTCAAGGAAATAGAGAAAAATAGAAAGATAAAATTGAACAATCTATTCAAATCTCTATGTGACTATCCATAACTAAAAAACTATCCCACTATCAAGGCGATGAACGATAATAAAACCTGGAATGATACATGATGCCCTTCCATTTATGTGATTCCTAAAAAACAAGGTATAAAATCTCCCAATGTAAAAAGTAGGGTGTGAGAACAAATCACAGTGGAATACACCAAATAAATTATAAAAGTTCTAATATCATTAAATAAAAAGTTATATCTTTAAAACAAAATTTATTTTATAAATAATTTTCATAATTGAAACCATTTTTTAAGAATTAATTTATTTTTTATAAATGCATGACATATTCACCAAATCCTAGAATATGTCAAATATAAAGAAAATCAGGTAAGCATAGGAAATACCAACAATGGATACACTATAAAATAAGCATTTGAGAAAATATCCATGAAATAATCCATCATGTGATAAACTAGGTGTAAATGACAAAGCATACCATTTGGGATGTAGCCCATTGGAATATGTACTAGAAATAAAATAATCCTAAAAAAGGATTATGTTAGTTCCAACTAATATAAATTCCTTCCAAAATCCGTTTATATCACAGAACCTCTAGTGGAATCACTCGAACTAAAGTGACATGTACATTTCTTGATGCACCCAAGGTTCCCAATGTAATAAGTTTCTAAAAATATTTACAAAATACATTATCACATTTAATAAAACCTTTTCATATGAATGAAAATCCATTTTTGAAACCAAATACAGTTAAAATCATGAATCTTTTCCAATAAATACTTTTAAATTCCAAAACATTCATTTTCATTCAATAACCTAAAGTAATTACAAGAACATATATCAATTTCTGAATTAGAACCGCTTGAATAGATACACCTACATCAAGAATGAGGTAAACCTATCCACCTTGGACAATGTAGATTGGAAACCAAAATATTGGACTTCAAAAGACAAGGCCTGAAATAAAATAATAAATGATTTATAGAATACACCAAACAATCACAATTCGAATAAAAAACATAGCCAACTCCACCGTTGTGAACATATACAATGAAGAAGTGGGAATTTTGATTACCAGGGATATGCGACACAACCACCATAGGATTTAAACACCAAATGGAGCCATTATAAAGGAGGTAGATCACATAAAATCAAAAAACATTTCCCTAAATATCAAGATGGAGGTCTATTAAACATATAAAAAAGGGTTTATGTGTGAAACATGGTTAAAAACACTAAACTTGAAGAATTCACATCATGAAATCCTTTCACGTTGTGAATTCCACAAACCTGAAGTATGATAAAAAAGGTGTCACATCATGTTAAATTAAATCCCGATAAACCCATTCAAAAAATTTAATGGTTTCACAACTTTTCAATTTTCATTCTATGAACAAGATACACAACATTTTCCTTCAATAGGTTCATGTCGTGTAATCCATTAACAATGTGAATATGTCCAACATGAAATTCACAATCTAGTTTCATGAAAAAAATCCCTAAACCAATTTTTGAGGCCCACCATCCCCAAAAATACCTTAATGCATCCAAAAAAAAGAATAAAAATAAAACAAGAGTCAAATCACAACTAAAGGAATGTAAGATGGTGTTACTTCTTGTATTCCATTTCCTTCTATTGTGTAGATCCCATTGTGGTTGGTGTGCAACCCAAGTGTTAGGTATGTGGTTTTATCTCTAGACTATTTTTGATGAACTGTGAATGATCTTGGTTTTCTAAATGGATAAATGATAATTTTAATTATCCTTGATTTGTTTGATATATGTGCATAATTTGTTTTAAAAAAGATGGTTTCTCCCCTAGTTTTGGTAAAAGAATGTTATTTTCAAAGCATTATCAAATTGTTTGTGAAATTGTTTTTTAAATATTTTTTTATGAAATGGGTTGTTTAAGAATTGAATTGTGAAATGTGATAAGATATTGTGAAATGATTTTATATATAAAACACATGGGAGCCTTGGGTACTTAGGTGGGGGGGGGTCTATAGTTATTCTTTATCCTCTGACACTAAAAGGGGGTTTACTTTATAGGGTGTTCCTCTGTTACTTGATAATATATTATTTGGATCTAGGAACTTGATATTAAAAATGTAATGGGTTTTACTTTCTAGGGTGTTCCTCCATCCCTAGATCATATATTCTTTGGATCCAAGGACTTGATTTGAACACTAGTGTTGATTTTTTACTGGGGTATGAGTAACCTAGATAGACCCAACCTATGTTATACTAGGGGTGTTATCCATCATGCTTGTATTTTTAATATTTTGGATTCAATATGATATTATGCATGATTTGATAAATATAAAGTTGTTTATTTGAAATATGGTTTGAAACAGTATTTTTTGGATTTTGTGAAAGAACTAGGAAAGGTGAATTGTTTTACTATGTTTTTGATATAAATATTATAACTATTTTATTATGCCATATTTTTCTTAATTTGATTATATAGATATTATTTGATAAATATATGTTATGGAACACTTGTGTGAGATCCTACAGATATTTTTTAGCTCACACCCTGTATAATCCATTGGGGGTGTTTATACCTTGTTTTCTATGATATAGGAACGAGAAAGGTTCCGCAGTGAGGAAATAAGGTTTATATCATCTGGTAATGGGTAGATGGTGGTGATATGGTAGGATATTGACCATGTATCAGATATAGTAGCTGATGATAGTTTGGATTTTCCTTTTTGGTTTTTTTGGACATGTAACTTAGATTTATCTTGATAAGTTATTTGTTTTTCTACCATTTTTACTCTTTTGATTATTGTATATTTCTTTTTTTGGTTATCTTTATATGTATGTATGCCATGCATCTTGTTTTAGGTTTGGAAAATCATTCCCTCTAGTTATCATTGGATGCCCGGGTGCTAGTCGCCAACCTGTGGGGATTGGGAATTCCCTTCAGGTCTTACCATGGTCTGATTGGGATCCTAGTTGAATGAGTCTTTTGGGATGTATTGTAAAAATATCCCTTAAAAAGGAATAATATTTATGTTTAATTCCAATATATCTCATATAAGGAACTTAATTCCAGTTAACTCTATCACATTATCCAATGAATTGAAGAGCTATATCAGGATTACTCATTATTATATAAACTGTACAAGAACCATATCATGAATAAAACATTTAGAAACTTCCATTTCCCTTATAAAATCACATAACATATCCTGTTTAATTAATATGTATAAATAGTTTCAAGATTCACATTAAAATAAGGAAAAAAATATTTTTTTCTTTGAAAATGATTAAAATAAAAATTCTTAGAAAAATTAAAAAATAAGATATTCTTTGAAAAACTAAAAATATTATATAGGAATCTTACTAAATAATAATGGTTATGATAGCAGGAAATTTTTTTCATGCAGCATATTCTAAAAAAATAATCCCTTTCACGTTTTTTCAAAAAATAAACCGTAAAGAAATTTTTAAAAAATTACATTTTTAGACAACTGTAAGAAAATTTAAAGATAGTTTTCAAATGAAATTAAATAACCATTTGAGTATAATAATAATTTTTTTGAAACATTTAATGAAACAATTATATTTAGGATAATGATTCAGAAGAAAACTTTGAAATATTTAAAAGAATGTTTTTAAATAAAAATTCCATACCTCATCTCTTGACTCACCACATATATCCTTTAGTTTCTTGAATAATAACATTTTATTAATTTTATAATTTATTAAGAAACTTTTGGAGGTTTATTAACTCATAATAATTAATCTTATTTCATTTATTACCTTTTCTTATATAGTTACTAAATGGGTTAAGTTCATGTTAGACATTTTGGGGTCATTCAATTTATAACCTCAAAATAACATCGATGGGTTGACCATGGTCAAAGGGATCATGGTTCCATTATCTTCTGAATATTAAAAATTTTATAATTATATATTTTATATATTTAATATAATTTTATAATCATCCATGTAAGGTGGTCCTAAAAAATGAAGCACATCATTTCATTGAGATGATAGTCCATAAGAAAGCATGAGTGATGTTTTCATTTTTATACTGGGTGGAAAAGAAATATAGTAGATAGTTTTTTTAATTAATCATAAATATGTTATACATGTACTATTTTTTAATTTTTTCCGTACTTACTATCCGTGTAAGGTGTAAATGAAAAGCAAATCACATCACTTCATGGAGGTGGTAGTCCACATATATGCATGAGCGATGTTATCATTTTACAACATGAAGAAAGGGTAAGAAATCAAGTAATATATTTTATTTAAAGAATCACTATAATTTCATAAAAATATTATATATTCATTAATTCCATATTTATATCATGTTTTGTGAGGTAGTTATGGAAAACAAAATACATCCCTTCGTGGAGGTGGTAGTTCACATGTACGCATGAGCAACATTTTCATTTCCCATAGGATGGAAAAGTATATGGGAAATGGTTGTATCATTAGCATAATAAAATTTAAATATATTAAAGATACTAATTTCATTATATCATCATTTTTATTATAGGTTTTAATGAGGTATAAGAATAAATAAACTTGAAAGAACTCAGTTAAGAGTTATAACTATCCATTGGAAAAAATCCTATGGATTACACCTTAAGCCATATAGGTTGGTATTTTGTAGAGAAAAGAACATAAATTATGTGGGTTAGAGAGTTATTAAGTTATTATATCATAGATTTTCTGAGATATAGTGATCAAATTTTTGTGAATAAGGGAGGAGTGGAGGTTTCCTTTTATAAGTGAGGGGAGTGGCACTCTTTTAATTATTCTTAACTTTAAACATTTTAAATGACTTAATCATGGAAAAGCAGTAAAAAATCAATCATATTTTAAATATATGTTAATCAGGGTTGAAATAATCTCCTATAATAAGAATTAAGATAAGATTTTGTGACCTTATCATGTAGTTTTTACATCAATTTACCCATTTTACCCTTTACAACGGTGATAACAATTTACCATGTTCACTATTCATTATGACCAAAAATGAAATTAAACTTATGAATAAATTTTAAATTACTAATTCCAAATTTGAAATAAAAATTTCAAGATTCAATTTTTATAATTGGAAGAAATTAATTTTAAAATAAGAGTACAAAACGCAATGAAAAACATCTTTTTTGAAAAATACGTTTTAAGCCTAAAAATGAATTTATACTAAATTAAAGTCTAATGATAATTCCTATGAAACTAATTTTATTTATTTTAGTCAAAGGGGAATAATTTTACTTTAAAACTAATCCAAAATAAAATTATATTTTTAAATAGTTGAAAATAAATGATAGTTTTATAAAAATTGTTATTTTCACTACTCATCCAAAAAGAAATGTTTTGAAAAAATAAAAAAACCACCCTAATATAATTATTATACTATAATATAAAAAATTAAGTACATTTTATCAAATAAAATTTCTTAATTTGGTAGAAAATAATTCTAATATCTATGCCCAAAATGCAAAAAACCTTTTTTGGAAAGAATTGTATTTTTGAAGCATAAAATGATTTTATTCACATTCCTTGACTAGTAAAAACCATTAGATGATTTTTAGTTTATTTTATGGAATATATTATCAATAAATTTCATAAAAATAATTTAAAATTAGTTATTAATTTAATTTATTAATATAAAATACATTTCCCTCTTAAAAATTGTTTTCTGAAAAATATCTCTTTTTTTCTATCATATGATTTTGTCCTTAATTTTAAAAAAATTATAATAAATGAAAGAATGATTGATAATTAGTAAAAATTTATAAAAATTAAATTTACATAAATTTAATACTCTAAAAATATTAATATATCTTTTAAATTAAATATATAAATTATAAATAAAACTCACTTTTATATAAAAATTCCTCATTTAACTTTTACTCTTATTAACCTTATATAATTGAATTTTTATCATTTATAAATGAGTAATTATTTACTATGAACTAATAAATAAATTTATACTAGGAAAAGTTTTTTACAAATATTTCATAATTTTTTACTTCTATTTATACCCACCAATCGAACGATTATGTTATAACGATCATATTTAAATTATAATATTATGGTTCGTTTAAGATCGGTGTTGTGTGTGGTACATGCTATAAAACACAGTATTCAATTTAAATTAATATAATTCTAAAATATTAGGGTGTTAAATTCTACCCCTTAATGAAATTTCATCCTCATAGTTTTATCTAGCATCTTATAAAAAGGGTTTAAAACATTTTTAGAATAAATTCCAAGGAGTGGAAAATAAATATACATAAGTGGAAAGAAATACCGTATAATCCACATTGATAACATTTACGTTTTAAAATAAAAATAATTTAAATTATAATAATTTGAAACATATCACTTCCTAAATATTTCTTAAACCATTCATTTACTATTGTGAAACTTATATATGTAAATTATTTTATAAAATCATTCCTAAATAGTTGAGTGTTATTTTAGACATAATACTCAAAAAAAAATATTTTTATCTTACTTTAGTTGAGGAAATATTTTACCATCTAGATAGGTAATATGAGAAAATATACTCTATTATTTCCAAAAATTCATCCTTTTGTTGCCTTTTGAGTAGTTTTCACCTCTACTTCATCTCATATTCTAAATGATATATAACCATAATGAATTTTTCATGTCTAAAGTACTAAAAATAACTTTAAATGGATCAAAAGATACATAAAAGTATGAAAATACATTTCTCCCATTTCTATCCATTAACCAAACCCAATTTTTTTTATAAAAATTTAAGATAATATAAAATATGAATAAACCTTTGCACAATAGTCTATAAAACCTCCACAAAACACCCAAAATTGAATTTAAATATTAAAACACTTCAAAGTATATCATATAAAAATTTAAACACAAAGATCAAAAAATTTTGTATAGAAACCCAATCCTTGAACACATAATATTACATAATTTTACACATAAAATTACTTAATGAATATAAACCAAGGATCAATATCTTTAGTGTATTTGGAAGATTTAGGGAAAACAAAGAACCTTTAAATAAAAAAATCCCATGACTTCATTATACCATGGATATTTTTTCACTATAATACAAAATGGTTAACCCCTAACCAGTCTTAAAAATCTCTAATAAATTTTCTACATAGGATAATCTTATTGATATAACACACGTATTACTTTACTTCATTACATGGGGAAAAGGAAACATAAGAAGAGGTGAGCTTAAACACTCAATAAGGGTAAGAATAAGTGATAAATATAAAATATCATAGATGAGAATAAGATGAACATATGGGTATCAGAATGTAAACAATGAACATGATCATATTATATAGAATTCATATATAATAAAATATAGACTATAAGACAAGAATCATAGCATGAGGCTATAACATAAATAAACTGATATCAAAGGATCTTGGAATTATAAGATTGCGACCACAACATAATATATGACATCATTAATTTAAGTAAAGGTCCACTCCCATGTCTATCATCACACAGTAGACAAAGTAACATAATGGATTAAGTTCACCCCCTAATCCCATAAATAACTTCTCATGAGATATAAAGCTTTACTTAATGCATTAGAGGGCTATATAATTTCGGTCCCACCTATAATATAACATAGTGTGCTTAGGATAACCACCCATGCATCACACATGGTATCTAATGATTTAAAAACATTACCCAATGCATTATAGGTTTATATAATTCCAATATCACCCATAAAATTATATTATTTGCATATGCATAAGTGTTCCATATCGAAAAAATATACATAATTTAATTTATACAATAATAACCTAAGAAAGAAATGGGTTACATAATTTTTTACACAAAACATGACCATAGATCATCAATAAAAACAAGGGGTATGGTTAGAAAGAACATATTACTAGTTAAAAAATGAAACTTAGAAGGATATAAATATAGATGGAAAAACATCCCTGAAAAAATAATTCTTCAAACGATACCACATAAAAAGGGATCAAGATTTGTATTTCTTTGATACCCTAGTATTAATCCCCCAAAGTATAAATATAAACGGGGGATAAATCTTAAAACATGAATCCCAATAAGGTAAATCCTTTTTAATATTAAAATGAAAATGGATGCAAAATCACAAAATAGTTTTAGTAATTTTTTTAACATTGTTGTAAAATACAATATTATGGGTAAATTATAAAAGTCCTTAAAAAAATGTTTAAGTGAAAACATTGAAAATTTTTAATTTGAAAATAATATAAAATAATGTATCATTTAAAAAGATAAAATGGTTTCAAAAATAAATGTGGTCTGGAAGAAAAAACATTTTATTATGGAAGGAAAACATTTTGAAATATATATTTTTAAAATTAATTAGTTGAAAAACCACATCATAAAAAGTTGTAATAAAAAATAATTTTGAAAATAATTAAAGGGAAATTTGAAATTTATAAGAGTTAATAAATAATATGGTTTCTAAATATGATAGTGGAACATTAGAGGTAAGATGAAACCATGGACATGGGCGATAAACCATTATTTAAGAGGATGGTAATTATTCTTTATATAGTTTCATTATCAATAAGGAAGTTAATTCATAAACAAGTATTATTTGAATCAAAATTGAAATCCTATTATAGAAATAGGGTATAACATATGTAATGAAAGACGAATCTCAAGGAGAAGCATTATAACTCAAGAAAGATAACTAAGTTATGAAAAACCCTTATATTTTAGGGAAGACACTTATCATAATACAAAGAAAGTAATATCAAGAATAGAAGTTAATTTTAAAATATCAAAAATAATTTAAGATATTATAAGTCAATGGGGTATTAGTTATACTATAAAAATAAATATTGGTGTATAATATCAAAACATTCCTCAATAAAGGGTGATTGAGATAGAAACCCTTACAACTGGGATAACACTTGAGTCGAAAGATATTTGAAGAAAAGAAAATTATTTGGATTATTATATCCCATGAATTAAAAAAAATAATTTATAAAAAAATTAATGGGATGGTAAATCTATATAACATCATATAAAAGGAAACTTTTTTGTGTCAAATGTAACATGTCTCAAAGAATCAGAATTAAGACCAAGAAAACCATTACCTTTTATCTTGATTTTCTTGAACACACTATAAAATATTATATAAAAAACATAAATATATTGATCAATTATTTTAGAACCTTATTCATAAATATTACCATTTATAATCCTCATTATAATCATTCTTTATGAGTCATTATCTATTTTCAATGTTGGGTGTGAGTAATATTAATCCTTTTAATCTGGTTTTATGATAACATTTTCGATATTTGATCTTATCCCAAAGTTAATCATTATTATATAATTAATAGTAATATAATTGATTATCTATAATAATTTAGAAATATATAAATTCATTCTCTGAGAGTTTTGGTTATGATCTTTGAAGATGTAGTCGGTGATGATCATGTTTCTGTGTTTTTTAACAAATGAGTGGTGGTAACTTAGCGAATGAGTTTAATTTTAGTATTACCATTATAGAAAAATAATAACAACATTATTTACTTATTTATATAATATATTATCATTATTCATGTTATCAAAATAATTCCTGATATTATTTTATAACTTTTTCTTGTAAGAGGTCAAACTAACTCAAACAAGAACATACCATAATTTAATGGATGACCATGAAGTGGTTTAGTTGAAATATCACTATAACAGAAGAATAAGGATCAAATTTAGTATTTATTAGTGTGATATATCATAATTAAATAGTATTGTAAGCATATTTAATGGATATGAAACCATTATTTAGTATGAATAATTTTTTTCCTCTTAGTACTCTCCTTTTAAACAGTTGAATTTATAATGAATGTAATTGCTTATATGATTATAAGGTTGCCCACTTTATCTTACCAGAACCTTAATAATTTTATAAAAATCATATTAATTCCTTAAAAACATTATTAAAACCACCCATTAAATATGTTACTGAAAATGAAACATGTTTCTTCGTGGAGGCGGTAGCCCGCACATACACATGATTGATGTTTTCACTTTTCTTAAGGGAAGAGGGGAAATGGTAGATAATTTGTATCCCATAAATATAAAAAAATTTCAGTATATAGGTAATAATAATTTTATCATTTAATAATGGGTAATATAATTTTAAAGGAAATATATAGATATGGAAATATACTAGAGTGAGAAGTACTAACTCTGATATTTTTACCTTTCTCTTGAATTTCTTCTTAGAAATGGGGGACTTTGGCCAATCCATTATGAACAGAAGCTTATGAGGGTGAAATATAATTATAGGGTAAGTAAAAAGTTCCTATTCTCTATATGAAAACTAATCTTTTAGTGGTGTTTAAGGGGTAGTGTGAGGACTCTTTTATAAGTGGTGAGAATGGAATTTTTATAATTATAATCAATTAATATAAAGGGAGCACATGTTAAATATGTCAAGGGGATAAAAACGTAGGAAATAATGGATTTGGGTATTATATAAGGTCAATAATTCCTAAAAAAATAATTTCAACACATGTTTTAAATATTTTTTATGTCCTTTACTAATAAAGGTTTTACTTTTACCATTTTTAGTTTTATCATGGTAACTTGTTTTTACCAAAGTAAATAATTCTTATGACCAAAAATAAAATTTAGATTATTATGTAATTTGTAAATAATAATTCAAAATATGAAATTAATTTTTATTAGATAAAATATCTATGTGAAATAAAAATCAATTTTAACATTATCGCATGTAATGCGTAAAAAACTGCATTAAGAAAAGATGTAGTTTTAAGCTTAAAATTTATGTGTTGGGTAAAATTATAAAATAATTTTATTTTCAAGACATAAATTAAAATTTTATAATAAAAATAAAATTCTTGTGGCTTTCAAAGCAATCAAAAACCATATTTTACCAAAATAATATTTAATTAATAAAAGAGATCAAAAAATTTTTTATTGGAAAATATTACTTAAGTTATTAAAATATTAATCTTAGGTTTTCAAAATTCAATGTATTATTTTTAAAATGTATATTATTACTTATTAAAAAATATTTTAACAATAAAATGTTTTTATACAATTTTATGTATTTCTTATATAATGATCAAGTCATAAAATTTACAGTTTTAGTAAAAAAATTATTTTTTACTATTCACATAAAAATCAATGATTTCATAAAAAATTAAAAAATATTCCTAAGATAATATTGAAATTATTATTAAAAGATGAAGTTAAATTTTCTCAATTAAAATTCTAAAATTTATTAATTTATCTTTTAAATAAAAATACAATATATAAGAAAAATGATTTTGTTTAAAAATGCCCTTTTAAAACATTTAGTGTTCTTAAAATTTTACTAAAGGAAGGATAAATGGATTTTATAGGAAGAACATTCCTATAAACATATTTTAGAGATGAGTTATATACTTGGGATAAAAGAATCACACCATTAGAATTTCTTATTAATAAATAAACATTTAATCATCGAGGTGAAGCTTTGATTTCTTTAACAAACACTCTAGGTACAAATAAGTGGGTTCGATAAGATACAAATACAACACTCACAGTTCTTGAGTGGATGATTGATGTTCCTCACTCCACATTATTTTCAAAACTTACATCAGTAGTTGTTGTTGTATATGCTTTCCCATATTCCATTGGCCTTGGATATTTTGTATGTCTATCATTCTTGTTATCCCTAGGATAAGGGAATTATCTTGGATAATGCCGAAGTACCCCATATTTAAGACATTGAACTATTAGTGATACCTCAAGGTGAACCCTTTTTTCCCTTTAAACCTTTCCACTAATCTCTTCATTTTTCCCCAAAAACCAATTTCTCTATACCCTATGTTACCAGAGATAAAAGATCTTCCATTTTCTATGAGACACTCCCCTAAGTTCCTCTTCCCACATTTTTGACACAAAGGAAATTGAACATTATTTAATTGATCATATTTATCTACAAAACTTCCATTAAACTCAATCCTTATCTTCTTTGGTTTGTTTATAATTTAAACTATGTTGATGTTTTTATTCATAATTCTTTATAGATGATTTGAAATAATCATAACATTTCTTACTCAAGATCCTATCCAATTAGGTTACTCATTGGGACTATCTCTATATTTTCTAAGGAATACATTGTTAACTTGTATCCTTCAGTATTTATCCATTACTAAAACAAAAATAGGATAACATGAGTATTTAATAATTTACAGCATAATAGAATTATCATAAATGATATCATTAAAACTAAATCTAGAAATTTATTACTCTTAAAAACCATCAAATTAGATTTCAGTTCAACCTAAATTACTCTAGCTTCAATCTAAATTTCTTTAGGTTGGGTTATCTCATTCTTATTATCTTAATTACTTAGCATAATAAATGCTTCATAAATTCTTTTAAATATAATGTGATTAACCAAATCATATCCCTTAGTATTATCAAGCTAGGTGTGCAGTTAGGACTCTTTATCACGCACGAGGTAAAAAGTGTGTTAATACCCATCACACCCTTTTTATATTTATTACCCCAAGGTATAGCTATGATAGGGCCTGCATCAACTTGTAGTATCTAAACTAGGATTTTATTTCGAGAATAACAAAACAATATCTTTACCAAATATTCATGATTTTATCCTATACTTATACTTATTCCAAGGGTTTTTTCTAATGTTCTCTCATTCCAATCTCTAAAAATAACTAAAATAATCCTAAAAAATAACTAAACTCTCTTATAATAACAATTATAGCAACCCAAACCTCAAATATATAATATTACATTATTTTACACATAAAATTTATTAATAAATACAAAAAAAGATTGAGAGGTCTAGTTTATTTGGAATAATTAGGAAAAATAAAAACCTTTAGCATACAAAAACCTATGTATTTATTATCTCATGGGTATTTGTTTCACTGTATTAAGAACCGATTAAACTGTAATCAATCTTCAATATATCCCAAAAATTTTATACACATGATATTCTTCTAGACATACCAAAAATATTACTTTCCTTTATTAACAAGGAAAATAGAAACATAATAAGGGTTGAGCTCAAATTATTAGTAAGTGTCAGTATAAACAGTAACAATCAAAGATCATAAGTGAGAATAATATGAACATATGGGTATGAGAATGTAAAAATTGACCACAAACATAATATAAAAAATTCACACCCAATAAAAAATAGATCATAATCCAAGAATCATAGCATGATGATTTAGCATAAAGAAACTTATATCAAAGGATCTTGACATCATAAGATTGTAACCAAAACATAATACATAACATCATTAGTATAAGTCAAGGTTAACTCCTAAGACCATCGTCACATAGTAAAAAAAATTTCATAGTGGATTAGGTTAACTCCCTAATCCCATACATGAAATCTCATGAGATATAATGATTTATCCAATTCATTATAGGGATATATAATTCCAAGTCCACTTGTTCTATAAGATAGTGTTCTTAGGCTAACCGACCATTCACCATACATGGTATCTCATGAGATGAAAACATATTTCAATACATTAGAGGGATATATAATTTTGGGACCACCTATCAAATTATGTTATGTACATGCGTAAGTATGAAACATATAAAAAACTTACAGAATTTCTTCAGATAAATATTAACCTAAGAAAGAAATGGGTTTCAAGATTATTTCCACCAAACATGACCATAAAACATCTATAGATACAAGGTGGATGTTTTTAAAAGAACCTATCCCTAGGTAACAAAAGAAAATTATAAGGATGTAGACATAGATGAAAAAAACCATTGCAAAAATAATGTTTCAAACGATACCACATAAAAAGGAATCAAGGTTTGGATTGTTTGATACCATGAGTACAATTACCAAAATGATAAATAAGAATAGTGGGAAAATTATGAAACATGAATCCCATGTAAGTAAATTATTTTCAAAATAAAAAGGAATATGTATTTGAAATGATGAAATAGTTTGAGAAATTTTTTTTAACATTTTCATAAAAGGCAATATTATAGGTCACTTTTGAAAGTCCTTTAAAAATGTTGAAGTGAAAACATTAAAAACTTTTAATTTTAAAATAATATCCAATAATATACCCTATAAAAATATATAAAGTTATCTGAATGAAATTTGGTTTGGAATATAAAACATTTTATCATGGAAGGAAAAACCTATTTATATTTAAAAAAAATACTTTGGTTGAAAAACGACATCATAAAAATAGTTAATAAAGATTACTTTTAAAAATAGGTAAAGTTAAATATTATTTTCAAAAGAGTTAATATATAATATAGATTCGAAATATGATAAGAAAATATTGTTGGGAAGAGTAAAACATAGAAATGGGTGACAAACCATCATTTAAGTATTTGTGAATTATTATTTATATAGTTTCATTTTCAAGAAGTAATATAACTAATCAAAAAGGATTATTTTAATAAAAACTTATCTACAAATATGGAAATATTTTATTCCATGAAAAATTAAATAGGAAGCTCAAATAGAAACATTATAACTAAATAAAATAGATTGTGTTATGAAAAACCCTTATATTTTAAGGAAGACAACAATCATAGTAAAAAGAAATTAATAACATGAATAGAAGTTAATGTTACAATATCTACAATAATTTTAGATATTATAAGTTAAGGGGGAATTTGTTACACTATATAAATAAATATTGGTGCATAATATTGAAGTATGCCTCAATAAAGGGTGATTGACACAGAAACCCTTACAACTAGGATGGCACTTGATTCAAAGTACATTTGAACAAAATAATGTGATATAGATTAGTATATCACCATAATTAAAAATAAATAATGTATAAATAATTCATGTGATTTTAAGTTAATAGAACACCATACAAAAGGAAATATGGTACATAAAACATATAGGTTTTAATCTTGTTATAATTTCTTATCTAATATTTCACTGATTGTTTTTTCTAAGATGTTTCATGTGAAACAAGTTATCAATACAATGTTTATTTTAGGGAAAATATATTCCATAATCTCGGGGCGCTATAATTTGTCGTATATTCCTCTAAGATCAACCTAAAATCTATATCTAAGAAAATTCAGTCACTCATAAATCTACATACCAATAATTTATATTCCATAAAAATATAATCTCCATGATATTCTAAACGTCCCTATAAATAACCCGAATCACCATAAATACACAATAAAATACTATAAGACTCCACAAATTAGCGAAATAATTAGTCATAAAATTCATTAACCTTAATCATATAATGTTACTAAAAAAGTGAAATTCCTCAAAAATAACATTAATCACTTTTCAGTCCCATGGTTATCTATATTATAAAAAATATTTTCCCAAATTGTAATAAACCTTTATCCCAATTAACCATAATTACCCCAAAATTAAATATCACAATGACCCAAATGGTTAAATTTATACCCCCAAAATAATAGTATTCCTTCCAAATAACCTTCATAATAATTCACATTATAAACCTTAGAGTTATATATACCTCAATCATGTATTAAAAACCAATAAATTTCTCCCAAAGTATCCTTAATCATCCTATACACCTTCACATAAAACCTTAAAAGGTTATCAAGGCCTTTAAAATTATGACCATCCTTAAATTTATCAACCATTAAATAAAATACCACCAAATCATAAATCTTGAAATCCTATATATAGAGACTATAATCATTTAAATTCCTTTATAAACCTTTAACCATGCTTTGTCATATTATTCCTCAATATATACTTCCCATAATAAAAAATATGAATTATTTCCTAAGATTATTCAATCTCAGTCTACTCCTGTTTATAATTTAAACATATGAAAAACTATTAAAATAATTAATATTTTTTATATGTTATTCATAGTTTTATTCATATTCAACATATAATATTACTAAACCTTTATTCGTACCATATTCATGATCCCCTCCTCAAGATTTTTCATTGGGATTTGATTTGTATAATGACCATACTCTCTATATTTAAAGCATTCAATTGATACATTATAAAGAAATTTATTTTCCAACATAGTGTTAACTAAAAATTATATTTTCCTTATCAGTTTATTTTTCTATTCCCTCATTTATCACATTTGAAACATCTTCCCATTCATTTGAGTTATTTTATTGGGTTCTTCTTCCTACATTATTGACACATAGAACATTGAATATTTTTTTTACCTTTATGATATTTATCACCTAAAATTTTGTGAAACTCAATTTTTCTATTATTTTGTGTTTTATAAAACTCACCTAGATTTAGGTTTTTAATCATAACTCAAGATAGTGGGTTAAGTAAAACAACAAGAACATTCTCTACATAATCTATTCTAAATGGATGCTCATTCAGAAAACCATCACAATGTCCTTCACACTAATCATTAACTTGTTCCTTTCATGTTCCAACCATTTACTAGAACCAAAATAGATAGTGTGAGTATATAAAATCATAACAAACCATCTTATAAATATAATAAATACTATGATTTTCACAACTATTAACATCTCAACCTCAGAAACTATTTATACCCTTTCTTTGATTCCAACTATAAGGACCAGTGCCTTTAAGAACACAAAATTATGTGTTTAATAGAAATGATTTAATATTATTAAATTTTGAAGATCATTTAGGTTGAGAGTTTTATATAATTAGGAAAACCATTACATAAAATAGTGAAAATTTCCACGCAGTATATATTTTTTCCACAAAAATAGGTTCCTATGTTTACACTCCTATTTAAGTCATGAAATTTTTTCTTTATTCAGGACATGTCATAATTAAAATTACTATAATACCTAAACATCCTTATGCCCTATGAAAAGTATTTGAAAACCTAGGATGAGAAAAAAATCTCAGTAAGGGATATATAAATAAATGAAACCCATTCTCCCTTTTGAAAATTCATGAAAACCCATAAACAATTTCCTTTTTTAAATAATAAACATTAAGATCAAAATAATCACTAATTACTCATCAAATTAACTTCAAAGCCCAATGTTTTCATAATTTTTTTAATAAAACATAAATGAAAAAAATAATAATTATGAAATTTACTTTGGAAAACATGAGAATTCATGAAAGTAAATATTTCAACTTTATAATATCATAAACAATCCTTTTAATCATCAAATCATTTTCTACCTTTTAAAATAAAAATATTTCCATGAAAAAACATTTAAAATCATTGAAAAATCATGTAGGTACCTTATGAAATTATCCTTAAAATAAACCTTAATAAGAAACATTAAAATGTAATACAATTTATGATCAATTTCAATAAATCCTTTTGGAATAATTCCTATTAACTCCATCACTTTACCCAATGCATTGGAGAGCTATATCAAGATCACAATTTTTAGAGCTATATCAGGCTCACCCATTATCGTATAAAATTTCAAAGAACCATATCATGAATAAAACACATCAAAGGTTTAATATCCATCATAATGTCTCCAAACATATTTTTATTAATACATATACAGAAAACCTTTCAATATTCACATAAAAACAGGGATGAAAATCCTTTTTCTTTAAAAACTATTAAAATAAAAATTACCAGTAGAATGGGAAAATGGAAAATTCTTTGAAAAACCATGAAATAATATAGATAAATCTTCTAAAACAAAAAAACTCAGGACATTGGTAAATTCTGTTCATGTCGTATACATAAAAAAATATTTATTTAACATTTTTGAAAAATAACTTGTATAAAAAATATTAAAAAGTTAAATTTTGAAACTACATAAAGGAAAGTCAAAGATAGTTTTAAAATTAATTTAAACCAATATTCAAGTATAAGAATATAATTCTTGAAACCTTTTAAGAAAAAAGTATATATAGTAGAAAGAGTCCGAAGAAAATTATGAAATATTTAAAAGAAGGGTTTTAATGAAAATACCTTCCCTCATCTTCTGACTCTCCATGTAAATCCTTTAAATTCTTAAATAATAAAATTTTATTAATTTGAAACTTGTTTATAAAACTTTTTCATGGTTTTTACCTTATCATAGTCCCTTTTATTTCATATATAACTTAATATTATATATTAGTTACTAAATTGGATAAGTTCATGTTAGGTTTTTTGGATTTCTTTGGTTTATTACCTCAAAATAACATTAGTGTGTTGACTATAACATCATGTGGTTTTGAATGGGATATTTTCTAGGTAAATTTAAATTCTTATGTTTGGTGAATGGGACAATTCTTTTCTTGATCTTCAGAACCTAATTCTAGGAGTTCATTAGACCCAACACCTTATTTTTGATGGGTTTCAAGTCTTGGAAAGTACCATAGAGTTTCAGATGGGTTCTGAGTTAATTAATCCCTAAAATCTAGTTTTAGGAAAGCATAGACTGAAGATCATGGTTTGGAAGAATTGTGCATCCTCCTTGGAGTTGCCGTGTGACCCTCAAGATGTACTGAGCACAGTTTGAAAAACCACATAGGAGGGGGAACACAACCATGCAAGACCTCTATTGTAAGAACATGAATTTCATTTTAGGTTTGGATCTTAATTTCATGTTGTTTTTGAGGAAAAATGACGAAATTTGAAATTTTCTAAGTACACACCATGTACTTTTGGGTACACTCCATGTACCTAGGTACTGCGTACAACTGCGTACTGGACATGTAACGACTGAGTACATGGCTGTGTAGGTGACCTTGTAGACCGCCTAAAGTGGGGGCTGGTTGAGGCTAATACATGGTTTGTAAATTAAATGAAAACACCATTTATTTTTATTTTTATTTGATAAATCGGTGCGGGGTCACATCTAATGTCGAGAACATATTTCTTATCCCCTAGGTTCATTTAGGAGAGAGACAAAATGATTTCTAACTTTGATCACATCTTAATTCTCTATCCAACATCTAATTGAGACACTGTCAGGTGCATTGGAATCCCACTGGTGTGTTCTCAATTTCCATAGAGATTTTTTTTCCTGATTCCTCCTCTCCCATGGGTTATTCAAGGTTGGGTGTTTTTACCCTTTTTGTAGATCTACACCGTTTTAGGCCAATTCAACGGCCAATGTTCAAGAGTGTTGATTTTACGACATCAAGGTAGGTTATTTGTTTATTTCATTGATTGTATTTGTATTATATATGCTAAAAACACCATATAAACACATTTGGGGTTTTGCGTGTTTGTAATTAGACCTGGGTTATTACCTATTATGGTTTGGTAGATTGATAAAAAGGGTAATTGCTTACATATAAGGTTTTATACCTTGATTATGTGTGTGTTTCTATTATTTGATTGATTATGGCCATTTGGTCTAGAATTCCTATTAGGATTGCCTTGTTTCCCATGCATTATGTTTTTAGGATGGAATTACTGGTTATTTTAGATGCATGTGAAATGCATTGTGAATGTTTGAACAAGGGGAATTTGACTGTGAGAGATTCCCAAGGTAGGGTCATTTATGTATGAATTGTTGTTATGTTGACATAGATGTATTGACTTTGATTTATTCTATGTGGTCATAAACCAGAGGGGTTAGACCATGAGAGCTACCCAGAGGGTCGTTATTAAATTAATTGATGCTATGTTGATGAAGGGGTATTGACTGTGTGAGATGCCTAGGTGGTCATTTGTAAATGTTTAGTGATAATATAGACCATAGGGGTTAGACCATGAGAGCTACCCATATGGTCATTATTAAATGAATTATTGTTATATTGGACCAGTGGGATTAGACTGTGAGAACTTTCCTATATGGTCATTATTTAATAATTTAATGATTATGACGAGTCTGCCAAGACAAAGCACAAGCTTGGAATCAGTATTACTTGTTTGTTTAGATGGTCTTCTAAGATGTCTATTATTACTATTACATAGGGGATATAGAGACTAGGCTAGATCCCAAGGTTTACATGATTCAACTGATGAATAATAAATTTAAAATAATGTAATTTAAAATTGTAGGATTGTTTACTTTTGAGTATCTCCTAATTTATTATTTCATTTCTACATATTACCTGCTATATATATATATATTCACTGACAGTTAGGCACATATCTTTTGGTGGTTGAATATCATGATTAATCTCACAACCTAATTAGGTAATTATTTTAGACCCAAATAGATTATATGGTTGCAGGTATAGATAAGGACAAGCATCGTTCTTCATCTGGTACTTGATTGCTGTTGGAGCTCGAGAGCATGGGACCAAGCTGAGGCTTGTGATACTATTGGAGTTTACATTATTTCTGTAATTTGGTTTCATTATTATATTTCCATCATTTTGAATTGTTTTTCTACTTTCCTAGACACATGTGACATACACCATTTATATATGCTCCAGTTGTTATATTACTATCGGTCTTATACTGTTTAATTTTTTTTGGTATTACTACTTCTGCTATTATTTACTATTTTCTTTCCACTATGTCTACTCTGCCAATGAGGGAATAGTTTTCCCATTATCACACCATATCCCTTGCTACTAGTCGGTAGCCTCTGGTGTTTGTGGAAATTCAGTTGAGGTCATGTGACCAACCGGATTTGGGGCACCTTTGGGTGGCACTCGGAACCAGGATGTTACAAAGTGGCATCAAAAGAGGTTTTCTTTTCTTCTTTGTCTTACTATTTGGATCCTATAGACTGGGATAAGAAGGAATAAGTAGTTATAAATAATATTTTCTTAAAATTAGCTAACCCGTGTATAGGGAAAATCCAAATTTACCTCAAATATTACATTTTTTATGGTTTTGCAATTGTTACAGTTGATTTTATTTCACCATTGGGTGATTCACTTGTTTTGTGATTTTATGATTTATATCATTGTGGTTCTATTTTAGTTCCAACTCGATGAGATGAGGGTATGCCATATCATGCTTTATATAGTCACTTTCTAGATATCACATGTCATACATTCTTATCATGCCATTTAGGACACATTGCTAATTGCATGCTGTTATGATAGATGTTGTTCTAGATATGCATGTTGTTGTGGTAGATGCTATGATAGAATAACTGCTATTTTGATAGGGTATTGGAATATATAATGTTTCATTTGGATGGATGACATACTTTGGTCTCTGAGGTGTTATGGGCCCTCTTGGATTGGAATTTGGTGGATCATGTTTGAAATTTAATTGATTTTTTTCAAGTTATGATGTGAAAAAGGATGCCAAACTTTGATTCGCAGAGATTATACACTACCATAAGTCATAATTTGGCATTCCTTGGACAAAATTTTAATTTTTAAGGGTTTCAGAGAAGTTTTTAGAGGCCTACTATTCAAAAATCGAAACAACACAGTGTGTGTTATTATAAAAACATTCCATGTGTTCTTCTATTCCAGAGAAAAAAAATTTTCTTATGTACACATCATGTAGCGTATGTACATGCCATGTAGTCTTTGACTATGTGACTGACTTTGTGAGTAGAGAAACGAGGTTGATAAATGTTTGGTAGAACACATCGTGTACTGTAAGTACACACCATACTATAGAGACCATGTATCTGTCCATGTGAATAACGATAAGGGTGGATGAAATTCATATGGTACACACTTTGTCTAGCTTGTACACGCCATGTGGTGATCAACCATGTATCCAGCTGTGTGACTAACGATAGGGGTGGATAGAACATAATTAGTACATATTGTGTCTAGGGTGAACACACTGTGTAGTGTTACCCATGAGAGAACTGTGTAGTTCTAGCTGTGTAGAAGAACCTGTGCAGGAGGGAAAATTCAAGAACACGATGTGTCTCAGGATAAACACACCGTGTGTATGAGGTGTTACACGACCAGGTTGGCAGAGGTATATGCATATGTTAAGGCTTAAGGGATCACACCATGTAGTGGTTCTACACACTATGTAACCCACTTTTTAAAAACTTTAATTCTTTCTTCTCCCATTCCTTTATGCACTTTTAAGTTGTTGTCCTTGATAATCTTAAATGGAGGTGTGCGCTTGACCTTGTAGAGTCATGCCACGAAGACATCCTTCAGTTGTGTGCCAGGTACATGGCAATGATCAGACACAAAAAATAGTAGATTAGGGACCACTAGTAGATCTTCCCATAATTCCCATCTTAGCACCATCTGTTATACCGGACGTAGGTGTTTATGCACAGTTTCATGAAGGCCTTTTGAGGATGTTACAGACTTTTCAGGGAGCACCGCATCCTACCCCAACTATGTAGGAGTTGAAGAGGGCGTTATAAAAATAAAAAAATCCCATTTTTTCAAGGGATAGAGAAACAAATGTTGTGGAGTCATGGTTGGAGTCCATGCATGATATCTTTGAGCATCTGGAGATGCCTCTAGAGAGGAGGGTGAAGCTTGCGACAAACATGCGATGTGATTCTGCCAAGAGTTGGTGGGATGTTATCTAACAGGAGGGATATCATCAGGATATGTCTTGGGAAGAGTTTTAGAGGACCTTCTATGATTACTTCTACCCTGAGACATTGAGGTATGATTGAGCCCGAGATTTCAAACATTTGGAGAGGGGTTCTCTTTCAACAATGGGTTATTATTCTCTCTTTACAGAACTACAATGACTCACACCTGTTTTGGGGGGGGGTGACAAGTTATATCTAGATATGAGATTTTATAATGGTATTAGGTATGGAATATGATCATAGGTGAATGTTTTTAGGATGAATTCGATGACTGATATAGTTAACCAGGTTCTAATTACTAAGCTCAATCTAAGGGAGTTAGGAGCTACGAGCCAGGGCGATTGAACATCTAGGGCTGGTACTCCTTCAATAGATAGCTGGAATAATTGCAGGGAGATTTCATATTATGTTTCTTCAAGTAGCCAGGTGGTATGCTACTAGTATAGAAAGAGTGGTAATACAAGACTACATTTCCCAAAGGACCCATTCGAGTGACGATCTTATGACAATATGGTCCACATTTAACATTTTTTCCAGATTTTCTCACTAGTCGTGAGTGAGAGGGGATCTATTATGACTCTATGTTCAGGAGTAGGACCACTAGTTTATCATTAGTCAGGGAACTAGAGTTCGTTATGCCGTTTAGGCTGGGGAGGAGGTCATGACCGTGATAACGAGACGAAAGGTTTTCAACAATAGTAAGGTGGATAAGCTCAGGGTATTCAGGCAGGGTCTCAGGGCCCCGATAAAAGTTAGAATTTGTAGTGGAGTAGACCCAATAGAAGAAGGATCCTATACCCTATATAGTTAGAGGTATGATTCTATTTGCCTCAGTTTTAGCTTCTGCTATTTTTTGATACAAGGTCTTCCCATAGTTTTATATCTATTTCTGTAATAGAGAGCCTTTTTCTTTGTATATTTACTTATGAGGATTTTATGATTCTAGACTCTCCATTGGGTATTAGGATGGATAGTGTACGTTAGTTCAAGGAGTGCCCTCTTAATGTTGGTGGGTTTCAATTCTTATGGGACCTCTATGTCTTAGAGATGACGGGCTTCAATGTCATTCTTGGAATGGAATGGTTGGTCTCTTTTTAGGCCTTTGTTGAATACTATCTTCACAGGGTGAGTTTCACGTCACCAAAGGGTGGGTCTTTTATACATAATGGGGAATGGGATGTCCATGCGAGCAGAGCTGGACACTAGCATCTTGGGTTAGGAGGAATTATAGCCCATATTGCTAGTTTATATCGAGATGTCCAGGGGACTTCACAGATGGACTTTCCTCTAGTAGTGGATCGTTTTAGGTATGTATTTCTAGACAAATTTTCAGGTTTACCTCCAGAGAGAGAGGTATATTTCTATTTTTATCTTGTTCTAGGATCACCACTAATGTCCATTCCTCCTTATAGGATGGATACACTAGAGTTATAGGAGTTTAAACTAAAAGGTTTCATCCAACCTAGTACTTCTCTTTGGGTTTCACTTATCCTTTTTGCGAAGAAGGTAGACGATACCCTTAGAAATTGTGTGGATTATCAGAAGCTGAACTAGTTGACATTTAATAACTGATATCCTTTTCTGAGGATTGATGATCTCTTTGATCAACTTCAAGGAGCCCGAGTGTTCTTGAAGATTGAATTGAGATCCGGTTATCATCAATTGCACGTTAGACTATCAGATATACCTATTACAACCTTTCAGAGTAGGTATGGTCTATATCAGTATTTTGTTATGTCGTTCGGTCTCACGAATGCACTGATAGTTTTCATAAAACTGATGAACTGAGTGTTCCATCCTTACATAGATTATTTTGTGGTAATCTTCATGGATGGTATCTTGGTGTACTCTCACACTCGACATGATCATTCCATCCATTTTGAGATCATATTTAGTACAATGAGATAACATCAGTTATATGCTCATCTCTCAAAGTGACACTTTTGGATGGACTATATTCAATTCTTGGGTCAAGTCATCTCATATATAGAAGTATTAGTAGACCCATAAAATGTGAGAGCATTAGTTTCCTAGGAGTGGCCAAATAACTTCTTTGAGGTTTGGAGTTTTCTAGGGATGTATGATTACTATAGGAACTTTATTCAAAAAAATTCATTCTTAGTAGTGCCACTGATAGGCCTAACTAATAAGGGTACGAAGTACTTGTGGATAGATTCCTATGATTCAGCCTTTCAGGAGATGAAAGAGAGATTGACTTCAGCACTAATACTAATTTTTCCAGAGCTGGGAAAGAGTTACACAATTTTATGTATGGGGAAGGAGTCATTGCATATGGGTCTCAGTAGTTGATGCCACATGAGAGGAATTACCTGACACACGATCTCATATTGGCTGCATTTGTACATGATTTGCGCTATTGGAGACATTATCTTTTGAGAGAACATTTTGTGGTATACAATGACCACAAAGCCTCAAGTATATCTTTACTCAGCATGATATGAATTTGATTGAAAAAAGGTGGGATGAGTACCTTCAATCTTTTGAATTTGAGCTTGCCTACACGCCAAGGAAAGGAAATGCAGTGGCTGATGCGTTGAGTAAGAGGACTCAGATACATGCAGTTCAAGAGGCCATCAATGAGTGGCAACTTATAGATATGTTCACTGAGATGAATTTGAAGGTGAACAATAGAAATGGTAAGACATTTATTTATTCTATAAGTGTTACCTATAATCTATTGTATCGAGTGATAATGTGGAATTTATCATATTTCTTCTATGGGAGAGTGTGTCAGGAGAGGACCCTAATCCTGGGTGGATCGTAGGAAACGATGAGGTCTTGCATTTCATGGATGTGTATGGGTGTCTACAGACATACATGATGAGTTGATGTGAAATTTTCATTCCTCGCTTTATTTAGTTCATCCTAGTGTCACCAAGATGTATCGAGATCTACATCGTCAGTATTGATGGCTTGGTATGAAGAAGGATGTAGCTAGTTTTGTTATGAGATGTTCCACATGTTAGCAAGTGAAGGTGGACCATTAGTGATAGGTAGGGATTTTACAGTAGTTAACCATTCTTGAGTAGAAGTGGAATGATGTCATGATGGATTTTATGATGGGTTTAATGAGGCTGCCTTGAGGGAATGATGTGGTTTGGGTTGTTGGTGATAGACTCACAAAGGGTGCACATTTATTACTGATTAAGGAAACCTACAATGTTGATGATCTTGTAAATTTGTACATTTGGAAGATTGTAAATTTGCATGGGGTTCTACACTCTGTCATTTTAGACAGGGACACCCAGTTTACTTCCCGTGACTAGCAGGGACTATAAAGGGATTTGGGTATACAAGTAATTTTGAGTATAACTTACCATCCCCAGACAAATAGCCAGTCCGAGCACATGATTTAGGTTTTGGAGGACATGCTTTGAGCATGAGTCTTGGATTTTAGGAGCTCTTGGGATAGAAACATACCCCTGGTGGTGTTTCCCTACAATAATATTTTTTAGGAAATGATTTAGATAACACTTTATGAGGCTTTGTATGGTAGGTCATTCCAATCACCCCTATGTTGGATAGAGGTAGGAGAGGCAGCTAAGCAAGGACCCCATCTTGTCCAAAAGACCACTGAGCAGGTGGAGTTGACTCAGAAGAGGATGACTGCTGCACAATTTCATCAAAAATATTATGATGATCGATGAAGATGACCTCCAAAGTTTGAGGTCGGAGATCAGATTTTATTACGCGTCACACCGAGGTTGGGACACATGAGGATTAAGATCCAGGGTAATATTTCATCGAGATACATCGGTCCATTTGAGATTTGGGAGAGAGTCGGGACGATTACCTATCAGTTGCAATTACCTTAGAGGTACTGGGCTATGCATGATGTCTTT
The DNA here is from genome assembly GCA_963277665.1 of Viscum album. NCBI lineage: Eukaryota > Viridiplantae > Streptophyta > Magnoliopsida > Santalales > Viscaceae > Viscum > Viscum album. The sequence continues at coordinate 338,800,450 of OY728127.1, read as the reverse complement.
CATATTTCTTAGCTACGATGTCACTTTTCAGACCCGTCTCATGTTTTTCAACCTGATGAGGTTGAGTTGGAGGTGGATGCATCCTTCTAGGAGCACCCAAGTTGGATTGTGGATCATTTCACAAAGGTTCTCCATGTTTGGTTTGTTCCTCTAGTATGGGTGCTATGGAAGAATGGGTGAGTGCAGGATGAGACTTTAGAGAGGGAGGATGATGTACAATCATAGTGTCTAGAGTTGTTTGAAGTTTCTTCTTCACCACCCTTGTAAGGGAAATTCAGGGATGAATTGTTTAAAGGTGGCAAATTTGTAAGAACCAAGATCTTCATTTCAGGTTTGGATCTTCATTTTTGGTTGTTTATGAGGAAAATGTATAAGGAACCAACCTTTTTTACATTACATAGTCTTGAATTTAGTCAATAAATCACTTACTTTTACTTGAGGATATTTTCAAGTTTAGATCTTAAGATATTTGGGACAATACATTCATAACATTACACATTATTACAGAGTGGATACCATAAAAACAATACTAATTCCTTCCAAAATTTAAAACTTTCCAAATAAAACATGATTTCTTTGATAGATTTTCAAACATTTAACTTGGCTTCCTTCACTTTATTACACATCCTTATAACCTATGAAAATCATTTAAAAACTTGGGATGAGCACAAAAAGCTCAGTAAGGGATATAAAAAAACACATTAGTCCAAGAATACTTGTAACATATGAAATCACTTTCAAAAGATATGCCTATCACCCATATATACTTACTTTGTAAAACATGATATTTAAACAATATTAACAAAAAAATAAGAACATAAATATAACCATAAAGGTATATTAGGGCATTACTTACATAATATTATAACCCTCAAGGCTACCTTATAATTTGTAACCCTCACAGATACCTTACAATTTATGTAACCATCGTAGTTACACATGGAGTAACCATATGGATAACCACCAACTTATACATACCTAGTGGATTGGAGGGAGATATAGGCCCACCCTTCATCATAAACAACTCCCAAGAACTAGAACATAATCATACAACATGAATAATAGCATAAAAACATTGCTTTTGAATTTTGTAAAACAGAATTTTAAAAGAGGATTTTAAAAGGAAAGTCCATTATAAATATCATATAATTGAAGTGAAACTTAATAGAGTAGATAGAATATGTATATACACTGTAATTAGACATAATTCAACATAATATAAGCAAAACCCATCACACAATCAATTTTAATACCACATAAATAAATAAGTATAAGGCTAACCCAAAGAATGGAAATCAGGATAAGAATTCCCTTACCTCAGGCTTGTCTTACTTCAAACTTGTTTAAACTTCCTGTATAATGGTTAAAATAGTGTTATTAGTATTTTACATAAACATTTTCATGTTTATAACATCTTATATGGTCATTTCATAACATAATTTCACCCTTTAATTGTTAGTATTTTGCTTATTACACTGTTTTTGGGTGAGTTGTTTACATGACACTAGTGGAAAAATGTATTTCGACGTCGGTTTTTAACCGACGTCCATAAATACGACGTAAAAAATATTTGTTTCAACGGCGGTTTTTATAAACTGACATCAAAAATCTTCACCACGCGGGTCTTTGGCGTCGTTTTATATAAAAACCGACGCCAAATTTCAGGGCCTCCGGGATCTTTGGCATCGGTTTTTATATGAATTGACGCCAAAAATCAGGCCTTGGTGGTCTTGGGAGTCGGTTTTTTTTAAACCGACGCTGAAATTCATGACATCAGGGGTCATTGGCGTCATTTTTTTAGAAAACGGATGTCTAAATCTGGCTTCTACATTAGTTTGAACATCGATTTTTGATAAAAATAGACGCGAAAAATACGTTGTATAAACAAAAATATTTTCCAAGTCGGTTTTCAAAAAAACCGACGTCAAAACCTCAAAACTCTGAATATTGGAATATAGATCATTTCCCAAGCTTCGATTTGACTGGTTATGGAGCTAAAACGGACTTACGGATCAAAAGTTATGGTCGCCGTAAGTTGTACCTCATTATGGGTCAATCGATACAACTTTCTTCGAAGAACACATGAAAAAAAGAACAAAAATGAATATGCCAAATAAACAAAAAAATATAATTAATTATTGAAACTAACTTTAATTCTTTGATTGGGCCATTTGAATCGATATGTTGTTTATCATTATTTCACTTCGTTTTAAGGGAGAACTCACGCGGTAATGAAAATAGTGAGTGGTAAAAAAAATTCCCAAAAACTAATGAATCTTATGCAGAAGTTTTATTTTTGTATCTCGATTAGAAGAATCTTTAATCATCATTATAAAAATAATAAGATTTTTAGTGATAAGGAAAACAATAATAATGAAATTAAATGATGAAAATAAATACCTTGTACAAATCGTCGATTGAAGAATATTTGAAATATTGATTGTATCAAAGATGTCAAAAATGTTGAAAGAAAGAGGATGAGATTTTATATAGTGTAAATGAAAATTTCTACAGCGGCGATTCAATAAAATTTGAGTGGGATTTTGAAAATAGGAACGCGCGTTGGGAAAAAATTGAAATATCGAAACCGCGTATTTGAAATTTTACTTTTAACGTCGGTTAAATATATAACCGATGCAAAAAATATTCTCATGTTGGGGTATTAACATCAGTTTTTGAAAAAACGATGCAAAAAAGTGACTTTTAGCATCGGTTATTTGTAAAACTGATGCCAAAAATGGTCTTTTAACGTCGGTTATTGAAAAAAAAAACAGACGCCAAAAATCAAGTCATATAATCTTCAAATTCTAACATCCATAACTTTTCATCCGTAAGTCCGTTTTCGCTTCATGACCCGTCAAATTGAATATTGGAAAATTATCTAAAACTTTTATTTTGATCTTTGGCATCAGTTTTTTGTAAAACCAATGCCAAAAAGGGCCTTTCAACGTCGGTTATTAAAACATCCGACGCCAAAAATCAAGTCATATAATTTCCAACTTCCGACGCCCATAACTTTTGATTCATAAGTCCATTTTTGCTCAACGACCTGTCAAATTGAAGCTTGGGAAATTATCTAAAACTTATATATTGATATTTGGAATTGGTGTTTTGTAAAACCGATGCCAAAAAGGGCCTTTTAACATCGGTTATTAAGAAAACCGATGCCAAAAATCAAGTCATATAATCTCCAACTTCCGATGCCCATAAATTTGGATCCGTAAGTCCGTTTTCACTCCACGACCTGCTAAATTGAATCTTGAGAAATTATCTAAAACTTTTATTTTGATATTTGGAATTGGTTTTTTGTAAAACCGACGCAAAAAGGGTCTTTTAACGTCAGTTATTGAAAAAAACCGATGCCAAAAATCAAGTCATATAATCTCCAACTTCTGATGCCCATAAATTTTTATCCGTAAGTCCATTTTCACTCCATGACCAGTCAAATGGAAGATTGGAAAATTATCTAAAACTTTTATTTTGATATTTGGCATTGGTGTTTTGTAAAACTGACGCCAAATAGGGTCTTTTAACTTCGGTTATTGAAAAAAACCAACGCCAAAAATCAAGTCATATAATCTCCAACTTCCAATGCCCATAACTTTTGATCCGTAAGTCCGTTTTTCCTCCACGACCTGTCAAACTTAATCTCGGAAAATTATCTAAATCTTTTATTTTGATATTTGGAATCGGTTTTTTGTAAAACCGATGCCAAAAATGGTCTTTTAACGTCGGTTATTGAAAAAAACCGACGCCAAAAATCAAATCATATAATGTCCAACTTCCGACGCGCATAACTTTTGATTCGTAAGTCCGTTTTCCCTCCACGACTGGTCAAATTGAATCTTGGTAAATTATCTAAAAATTTTATTTTTATCTTTAGCATCGGTTTTTTGTAAAACAGATGCCAAAAAGGGTTTTTTAACGTCGGTCTCTTAAAACCGACGTTAAACTACCGACATTAAAAACAAATTTTCCACTAGTGTGATTTCCAAGATTGGTTCATGATGGATGTTCTTGTCAATTGGAAGTGAAACTACAAAATTGTAATGGAGTAGTATTTAAATATTCCAATAACCATATATTATACCATTTATCATTTTTAATTTTTACATGAGGATGATTCATATGTTAAAACATTAATGATGTTCATTTAGATCATTTTAGTGGTTCTTTGATAATAACGACCTCATTTTGTTTTATAAATTAAAAACACATGTACAAAAGAATTACAGAACCATGGATGAGAAATAATACATATATTATAACCTGGTTCAACCATAAAAATGGTTTCATGACCAGAGTTTAAGGATTTAAAGAAAAATGAAATCACATTGTCCACAATGTCGGTAATTCGACACATCATGGACAATGTTTTTAATTCCTTGAATAAGTGGGAGAGGAGAAGAAGAATGATGATGAATTTTACATGAACATGAGAAAATATTGAATATAAAATATTCTGGATCTTTCATGCCTCTTGGTTAAGATAATGTGAGGAAATAAGAAGAAAATAAAGGAATCTTGAAATAAAAGAAAACTTGAGAAATTTCTCACGAAAATTCGGCAGCCTAACGACGTCTCTTAAAATTTCATAAAAATAGTTTTATGAGAGAAAGGAGATATCCCATCACTCTTAAATAATATGTAATTTAAGGGGGGGATATATAATTAAATATTTCAAAATAATCCAAAGGTAAAGGAAGAGAATAACACGAAAAGAAAGAAAATAAAGAAAATAAAAGAGGATGTTTACCTCTTGATCTCTTCTCCTTGAGATCCTTCTTAAAGGATTTGGTTTTGGTCTTTTTGTGAGACCAGAAGATCTAGGACGTGGTGAAGATCCTTAGTAGGAGTATTGGGTAGAACTTAGTCATGTATCAAGGATTGAGAGGTGTGGGAAGAAGAGGGGAGTGAGGGTGGTATTTATAGCGGAGGAGATGGGTATTTTTCATTATTTTAATCATTATTATAATATTTTTGCCCAAGATTATGAATATTATTTTTTAATGTGTCATAAAATAGTATTAATGGAATTTGAGTTCAAAACAAGTGGCCTTATATCACTTATGATGTCATAAATAGTGTATTTTACTGATAATTTGATTATACATCATTTTATCGTATTTCACTATTCATCGAAAATTCAAAAATTTTAGAAAAATCCAAAAAATATACCCTATCCATTTTTTGATGTGTAGAATTAAAAAATGAGGTCCATTTTTTGAAAATAATTTTCTAAATATTAGTAATTTAATTTTTAAATAAAAGCACACTTAATTCAAAAATTAACAATTCTAATTCTATAACTACTTCTATATCATGATGAAAAATTAACCGAGATAATATTATCTTAAAGCCTTAAGAAAATAAAATAATAATAAAATTTACTATTAATTAGGGTCATATTACTATTGATATTACTATTCATAAGGGTATGTTACTATTCACGCAAAAAAACAAGTTGGTTTCATCAGACTCCAAATAAATTACTAAACAAAATTGTAGATGATAGTTTCTTGAAATTAAAAACATAGAAGTTGAAAAATTATGTTTAAAGGATTGTTATGAATATCTACTTAAAAAAAGTTCCATGCATTTCTATTTATTTTTAGAAAAACTTGGGGTGTTACATTATCCCCACTTTCTGGAAATTGCATCCTCGTAATTTTATTTACTCATTAAATAACTGGGGGTACATTACCCTCATTGAATTTTTAGACTCCCATGTTGCTTCTTCAACCATGTAGTTTCTAAACAAAACCTTTACCTGGTGGATTACCTTATTCCGTAATACCTGTTCCCTTCGATTAAGAATCTGAACAAGTTTCTCTTCATAAAAAAGGTTCTCTTCGAGCTGAACTGATTCTGGGCTCAAGACATGTGATGAATATGGCACATACTTTCTCAACATCGAAACATGAAAAAAATTATGTACCTGAGACAAACATGGAGGTTGAGCTACCTGATATGCAACTAGTCCAACTTTTTCCTAGATTTCAAAAGGACCGATGAATCGCGGACTCAGATTTCCTTTCTTACCAAAATGCATCAAATTTTTCCAAGGAGAGATTTTAAGGAAAACATAGTCACCTACCTTGAAAGAGAAGTCTTTCCTTATATTATCTACACAACTTTTCTACCTGCTCTGAGCTGTCATCATGTGCTGCTGGATCATATTGACTTTCTCAGCCACTTCTTCTAATAATTCTGGCCCCATCAACTTTCTTCCACCGAATTCATCCCAAAATGCTGGAGTCCAACACCGCTTCCCATACAAAGCCTCAAAATGTGCCATCTATATACTGGAATGAAAACTATTATTATAAGAAAATTCAACTAAAGAAAGATACTGATCCCAATTTACCTGATAGTTCATTGAACAAGCTCGAAACATATCTTCCAAAGTCTGAATCATTCGTTCTGATTGCCCATCTGATTGAGGATGAAAAGTTGTACTAAAATTTAATTTTGTGCCCAACAAATTCTAAAGTCCCTTCTAAAAGTTAGAAGTGAACCTGGGATCTTGGTCAGATACAATAGAAATAGGAACTCCATGTAACCTAAAAATCTCCTTGAGGTATAGTCGAGAAAGTTGATCCAAAGAAATTGTATCTCGAATAGAAATAAAATGGGAAGATTTTGTCAGCCGATCACCAATAACCCAAATCACATTGTTACCTCGAGATTTATTTGGTAGTCACACCACAAAGTCCATAGATACATTCTCCCATTTCCACTCTAGCACTGGAAAAGGTTGAAGCATCCCCTTAGGTAACTGCCATTCTGCTTTAACCTATTGACATGTTAAGCATTTCACTATAAAAACAATAGTATCTATTTTCATTCCATCTCACCAATAATACTCCCGAAGGTCTCCGTACATCTTAGTACTACCAGGATAAACTGAAAATGGAGAACTATGAGCTTCAAATAACAAATATTTCTTCAACTGAGAATCACTAGGAATGCACAACCTTTTTCCAAATCTTAAAACACAATCTTTATCATGGTTAAATTATGGAAACTTACCCATTTTAACCAATTCTAGCTTTTTCTGTTGCTCACGGTCTTCATTCTGTGCTTTCTTAATTCTGTCTGACAATAATGACTGCACTGAAACCTAAAAAAAATAGTGATATTTCCTGCACCAAAAACTTCTAAGCCAAAATTCATCAAATCATTAATCGAGGGATCATGTTCCAAACTTAACATGGTTAATGATTCATGATGTTTCAAACTCAATGAATCCACCACTTTGTTTGATTTTCCAAGATGGTAATTGATCATGCAATCACAATCCTTTATCAGTTCAAGTCATCTTCTCCGCCTCATGTTTAATTCCTTCTAAGTGAATATATACTTCAGACTTTTATGGTCAGTATATATTTGAAATTTGGTTCTGTATAAATGATGCCTCTAAATTTTCAAAGAAAAAACCATAGCTGCTAATTCCAAATCATGTTTGGGAAAATTTAACTCATGACGTTTTAGTTATCTTGAAGAATAAACAATTATCTAATCATTCTGCCTCAAAACACAACCAAGTCCCTTCAAAGAAGCATCACTGTAGATGAAAAACTCACCATTTTAGGAAGGCAAGGCCAAAACTAAAGCATTTACCAATCTCTTCTTCATTTCCTGAAAACAAACATCAAATTCTTCTGTCCAAACAAATTTAACCCCTTTTCGTGTTAACTTAGTTATCATGCTAGATAACTGAGAAAAGTTCTTAACAAAACGTCAGTAATAACCTACAAATCTAAGAAAACTATGAATCTCTGTAACATTTTTGGGTCTTGGCCATTCATCGACCACTTTTTTTGGTAGGATCAACTATTATTCCATCCTTATTTACAATGTTCACAAGAAAATAAGTCTATTGCAACCAAAAATCACACTTTCTGAATTTTTCATAAATTTTCTTTTCTTTTAAGGTTGTTAAAACAACCCTTAGATGTTTTTCATGCTCCTCTTCATTTTTATAAAATACCAGAATGTCATCAATAAACACAACCAAAAACTTATCCAAGAACTCATGAAATACTCTATTCATAAGATTCATGAATACAACAGGTGCATTAGTTAATCCAAACGGCATAACAACAAATTCATAATGCCTATATCTAGTACAAAAGGCTGTTTTCAGGATGTAATCCTCCTTCACCTTCAGCTGATGGTATCTAGATCTCAAGTCAATCTTGGAAAAGTACTGAGCTCCCTGGTGCTGATCAAACAATTAATTAATATAAGGAAAAGGATACTTGTTTTTAATAATGATGTTATTCAATGCTCTGTAATCAATGAAAAGTCTCATGGAACCATATTTCTTTTTAAAAAACAAAATAGAAGCACCCCATGGTGACATGATAAGATGAATGAAGCCTTTTTCAAGCAAATCCTGCATCTAAATTTTCAATTCAAGAATTTCTATTTGAGCTATACAATATGTGGGTTTTGAAACTGTCTTAGCATCATGAATTAAGTCAATTGTGAATTTGACTTCTCGATTAGGTATGACACTGGGTAACTCATCAGGAAAAACATCAAGGTATTCATTTACCACTGACACATCATTAATATGAACAGTTCTATTGTTTTCAATAATACGAGAAAGATAACTTTCATTTCCATATTTAAATAGTTTCTTAGATTTCTAATATGTTATCAATTATACGGGTACATTCTTATATACAAACTGAAACTCTTTCTGAAAAAAAAACTTCTTTATCTCTACAGTCAATCTTACCATGATAAACATAAATCCAATCCATTCCCATAATCACATCAAAATCGACTACGGGAAAAACAACAAGGTTCACAAGTAATGTATTTCCACAGACCACAATAGAAATATTCTTAAAATTCCTCTTTTCTATAATATTTCCCCTGGTGTTTTAACAACAAGTTTTGGTTTCATTTGTTGAGGTGATATTTCTAATTTAACTGAAAATTTCTCAGAGATGAAGGAATGTGTAGACCCCATATCAAAAAAAACTTTAGAAAAATCTGAGTAAACAAAGTACCTGATACAACTTCATTGTATGGTCGGACGTCTGCTGATGTGGTTGAAAAGGATCTCACTACACATTTTTTCTTGTATTCTAGCTTCTTTGCATCATTCAGATCTCTCTTTGGGAAGACATTTGCATAATGACCCATTTCACCACATTTAAAACACTTTACAGTTTTCTTATCAGGATTAGTCTTAGGATCATTTTCATTGCAATCTTGGGACATATGTCCAATATTACCACATTTAAAACACATCCCTATTTTTCTAATACATTCCCCAGGGTGCTTATTGCCACACTTTTCACAAACTGGAAACTAGATTTTATTACCATTAGATTTCTCTGGTTGATTCTTACCCATTTCTTGCTATATTGAACTCTTATTCTCCTTGTTTCCAAAATGCACATGATCATCAGAAAACTCCATCTCTTCCCTCTCTGCACATCATACAAGTTTCTTATAACTTTTTAATTCATTAGAGGCCAACTCCCTTCGATACCTTGGCTCCAGTCTTGAGTAAAAGCAGTTTATTTTTCTATCAGGATACAAAATAATATTTGGAGCATACCTCACCAGTCGAGTGGAGTTCGCTTCATACACGACCACTGAATCTTCCTCCTTATGTTTCAATTCAAGGAATTACTTCTCCATCCTAAGTCACACCACCTTAGGAAAATATTTTTCAAGGAAAAGACTTTTAAATTCATCCCACTCTAAGGCATCAAAACCCACTCTATCCCTGATATTATTTACCATTGACCACCACTGATCAGCTTCACCATCAAAACAATAAATGGAAAGACTTACCTTTTTATTTTCTAAACATCCCATAACATCTAATATCTTTTAAAGGGATTTAATCCATCCTTCATCCGCTACTGGGTCAGAAGATCCATTGAAAACAGAAGGGTGTTGTCTCATAAAATGTTCCACTATTATCATGTTCCATTGTGGTACCTCTATTTTTTCTCTTACATGGATTCCACCAACATTTATTGCCTGCATCAACTGAGCCATTACTATCACAAACTAATCATTTCCAATCCTTACCATTCTGGGCTGCAGATTTAGAAGGATGTTGTTTCGTCGGTTCCTCTCCTCTTCAGCTTCCCTGTTTCTTCTGCGGACAACCATTATGAACAAATACACCTTAGACGAAGCAACATGGTGGTCTTTAAATGCTATAACATTTCAAATTAATCATAGAGTAAAAATCATTTATTGTATTCTTTTAACATCATCCTAACCCCTAAAGTTATCTAAACCATCCACTAATACCAACTATAAGGACCCATCCTTATTACTTTCCAATAGGGTCATTATTGAATCATTAAATGATTGTGATGAGTCTACCAAGCTAAATCACAAGCTTGGAATTAGTCTTACTTGTTTGTTTAGATGGTATTCTAAGATGTCTGTTGTTACTATTACATAAGGGATATAGAGCTTAGGCTAGATCCCAAGGTTTACATGATTCAACTGATGAATAATAAATGTAAATGAATGTAATTGAAAACTGTAGGATTGTTTACTTTTGACTGTCTCCTAGTTTATTAATTCATTTATTAATATTACCTAGTATATATATATATATATTCACTGATAGTTAGGCATATATCTCTTGGTGTTTTCCTACTAGGATTCATCTCACACCCTGTTTGGGTCATGGTTTTGGACTCAAACAGATTATATGGTTGGAGGTATAGATAAGGTCAAACACCCTTCTTCATTCGGTACTTGATTGCCATTGGAGTTTGAGATCATGGGGAAAATATGAGGGTTGTGATGCTGTTGGACTTTACTGCATTTATGTACTTTGGTTTTAGTATTGTATTTCCAGCATTGTGACTTGTTTGAATACTTTCCTTGACACATGTGACATGCATCCTTTATATATTCTCTAGGTGTTATATTACTATCATTCTTCTGCTGTTTACTTCTTTTGTTGGTATTAATGCTTCCACTTTTATTTACTATTTTCTTTCCACTGTGTCTACTATGCCAATGAGGGAATAGTTCCCCCATTATCACACTGTGGCCCTCCCTGTTAGTCAGAAACCTCTGGTGTTTGGGGAAACTTGCTTGAGGTCATGTGATCAACTGGGCTCAGGGCACTTTGGGCAGTACCTAGAACCAGGATGTTACATCTACAATTTTTAGTAGAGGATATTCTCATGGTATACAAATGGTTTGGAAAAATGTTCACATAGACACACACTTAGTGCCACTTAGGTAGTAAGTGTGCATGGTTAGTGCTCAGTTTGGCTAAACTATGTAGGACAACCATGGGAGGTGTGGTTCTTAAGCATATGGAACCATAGAGTTATCCAAACTGTATGACCAAACTGTTCGGGTCATTAAATTGTTTGAAATTACCAAAATAACCCTTCCACCTTTATCAATTTTCTCCTCCCTTTCCTCCTATTTCATCATCATACAATGGGGGATCCTCCCAAATTCATCTCCACCCAAGTTTTGAGCCAATATCACCATCCAGACTCTGATCATTGATCTATTAGTGGCTACATATTTGTCTCAGTAAGTCTTTCAATTCTTTAGGATATTTTCCTTTTTTATCTTTCCATATGTTGTGCTAAATCCATGTGAGCTATTTTACCCTATTTTCAGGGAGTTCTTCTAAAACACTAATTTATCTTCTTTTTTTCAGCTTGATTTAAATTCTGATATCAGATGAGAGTACACCTATGAGTACTTGGTAGGTTGTGGATAGATTTCTCCAAATTTTTATGGTTGTTTTTGGGTGTGCTCTTAAATGTGATATTGGGTTGTCTGAGAGATACCCTAAATAAATTGTTTCCTATATCTAATTTTTTTAAATTATTCCATGGGATGTCATCAGGTATGCCCCAATACACTAAAAATGGACAAGTTGGGTAAGGGGATTGGACCATATTGGGAAGGTTATATTGGGTGTGTTTATTGAATTAAATTTAATTGCTTATATTATATTACATGGTTTTGGGGGAAAATGTCAGGATTGGGCTGAGGATTATGGTGGTATTGAACACCTAGAGTGAGATGACATGGTTTTTTTGGTTGGGATTGACCTAGACACTTGGGGTGATGTTGATCACTAGGTTGGATGACATAGTCATCATATTTAGGCATTGTGATCATCAGGATGAGGGTAAGGACCATGTGATATTGGATAGTGTTGACCATCGAGATGAGAAACATGGTCACAGGGGAATGAGGTGTGGGGATGATGTGTATTAGGTAATTTTTGGGTGTTTTCCACTCACAGTATATTGATTGATGTGCCGTTGGAGTTACGTGCACACAAATAGGGCTCAGATTGAGGTGGTGTTGAACACTCATGTGGGTAGATGCCTCTGTTAGTTTTGTAGCTTAGGATGATGTTGACCATCAATGAGATTGGAGGTGATTCCTATAGAAGGCAACATGGATGCTGATGGACCATCAGTTAATGGTGATGAGACTATTGGTTGGGGGATGAGGCTCAATATATTGTTTGAGGCCATTAGGCTAGGACATTGAGGGGATTTATATTTCTATGCCTCAGGACATCATACATTGAGTTTATGGTGATTATTATTTAGAGGATATACATCACTGTGCCTCGGGACATAGAGCTTAGAGCTACTAGGAGCATTTGAGAAGGGGTCTAAGGGCCCAGAAAATTATTATTTGAGCATGAATTTTTGGATTCCAATGAATGATTGATGGATTGGGGTGACGAGTTGTATTTTAGAGGTGTAACCCAAGGGTTCACATGAGATTACATTCAATAGAGGATTCCTTGGGATTTATGCCATGGATCTTCACCACTGCAGTTATATATATGTAGAAAGATGTTGTATTTCATATATATAACTGGAAGAACATGTTAAAAAATTATCGTTGATAAATGAAGTAGGTGATCAATTCCTTTTGGATCTTGATCATAAGGGAAGCATATTATTTATATGATACACATGGTCTATTTTTATTTATATTATAACACCTACATAACTAGATATGTAAGATTAACACACGTTGGTTGTGGCCTACTGAGATTTATTCTCACACCCTACACGGTCCCTTCATGATGCATATAGACTTTATAAATTTTTGATCATGTAAGGGACCGAGATCAGGTGTAGGACCTTAGTGGTCAAGTTGGACCTTTTACATGGGATGGATGGCAAGGTACCTTTGAAATTATTACATTAGCTAGAGTTTAATTTTTTTTATTTTGTTTAGCATACCTTATATGTATATACTAATACAGTCAACCACAAGTGACCCTTTTTTTATTGCTTTTTATGAAATTCTATGAATTATTGTATGTTTCTGGAAATGGTATAATGATTTGGGGAATTTCTATTACTCTGGTTCTATCAGTTTATGATTATGATATTTCTTTTTATTTCTTTCACTATGTTGCGGCCATTATTCCATTTCTATATTTATCTCTATACCATTATTATTATTACTGTATAAGGGTACAATATTCCAATATCACCTCTTTAAACCCTTGATGCTAGTCGATATCCTTTTTCATATGTGGAGGTTCACCTAAAACCTAATGTTACTCCATCCTGAAGCACAATTTTAAAAGTGGCTCTTAGGTTAGAGTGCTACATTGACCATGGTCAAAGGTTTCATGGTTCCATTATAGCTGTAATATTAATAATTTTATAATTATTATGTTTATATATTTAATATACTTTTATAATCATCCATTTAAGGAAATCATGAAAAATAAAGCACATCGATTCATAGAGACGGTAGTCTGTATGTATGAATAAACGAAGTTTTCATTTTTCAACTAGGTGGGAAATAAATATAGTAGATAATATTTTAATTTAATATAATCATAAATATTTTATAAATTTCATATTTATTAATTACTTAAATCCTTATTATCATTTATGCAAGGTGGAAATGAAAAACAAATCACATCGCTTCGTGGAGGTGGTTTTCCACACATATGCATGAGCGACATTATCATTTTCCAATAGAGGGAATGGGTAATAAGGTAAGAAATATCTTATCCTTTAAACATAATAATAATATAATAAAAATATTATATATTAATTAATTACTTCTTTATAAACAGCTGTGTGAGGTGGTGATTGAAAATGAAATACAATGCTTCATATAGGTGATAATCTACAGGTACGTGTGAATGATGTTTTCATTTACAATAGGATGGAAAAAGTGATGAAAAATGGTCGCATCATAATCATAATAAATTTTAATTATATTTTAGTTTCTTATTACATATTATCATGGTTATGATAGGTTTTAAGGAGGTAGAAGAAGAAATAAATGTGAAAGGACTTGGTTTAGATTTATCCCACTTATTTGGAAAACCTCATTCAATATACACTTTAAGCCTTCAAAGTTATTTACTTGGAGAGAAAAAACATATAATATATTTTAAGGAGAGTTTATAAGGTATTTGGGTAGTTATTGGATAAGATAGAGTGATCAAATTTTGTGACTAAGGGAGAAGAGGAGGTTCCATTTTATAAGTGAGGGGAGTGGAACATTTGTAATTATTCTTAACTTTCAAATATTATTGTCAACACTCAATTTTTTCAAGGGGAATGAAAATATTATTAATGGAAACTTAATATTGTTAAATTTATAAAGATACCTAAGGATAATCAAAGGGACTTTCTCAAGCTAACTTGCACACACACACCCCTTCACATTAGAAGGCCCATACAGCCCCTGCGCAATACTGAAAAGAAAGACACCCTTACATGGAATACCTGCATTGGAAACATGTTCTATGAACCTAATAAGATGACATAATTTTACTAGGGTCACCCATTTTTCTATAAATAGGACCCTTGGGATCCTTATTTTCACAACTAGAAAATCCGAAGACGTCCTAATCCTGGGGGTGGTGTTAGGGAGTTCCCAATATTGTGTACTAGGTCTAGGACCATGTCCTTCCCAAGTCGTGTCTAAGACTTGGAGCCTCTTGTTCTAGCTAGGTAGGAGGTGGATAAATCTTTAATTTCATTTTTAAATGTAATTAAATACATATCTCTTGTGGAAAACCCAATTTTAGGGAATCCCTCATGGAGTAAGCCCCTAGACTTTCTTGTAGCACCTATCCTACTTCATTCCTTCCTCCATCAATCCCAATTACTAAAATGGGAGGGGAGATTGGAATATTAGAACCATTTATCTCTCCCTATGGACTTAGGGTATGAAAACAAGAGGGATGTTCCATCAACCCATCCTCTTCTACCAGCATAGAAGGAGGAGTGCATGGTTTTTCAGATCTACTGCTTCTACTTGTTTCTCACATTTAGGCATGACTCATCATGAATCAAGTGGGATTAAAGGACATCCATGATGATGAAATACACCCAGTTAGATGCATATTTTGGCATTGGATATTCTCATGGATATTTATCTCTCCTTCCTTCAAAGTGACCGAATAGGAATGGGTTCTCAAGGACATGTATCCAACCTCAAAAAAAAAGATTGTGTTGTTTCTTAGATCATCCATTTTTTCTTGTTTCTCACACCAAGCATGACTCATGTGAGCTTATAGGTTGATGACAGCCATGAAATCCACATGATCCCAAACTTTCTAGACCTCATTCCAAGTGTAATCCCCAACCAATTAAGGGCATCCTTCTCAGGATTAATCCCTAAGGATAACCCCATTCACCAGGGAATCCTCTCCAAGAGTAAGCCCCTAGATCAAAACTTTGGGAATCTTACTCGGTATAAGACCCAACCATATAATCACACTCATACATGGGCCTCCTGCTTAGGTTTAATACCAAAATCCTCCAAATCATCATTATTCAAGATATCCATCATAACCCCCTTCATAGGGCATCCTTTCTAAAAATAAGACCCAACTTAATCCTCTCATTGGGCCATACTCCCCTATAAGACCTACCTGAGGGAATCCATAGGTGTGGGTCCTCATAATTGAACCATGTGGGATTTGATTCCCCTCTAAATGGGATACATAGGAGGCCTCACTAAGGTCCAAACCCAAAACCCCAAATCAATCTTATTCTCTCTGATCCATGTTCCCAGTAGAGTATTTTTCATCCTGGGAAACTGTATCCCTTCCAGGTTCCCTGAGATTCTATGACATAAGTCCCACACCAAAATTTGACTAGGAAAATTTCACCTATATTTTATAACCACATGATGTTAAATTGCATAATTTGGTCCTTATCACATTACCTTAAAAGGTATGATGTGTCCCATTAAGTGGTATCGAACTATATAGGTTTTGATTCCTTTCACAAGGATACATAGGAAGCCCATCCATGGGTCTGATCCCAACATCAAAATAACTCTCATCTATTTGGATGGAAATACACTCCAAAGCGCCCCACTCCATGTCTAGAAAACCAGCATCATCGTAATAATGACCAAAAAATCTTTAATCTATAAATAAGAGTATACCATTGATTGAGAACCTCAGATACATAAATATGATTCTAAATCCCAAAAAATCTAATAATTGATTGTTAATTTAGGGGTGAACCACATCATAGATGGGAATTAATGAAGGATTATTGAACATATCTTTAATATGTAAGAGATTCCCGAAGTAGTCAATAATTCCCCCCAAAATTGTGTGATAAGACCAACCTCCCATCCTCTCAATCGATGTGAGTTCTTAAGTAGTGTTGTCCAAAATCCCCAATGAGCACCTAACTTTGGAAAGAAGGAACCTCATGGATATAAAACCATTGGGTGTTTTGGGTTCCACAAACAAACCCATTAGAAACCATTCAGGAAAAGAAAACCCGATGTGAATTATTACAAAATTCAACCCCCCACAATCATCCGTTGGGAAAGCCGATTCTGTCAGAAAAAAATAGTGAACCTGATGTGAATACTTAAGCAAGATCACCCACCCATCATGCCTCCTTTTCTTTCAAAATGAAGGAGGTCCAAACAAGACAATCAATAATTCATGTGTTCATTCAAATGAGATGATGGTTTGATGGGATTTTCTTGTTTGTGTCTATCATATATTCATGCAATTTATATCAGAACTCCCTTAGATCTAATGGAGTCCTTCTAGTTTCTAATAGCATATTTCTTAACTACTATTCAATACTAGTCTTATTACAATCAAAGGATGATGTCACCAACCTGAAATCTTTAATTCTGGGTCTTAAACACACTTGTTTAGGAGTACTAAAAATATGGTACAATCCCAACCCTGGAGGCTTCCCGACAGGCCCTCCTGCTCATGAAGCTCCACCGATTGCCCAACCCACGACATCCGATGGTCTAAAAGCAGGAGACAACTATCACTGTCTTCAACTATTTTAGGTGTTTATCCCTAGAAGACATAGGGGTACTTAAAAATGGATACTTCCAAAAATTTCTACAGTCAACACCATGCGGTAGCGATCCATCAACACGATGAGGGAACCATCCTCGACCATCTGTCCTCGGTTATTCAGACTTGGTTGTGCAAGATAACCCGCTGGGGGTAGAAACCAGTCAACAAGGAGAATATTCACATCTATTCCCCTATAGATAAGTCCACTAACTCAATTTGGTGGAAAATTTTGAGTGGGAACATACAAACACCCACCTTAACTCAAATATCTAGAAAATTCACTTGGAATCATTCAAAGAAGACCATCACTAAAATCTAGTGGCACACCATTAGCAGGAGAATCCACTTGACTCTAATAACCAAGCCTTCTAGTATCCTTGTCTACCAGATCTTAAAGAATCCCACCAACCAATTTTGGTGTCCAACCAAAAGAAGACAAACACACCTTATTGCATTCATCAGGCTTTCCAACAGTTTCATCGTGCAACACCCGGAGAAGTCAGTCAAAAAGTCCCAATGAAAAATATAGTGCAGACCCAACTGTATTCCCCCACATATGAGTACTTACAGTATCCTCCAGAAGGAAGGGGAGGATAGGAGCAGGCACATACCCCTGATCTAAATTCAGAATGGGAATATATCCCCATTCCAGTCTTTGAATTCACCAAACATATCCTGAAAATGGTGAAAGGGTAGACACAAATACCTTCCCACATCCTATAGACCTGTGAGGAAATCATAACAGTGAAAATAATAGTTCCAAATGGATAAAAACATATCTTTTTTCTCCACAAATGGGGTGTCTCATCAGCATGCCACCTTGAAGAAGACACACACCTCTACTCCCATCCAAGATGTTAGTGGGGAAAAATCCCCTATGATACACAGACAACCGGATTGGAAATATAAACACATTCTAAAAAGAGATCATAATCCTATCCCAATAACCACTCTAAGGGAGGAACAAACCTTTGTCTATGAAAACCAATTCTCCCAACAAGTGGCCCTAGTCCCTCATAAGAAGACATCTAAAAAGAATCCTCACGAAAGGAAACTGAAAAAAAGAGATGATATATGATTTGGCACTGCTTAATGTTAGATTTCTTGAATCCCTCAAATGCTTATCTATGGAAGTTCAAGATCCTACTCTCCTGTTACCAAATTAAGGGGATAATAGTAGTAATTTAGAAGGTCCTACTTAGTCACATCACTATGAATTCTTACTTCATGACCATAATATGATCGATCTCAAGAAACTATATTTTGATAAGAGTCACAAAAACCCTCCGTATGACCAAAAGATCAAGGATAAAGAGGGTCTTCATATTTCTATAACCCACCATGGTAGTTCTCCCTATGATGGAATTTGCTATGAAAGTTCTCTCCATAGAAGTGTTTCAAATTTTCAAAAGGGTCCTCCCATTACAAATGTAGTGATGAGAAATAACCCTACCTTGAGGAACTTGGGAAAACAAGGCCAATAATGTATGATGCCTAGTCATTGGAAAGTGAAATTATTTCTCAACCAGAAGATAGTACAAGATTATGGTCATTATTTGAACCTCCTTTGGATTACTTTCCTTCCAACATAACAGAGGAAATCACCACCAATCTTACTGCTTATGATAAATCGGTAGGAAATAGTCCACTCTGGTTAGAACATGCAAAGGAAACTATAATGAAAGACAAAGAATACAAACTAAATATGAGGAAATAGATGGATAAAGATGACATACCCCTAATGTTTTGGCATTTAGTTACCCCTTAATACAACATTCCAAAGGTACTGTGGGAATATTTTGTACACGAAATCCACCTCAACATATGGAAAAACCTTCATCACTTGAGAGAAAAAGTATTACCCTATTAGGAAGATCAAGGCCATGACAAGGTAATAGAAGGAATGAAACACCAAATTGACTTGGAAGCTTTCCTAAATATATGACAACCAAATATCGAGAAACTACAAGGAGCCCTTCAGCATGCATGCCACAACGCATTAGAAAGATTGATATAAATAATCATTGATACCCCATACAATGTTCATATCAGAGGATGAAGTTAACACATATCATTAAATTTCACTACACTCCCCAACTAGAAAATCCCACTAGAAGTGGTATCATGAAATTTCATAGCTTCAGGACAACTCCAATAGAAGTACCTTGTTAATAACTAAAGATATGCTCAACAAAAATAGGCCTCAACTGACTCTAACTAACATTTAGAAATACTAGAGCATGTTGTTGAGAGGATTTGGCATCAAACATTTGAAAATATTGATCAAGCCTCCCATTCAAGAGAAGTTATCCATTAGATATCACAAATGTAAGAAATAGTGAAATAATCTTCATAAGTGGGTGAGGGTGATCCGAGTGCATACCAAATGATGCACCCATCCCATGTTTGGAAAAATAAATCCATAGAATCATAAGGGAAGCCATGATAGTATAATCCACGGTGGTTCAGTAGGAACCCCAGCCCATACGTATAGGTTCTTTTTTAACCCAACCCTTAAGGCCAACAAACTAGTCCCTAAGAGCTGATAAAGTGGAATAGGAGCAGCCCTAACCTTTAGGGATGTTTTCTTTTCTCCCCAAAAACATCTTCCTTAGTGGATATAAGTCTTTTCCCAATTAGGGGAAACACCATAGAGTAGATCCTCTTAGTTTATCCCATCTCATGAACTGATATCCCCATTAGGAACACACACGATCGAAATGTCTGGGTATTCCCTATGAATTAATATCTACCAAACATCTCCTAGAGAAATATAAAAGGAAAATAAAATACCCTGAGGAGGGTTTAGAAAGTGGCAGTCTCAAAAAGACACTGATAGAATGCCTACAAACCATTACTCATTGATGAATGTCAAAAATGCTTCCCTCATAGATTCTACAGAACACGAGGTTAGTTCAGAGGAGGAATAGGGGTAGGAAGTTCCAATTCATAATGTGGTCCACTCTGAAAAAATATAAGAAGGTGTGCATATATAGAACTAGAGGATTTCCCTAAATCCATGAATTCCTCAAATAATTCCTCACAACCCCTTCAAAAGGAATCCAAAAAAGAAAAGGGTATGGGTCAAATTTCACCTCACCTCCCTCTCAAGGAGGTTAACCCCCTTTCACTCAAGGAAAGATATACTCAAATGAAGCAAGAGATGAAATAATTGAGGAGACTCAATGTAGAACTATGTCAAGGCATCCTTCCTTCCAGATATACTCTATAATAAGATCCTCAACTTTCACTCCCAACCAGAGTACCATAGTAAAGAGGGTTCTTCGGAGCAAATGAAGTGGATATGGAACACCTAATCAACATGGGACACCAACCAAAAATATATTTGGATACTTCAATAATATATTGGGAGTTCCCCCCATTGGGTACACAACTAGAACTAATCCAGGTGCATTCTTACCAACTTTCCCCTATAGAATACACACGACATATACTAGCACTACCACCACAGATGGACCTACTAGCTATGACAACTGTTCCAGATCTAGCTCATCTATCAATCCCCTGAGGGTTTATAAATTATCTTGAGTCACTTTTGGATCGATTGGAATCCATGTAGGAACAATATGTTTCGATACAACTAGAAAAGAAACCTTATCCTAAATGGGTAGACCCAACTCTTCCCCCAATGAAGTTTGGGGACCCAAAATTTATAATTTTTAATGGTTTGGGAGACCCAAAGTAGTATTTGAAACATGTTGTCTCTCATTGTGATCCAATGATGGGGAAACCTGAACAAAAAGAAGTCGTGAAACTCTGGTTCTTTGTGCAATCACTACAGGGACCGACCTTTATATGGTACATGAGTTTTCAGGCTCAGTCAATTATAGGGTGGGAAGACCTCCATCAAAAGTTTCTCTTATAGTTCAACTAAATGTTATAGAATACAATAATCCTTGACCTCTCAAAATGTAAGAAATTAGATAATGAAAGTGTCTTGGATTTCGTTGCTCGGTGGAAAGGATGGACATACACCTTGAACCTACCACTCCCTCAAGAAGTGTTGTTGCCGATATGTATAGTGAATCATCATGATGAGATATACACACAAATTATTCCAACAAAATACACATGATGGTTTTGAGACCTTTCTGCAATCACCTAGAGAGTGGAATAAAACATAGTGGAGACTAAAGATAAGTCCTGAGTAATTCCATCATCCCAAGGAAGGAGAATAGGGAAAGAAGAGGCTTCCACTATTACACTTAAGAAGGCCCATGTACCCATTACCACATCAATTACCACACCATATCGTGATGTTCTGAATCCTAGTAATTAACAACAATACTCACCTTACCAGGATGATCAAAAAGATCAGAGGAAAAAATAATTTTAGTAGATGAAAAAAAAGGTCTATTATTTTTGAAATGACCAAGTCCCTGACTACTTAATCTTAGAATTGGAAAGCAATTTGGTCAAGTTTCAAAATACTAGGATGTCCAAAAAAGATTGAGATAAATATCTACCAAACTATTTAACCTTCCATCAAATACTGAGGCACAATATCTAGAAGTTTTTTTTTCAAATATCTCCTACAAAAAATGGTGGACTTTGGGAAAGTGAAACTAAAAAATTTACCTGATCAAGTTTCATATGTCTCTTCCACCAATCGAGAGGAGGAGAATAAATGGAAGGAAGTTAAAAATAAGGGTTTATAGAAGTTTAGTAATTGTATGGTCCTAAAAGTGATCAACCAAACTCTTACTATCCTTAGAACACAGTTGAGATAGTTAGTTGTGCCTTCAACCTCTTCCACTACAATGAAACCAAATTCATCGGAAACTCATTCCAATAAAATCTAGTCTTACAAAAAGTGAAATGGCTAGAAGATAAAGAATAAAATGTAATAAGGATATAATATAACAAAGACAAAGCTATCTTTGACTTTGGAATACTTCATGTATATAGTCCCATAAGCATGGGCACCACCCTGTTAAACGGTACAACAAGAGTCAACCTACCAAATGGAATCTCCATAAGAAGAGGAGTTGATCTTTGGTTAAATTAATGTTATTTAATAGATGGACCCATTTTTAGATGATGAGTGTGATTATGAACATCGGTTACCTATATTTGATTGGGGAACTGGGGGAAGACGCCATTAGATTTGAGGATACAGAGGAAGATGAAGTCATACCAGGATTCACCACTTTAACAGTATCCCTACTTGAACCGTCTACATGACCAAAAATCAAGGGAAAGCTATTCAGTGAGCCTAGTAGGATCAAGGATGTTCCCTTACACATGATAGGTTCTTCCCTGATATGATTATCCTAGAAGACCAGTTAGATGATGCATCATCACCTAATCAACCTCAACATGTAGGCAGACCTATCTGACCCAATCCACCAAATGAAGAAGCACCTTTAGCTCATATTACATCCACATATAGTACTCCATTTCTTAAGGTTCCTACAAAAGAACATACCCATGATGGAAAACACTAGACTTTTGACTAGAATTATGATATTTTGAAGCAATTATACTTGGTGATGGATAAGTTATCAATTTTAGATTCCTTGAGTCTATTAAAAGACCCCTAGAAAGCACTCATAGAAGCTTTGTCAAGCCCTCAATAATTTGAAGTTGAGGTTTCTTCTATTAAATTTTATCACTTAGATAATGATCCTATATAATTCCACATGGTCATCTCTTTCATAGACCAAGATGAAGATTCTGTCATATAGGGGCACATCAGGACCATGTATATATCAAGAAGGATAAATGAAATTGATATATAATGATCCTTCATTGACAATGGTTCAAGAGTCAAACTCGTTATAACAGAAACACTCTACCATATGGGTTTTAATGAATCCCAATTGTCCCCTTCCACTTTAATGTTACATGGTTTTGATAAGAATGAGAAAAATCCTCTTGGTTAAATCAAACTCAGAACTCAATTTGGGGATCTTGTTTTTGACTTAGAATTCATGGTTTTTAGGTAGAATAAAACATTCACCATTCTTCTAGGAATAACTTGGATAAATCATCATAGGACTATCCCCTGAACATACCAAAAATGCCTCAAATATTGTATAGATTGAAAATTGGGACATTTCATGGTGATATATTGTAACGCCCCGACCCCAGCTGCCCAGAGTCGGTGCATTAATTACGTAACATTGGCATGATCACAAGAAAGATCAAATCCCGAAAGACCGATTAGTTTAGTAGCCTTGGAAACACTAGATATATTCATAAGTTTTACATTACATCATAAAATGAAAAACTACTACAACAACATAATGTTTCCAACGTCCACACTATAAACCCATAATATCCCTGCAAGTCAATCATAATTTACTTCTTCACTACCTGGGAAAAATAAAACATAAAAAAGGGGTGAGCTCAAATGCCCAGTAAGGATAACAATAAAGCGGAACATTCAAAATAAGCATAAACATTTAAGGCAATGAATTACTAAAACAAAAGCCTTTTAAAAATTGAACTTCAACATAGTATGACAAAAGTAAAATGAAATAATGCCATTTACTTGTTCACATGGATATTCTACTAATCGAATAATCACATGCAATATCAATAACCACTTTCATAATGTTGGAATGCATAATGCCAAACGTTAATTTCATTGTCTAGGCCTCATCCCAAGACCTAGGGGTTACTTCTAACCGGAACCCAACCCGGAGTGCCTCTAATAACCGGACACCAACCCGGAGTGCCTCTAATAACCGGACACCAACCCGGAGTGCCTCTAATAACCGGACACCAACCCGGAGGGCATACTTTTACCAGTCCCTAACCTGGAGGGCTTACTTTAACCAGTCCCTAACCTGGAGGGCTTACTTTAACCAGTCCCCAACCTGGAGTGCTTACTTTTACCGGTCCCCAACCCGGAACATACTTGTTTAGCACATTCATCTGAAGAAAAGTTTGAAATATAACATAAACATTCGGGTTAAAACTAGCATACGAAATGTCAATAGTTTCACCATAAACTATGAATGGTATAAAATAGCACATCCACATTCAAACATATCACAAAACCTTCAATACATTATAGAAGTTTTGTATTATAATAAATCAACTTCAAATAATCATAAAATCCATCAAAGGATGTTGACATAGATGAAATCAAAATTCTTTTAAAAGAAGTATCTCCTTTTATTTTGAAATCATTTAAGATCCATATAAAATAAAACATTTTCTTTGAAAATATTCTTATAAGCTTGTAAGGAAAGCTTTGACGATTTTATAACGGCGGAAAATAACCGCACCCGCCGTATAAGTTAAAAAAAACATTCTTACCTCAATTCTGTCGAAAAGGTTAAAAAGGACCTTGTTTTGAAAACGACGGAAAGATTCCTTTATAAAACTCTTATAAAAAGTCAAACAAGGGTATAAATGACTTTAACCCATATTCTTGTAAGTAGTAAAAATGTTTTGAAATACATTTCGAAGAAACATGGATGTGGATGATAAAGAGATCCCAGTAGATTATTACGTATAATACAACCTCGGATAATGAAGAGATTGTGAAATAACCCTTACCTTGTACTTTTCCTTTGTTGGGGTAGGTTAACCTCCTTTAATTTAGGTAACTCACTTTGGTTGGAACCAAAGGACTTGTTGAAATGCTTTCTGCCTAAGGGGAAGCTTCAAGGAGGAGGAGAGGGATGTGGGGAGCTTAGTTGGGCAGAGTTTGGACGAGCCAAGTGGCTTGAGAGGTGTGAGGAAATGAGAAGGAGGAGTGCCCTTTTATAAGAGGGGTGAGGGGCACCTTTGGAAAAGCTAGAAATATTAATTTATAATAAATTCATATTCGGTTTCCAATGGCTCCAAAGTTGACTATTCAAAGGTTGAGGTGGGGATAGGTCGAAAACAACTCATCCAATAGAATTTAGACAGGTTTGAGTACTTATATTAACCTTATCTTTAAGTATTAACTCTAAGTTAATTAGTTTCCCTTTTACAATGTCTCTTTGTATTTTTATATAATATGGTTAATAAACTTACTATATACATCCAAGCGACCCCCAAGTGGTCCATTAATGAGGAACCTATCATAATATAAGTCTCTTGGCCGAACCTTAGATTTTTAGGAATTTAATATCAATTAATAATATAATATTTGTTTTAAGAACTCTTTTATGTCAATTTTGACACTATTCAATAGTTGATTTTTGTGAAACTCCTAACAGATTGATTACTTCGAAAAAAGTCAATTAAATCAATCCTAATATATCATATTATCATAGAAAATTAGTTTAATTCATTAAAAGTTTCATATTATAATTATTTGGGTATTTATAAGATCAATTATTTTAATTTTTCACTATTTTAGTAATTACTGCATCATCATTGTGTCATAAATAAAATAAATTATTTAATGTCTAAAAATTATAAATAAAATATCATTATGTAGGAAATCTTTTTATCTTTCTAATGAATATTTATAATCGAAAATCCAACATGTATAACCCTATGTAAAAATTGTTCTTCTAAAAGATGTAAGCTTATGCCATTTTTATTTTTATTTTAACTTTATTAATATAATGTGTCATTATCACTTACAAGTGGATCCATGGGGTCCCAAAATAGACCCAAAGATGCCCATGGTCGACCATGTATCAACCAATAGGGTTAATACACGTTTTAGGGTAATTTAGTATTATTATAATATTATTTTTTTAACCCTTATTTACCGGATTTACCCTTTAACCATGGTAAATAAAATATTTACCACAGTAACTTTTCAAAATGTCTAAAAATAAAAGTTACCTATTTACACAATTTGAACATCCTGATTCCAAATATGGAATCCATTTTCCTAAATTCAAAACACAGAAGTGGCAGAAATTAATTTAAAATTAATTCCCGCTGTCAAAACAAAAAGCGTGTTTTTAAGAGATAATAACTATCAAAAGATTGACACTTGTTTATGTTCGGTTTAATTGTAAAATTATGTCCAATGACCAAAATTATATTAAATGGTAAAAATATATTCTAAATATACTTTAAAACCACTAAAATTCATAATTTATCACTATTAATTATTTTGATTAAAAAAGTTGTTTTTAATTAAAATTTAGAAATTTTCACTATTCATCAAAATATGAAAGTTATCCGAAATGTACCAAAATTTCACCCTAGGCTAATTTCGATATTCTGAATCCAAAAATGAAGTCCATTTTGAAATATAAAATATATATTATTTCAAAAATTAGGTATTACTATTCACAACGGCTAGTTTAATCGGTTGTGGTGTGTGTTAAAACTCGAAGTTGCGTATAACACACGCTACTGTATTATTCAAAGGAAAGCGTACCGTGGAAGCTTGGGATGTTTCATTTTAAATTTTTTTGATGTACCCATTTAGTCAATATGTTTAAAATATTGTATTCAAAAAGGGTTCACTATTAAAAGTTGATAAAAGTGCAATACTGAAAATGAATTTGTTCTTGCATTATATCAAAGAAACTCATAATATGGATTCTAAAATTATAAGGATTATATAAAGTTTAAAATTTAGATAATACTATTCATAACCGCTTTTGAATGGCTTATTTTTGTATGTCATGGTGTGATTGAACTCGGTGTTGCGTGTAGTGCAAGTTATTTAATTATTTTGAAGAAATAACACACTATGAAATCTTGGGGTGTTACATTCTCCCCTCCTTCAATAAATTGCGTCCTCGCAATTTGAAATTGTTCTTCAAAAATAAAAGGTTGAAAATAGAAAATATATTTGTGGGAAAACCCACATCGGAAATTGGGTTACTAAAATTTAGTCTTAATATGAGGAAAAGAGAAATGAAAGGGTCACCACCAAATTATGATCTCGATTAGGAGAACATTGGTGGCAATTAGAGACATACAATTGGAGGAAAAACGTAAATATTTATAGGTAGTGATTGAGGTCATCAATCACAAACAAGTGTAAAATTGAGTTCCTTAAACTCATCAATCTATGATGATTTGAAATACCATCGGTTCAACAAAACATAGGGTATTGGGATAACACATTTTTGACGTTTCAAAATATCTTAGTTGAAATCCCACATCGAAAAATGAATTAATGAGGCCTCTATTTAAAATAAAGAGTGGAAAGTATGAAGATTACCGAAAATAACACATACTAGGGTTCCATGTAAGAAAATATGGATATGGAGGAGAAATCTAACCATCAATTATCTGACGGAGAGTGGTAGAGAACATGGCTATGAAAAGGCCAACAATCCTAAAGCCATAAATTAGTGATGATTTAAGGTACCATCTAGGACAACATTTTTGTTCTAAGTTCCTTTTATTAATGTTGAGGAATTTATTTATGAGTTTGTCTAAGATCATAAGGAGATATACTTACTTTATAATTAGAGTTTTATCTAATAATAAATTTCTTCCACAAACTCATCTTTCACTCTAAGAGATAATAGAACGTAAAAAAAAAAATTTATACAGGGTTCCAAAATAAATGAATTTATAATTCATATACCAGATCTTTTAATAAAAACTAAATTATTTAATCCAGGACATCTCGTGGGCCAGTGGTAGGTGATACACCCTTGTCGCCCTTCAGTTGCGGGTTCAAGTCTCGCAGCCTTGCCGGACGCGACGGGTTACCGCCCAACCTCCGGGTTTTCCTTTTATGGTAATCCAAAATAATCCAAACTAGAACTATCCAAAATACTTCTATCCAGACTCACAGTCCAACATTTATAAGTAAGGTAAACATAATGTAGAACCTTTTTACCCCGTAATATCATATGAATACCTTCATCATGTATTCTTTTAATACACTGAAACATCCTGAATTACCATATTCCTTATTGATTACATTCATGCTCCCTTATTCCATATAGAAAGCCGGATATACTTCATTAATCCAAAAATGTTTTAAACCCCAAAAATGATGGAATATACAAATCATTAATCAGTTCGAAGGTAGTCAAGAATATCCAATTTAATTTATCCAAAACAATCATGTATTATTCCAAAATCACTACTTCGGTATCAGAACTATATTATGGTTTATCATTCTCTCAACCATATATTTTCCAAAAATTTATCCTGCTATTGAGTCACTTTTCTTTGTTCCACATAATCTCAAGTCCTTAATGAAATAGTACTGCAGTACAATCCTTATATACTCCATAATTATTATAACAAGTACATTGTTGATACAACACTCAATTGACATAATCAACATAAGAACTCTAATCATTCCTCCTCATCTGTGGTAGTATCATAACTTGATTATTATCCAATAGCATCATTTGCGGCATAGTCTGATGACTGGGACATAGGTTCGCATAGTGTCCAAACTCCTTGCAAATGAAGCATTGTACATTTGAGACCATTTTCTCACCCTTGCAGTCACGTACTTTGTGCCCTTTTTCCTCCACACTTATAACAAACTCTCATTCCTTTCAGGCAATTTCCAGGGTGTTTCTTTCCACAGTTACCACATATGGGAAAATTATTCTTTTCCCTCTTCCCTTTATCCATCTTTCTCTCTTCCAGCCTTTTCTTCTCTTGCTTCCCTTCAAAGGCATAGGACTCAGTAAACTCTTTACTTATCTTATCAACACATGATATTATTTCTTCATATGATGATAATACATGGGTGAGTATTTCTCTTATAAATTCTAGCTTAAGACCATGAAAGATATGATCCTTCCTTCTCTTTGAATCATGTGTATTTCTGGAGTTCTCATTCCTTCTACTGGGCGCCATTTCTAAACAATGGCATAAACTAGATCAGTTTATGAATCAAAATACATAATCCCATACTTATAAAACACTCAACATAAATTGAACTATTTATGGATATAATCCATAATCATAAATATGTTTTCTTTGAGGAAGTATATACTCATAAACCCTTCATAATGATTTGTAAAGAAAGTGAGAGTTATCCTAAGCATATCCCCCGGGAGTGTCGTAACCAAGAGTGCAGCAAGGCCCGTTGTCGTGCACCAGTTCCCGTTCGAGTCTAGCTCAAAGCGGTGTTTTCGGGTTTTACCCCTAGGTACATCTGTGCCAGAGCCGCCTCTACCTGCTCGTATCCAGACAGGGATGTATTGCTCGGAAAACTCACAAAATCTCTACAATACCAAAATTCTAGGAATTTCTTTTATACTAATCCTCAAAGTTCATCTTAGTTCTACGTGCTCTAATCAGAGTTTATCTAAATCTAGCTTCCAAGGTTTGTACTAAACTTCCTCTGATACCAACTGTAACGCCCCGACCCCAGCTGCCCAGAGTCGGTGCATTAATTACGTAACATTGGCATGATCACAAGAAAGATCAAATCCCGAAAGACCGATTAGTTTAGTAGCCTTGGAAACACTAGATATATTCATAAGTTTTACATTACATCATAAAATGAAAAACTACTACAACAACATAATGTTTCCAACGTCCACACTATAAACCCATAATATCCCTGCAAGTCAATCATAATTTACTTCTTCACTACCTGGGAAAAATAAAACATAAAAAAGGGGTGAGCTCAAATGCCCAGTAAGGATAACAATAAAGCGGAACATTCAAAATAAGCATAAACATTTAAGGCAATGAATTACTAAAACAAAAGCCTTTTAAAAATTGAACTTCAACATAGTATGGCAAAAGTAAAATGAAATAATGCCATTTACTTGTTCACATGGATATTCTACTAATCGAATAATCACATGCAATATCAATAACCACTTTCATAATGTTGGAATGCATAATGCCAAACGTTAATTTCATTGTCTAGGCCTCATCCCAAGACCTAGGGGTTACTTCTAACCGGAACCCAACCCGGAGTGCCTCTAATAACCGGACACCAACCCGGAGTGCCTCTAATAACCGGACACCAACCCGGAGTGCCTCTAATAACCGGACACCAACCCGGAGGGCATACTTTTACCAGTCCCTAACCTGGAGGGCTTACTTTAACCAGTCCCTAACCTGGAGGGCTTACTTTAACCAGTCCCCAACCTGGAGGGCTTACTTTTACCGGTCCCCAACCCGGAACATACTTGTTTAGCACATTCATCTGAAGAAAAGTTTGAAATATAACATAAACATTCGGGTTAAAACTAGCATACGAAATGTCAATAGTTTCACCATAAACTATGAATGGTATAAAATAGCACATCCACATTCAAACATATCACAAAACCTTCAATACATTATAGAAGTTTTGTATTATAATAAATCAACTTCAAATAATCATAAAATCCATCAAAGGATGTTGACATAGATGAAATCAAAATTCTTTTAAAAGAAGTATCTCCTTTTATTTTGAAATCATTTAAGATCCATATAAAATAAAACATTTTCTTTGAAAATATTCTTATAAGCTTGTAAGGAAAGCTTTGACGATTTTATAACGGCGGAAAATAACCGCACCCGCCGTATAAGTTAAAAAAAACATTCTTACCTCAATTCTGTCGAAAAGGTTAAAAAGGACCTTGTTTTGAAAACGACGGAAAGATTCCTTTATAAAACTCTTATAAAAAGTCAAACAAGGGTATAAATGACTTTAACCCATATTCTTGTAAATAGTAAAAATGTTTTGAAATACATTTCGAAGAAACATGGATGTGGATGATAAAGAGATCCCAGTAGATTATTACGTATAATACAACCTCGGATAATGAAGAGATTGTGAAATAACCCTTACCTTGTACTTTTCCTTTGTTGGGGTAGGTTAACCTCCTTTAATTTAGGTAACTCACTTTGGTTGGAACCAAAGGACTTGTTGAAATGCTTTCTGCCGAAGGGGAAGCTTCAAGGAGGAGGAGAGGGATGTGGGGAGCTTAGTTGGGCAGAGTTTGGACGAGCCAAGTGGCTTGAGAGGTCTGAGGAAATGAGAAGGAGGAGTGCCCTTTTATAAGAGGGGTGAGGGGCACCTTTGGAAAAGCTAGAAATATTAATTTATAATAAATTCATATTCGGTTTCCAATGGCTCCAAAGTTGACTATTCAAAGGTTGAGGTGGGGATAGGTCGAAAACAACTCATCCAATAGAATTTAGACAGGTTTGGGTACTTATATTAACCTTATCTTTAAGTATTAACTCTAAGTTAATTAGTTTCCCTTTTACAATGTCTCTTTGTATTTTTATATAATATGGTTAATAAACTTACTATATACATCCAAGAGACCCCCAAGTGGTCCATTAATGAGGAACCTATCATAATATAAGTCTCTTGGCCGAACCTTAGATTTTTAGGAATTTAATATCAATTAATAATATAATATTTGTTTTAAGAACTCTTTTATGTCAATTTTGACACTATTCAATAGTTGATTTTTGTGAAACTCCTAACAGATTGATTACTTCGAACAAAGTCAATTAAATCAATCCTAATATATCATATTATCATAGAAAATTAGTTTAATTCATTAAAAGTTTCATATTATAATTATTTGGGTATTTATAAGATCAATTATTTTAATTTTTCACTATTTTAGTAATTACTGCATCATCATTGTGTCATAAATAAAATAAATTATTTAATGTCTAAAAATTATAAATAAAATATCATTATGTAGGAAATCTTTTTATCTTTCTAATGAATATTTATAATCGAAAATCCAACATGTATAACCCTATGTAAAAATTGTTCTTCTAAAAGATGTAAGCTTATGCCATTTTTATTTTTATTTTAACTTTATTAATATAATGTGTCATTATCACTTACAAGTGGATCCATGGGGTCCCAAAATAGACCCAAAGATGCCCATGGTCGACCATGTATCAACCAATAGGGTTAAGACACGTTTTAGGGTAATTTAGTATTATTATAATATTATTTTTTTAACCCTTATTTACCGGATTTACCCTTTAACCATGGTAAATAAAATATTTACCACAGTAACTTTTCAAAATGTCTAAAAATAAAAGTTACCTATTTACACAATTTGAACATCCTGATTCCAAATATGGAATCCATTTTCCTAAATTCAAAACACAGAAGTGGCAGAAATTAATTTAAAATTAATTCCCGCTGTCAAAACAAAAAGCGTGTTTTTAAGAGATAATAACTATCAAAAGATTGACACTTGTTTATGTTCGGTTTAATTGTAAAATTATGTCCAATGACCAACATTATATTAAATGGTAAAAATATATTCTAAATATACTTTAAAACCACTAAAATTCATAATTTATCACTATTAATTATTTTGATTAAAAAAGTTGTTTTTAATTAAAATTTAGAAATTTTCACTATTCATCAAAATATGAAAGTTATCCGAAATGTACCAAAATTTCACCCTAGGCTAATTTCGATATTCTGAATCCAAAAATGAAGTCCATTTTGAAATATAAAATATATATTATTTCAAAAATTAGGTATTACTATTCACAACGGCTAGTTTAATCGGTTGTGGTGTGTGTTAAAACTCGAAGTTGCGTATAACACACGCTACTGTATTATTCAAAGGAAAGCGTACCGTGGAAGCTTGGGATGTTTCATTTTAAATTTTTTTGATGTCCCCATTTAGTCAATATGTTTAAAATATTGTATTTAAAAAGGGTTCACTATTAAAAGTTGATAAAAGTGCAATACTGAAAATGAATTTGTTCTTGCATTATATCAAAGAAACTCATAATATGGATTCTAAAATTATAAGGATTATATAAAGTTTAAAATTTAGATAATACTATTCATAACCGCTTTTGAATGGCTTATTTTTGTATGTCATGGTGTGATTGAACTCGGTGTTGCGTGTAGTGCAAGTTATTTAATTATTTTGAAGAAATAACACACTATGAAATCTTGGGGTGTTACATATATCCCCATTCAAATAACGTGAATCAAAGTACATTGACACAGGATTCTACCATACAGAATGGAAACAATCCATGTCTAACAATATTGCATGAATCAATGCCTTGAATATTTTGGAGATGATCCAAACTAACCCTTTAAAATTGATCAGTGCAGAGTACATGCTCCCCATCAACCAAGTCGAATAGGCAGGTTCCAATTCGGGCACTCATTCGATGAATTTCATGATGTTTTCTGTGAAAACTGATCCTAGAAACGCTGAATAATTTGTCTACTCTATGAAAAGTGATGAAATACTAGATGAAACTATCTTAATTCTATCCCCCAAACTTTAACACATCCTTGTTCCATCAGCCAAGTTGGAATAATTAATCAAATTAACAAAAGTAAATGAATTTTCTCATTCTCAGTCCTTAACTTCCCCTTCAGAGATCCAAAAAGGCTTTATGAAATCAATGGAGTTAGAAATGGTTGCTTTATATTCTAGATATAAAAATAAAAACTCCTCCCATAACTCTGAAAAACCTGATCCGTCACTTACGTTCCATGAAGAGGCAGAATAGGTAAATCTTGGGGAAGAGGAAGAGGAGGAAGACCTCAGTGGTTCTCCTATAGCTTTTGAGGAAGGTGTCTCCACCACTAATGATGAACTCAAAGAAATTAATCTGGGTACAGATGAAGATCCATGACCCACTTTGATCAGTACAACCATGAATTATGAAGAAAAAGAGGTGTATAATTATTTCCTAAAGAAAAAATAGGATGTGTTTACCTGGAATTACACAGAGATGCTAGGCTTTGACCCTGAGGTAGACACCCACCACTTGGGTTTTCCAAAATTTCATCCAGGAAATAAAAAGGAATCCATAAGGACACACCCAACCCATGCCTCAAAAATTTAGGATGAAGTGGACAAGATCATAAAATATGACATTATTTGGGAGGTACAATATCTGAAATGGATAGCTAAAATTGTCGTGGTAAAGTAGAAAAATGGGTAAATCAAAGTCTTCATCGACTTCAAAGATCACAAACAACACTATCTAAAATATGACTTCCCAGTTCCGATCACAAAAAACCCTACTTGATACAAGGGATGGTTATCAATATCTATACTTCATGGATGGATATTTAGGATAAAACCAAATTCAGATAGCCCCAGAAGATGAATAAGCCACCACCTTCTGGCCCCAAGGAGTATTCTTCTATTAGGTAATTCCCTATGGATTGAATATTTCCAACACCACATACAAATTTTCCATGCATCCCATCTTCAAACCATTCTTTGGGAAGTTTGTTGAATACTACATTGATGATCTATTTGTTAATTACAAAAAATGTTCTAACCACCTGGATAACCTGGAGACTATCTTCAATAAGATATGATAATATATCCTGAATATGTACACCTTGAAATGTGATTTTAGGGTAACCTTGGGGAAATTTCTTGTCTTATTTGTATGCTATCATGACATCAAAGTTGACCCTAAGAAAACAAAATCTATCATTATCATTTCACCTTCTCAAAACCTTAAAGAGTTGAGAGGACTTAAAGGACACATGACATATATTTGGCGCTTCATATACAACCTTGAAGGAAAGTGTTTACCCTTAACTAAACTAACGGAGAAAGGTTTCACATATCAGTGGACTAGTGACTATCATAAATCATTTGAAAATATCAAGAAATACCTATTGATCCCACCAATATTAATGCCACCTATTGAGGGAAATCTTTCATTCTATATGTGATGGCCCTAGAGCGTTCAATGGGCACATTCCCTTTAAAATAGAATTCTTTTTGGAATTAAAATAACCTTTATTATCTCAGTAGAACCATGCTTAACACTGATAATCATTATTGAGAAATCAAGAAGAGCCTCCTGGAACTAATCTTCACAGTTCAGAAACCGAGGAACTACCTACTACACCACAATTTACAATTGGACTCTTGCAATAACCCACTCAAATATATCCTCATATGTCCTATGTTGATAGGATGTATAACACAATGGGTAGTTATTATGATGTAGTTTGATATAAAATTTCTGACTTAGTAAGGAGTGAAAGGCTAGGCCTTTGTAGATTTCCTTGTAGAATACCCATCTACAGAAGAAACGTTGTTAAATACTGAATTTCCAGATGATGATATATTCTCTATTAAATTTTTCCCCTGAATGTGGGAAATTTTTTTTGACAGTGCATCCTAGAGGCTAATAGAAAGGATAATGGAAGAACCCAATGTCAAAAAAGTTGGGTTAGGGATCATGTTTATCTCTCCAAAATAGTAGTTTTACCTTACTCTAGCCCGTTATTAGAAGGATGTACCAACAATGAAGAAGAATATTAGGCCCTCATTGTAGGCCTGAAACTGGAACTCCAAATACTGGTAGACCATCTAGACATGAATGAGGATTCAAAGTTGGTAATCTAGAATATCAATGGGGATTATGCCATCAAAAAATAAGATCTAATCCCTATGATTGAAAATGTCTAAAAATTAATAGAAGAATTCCCCTCGGAGCCAACATTGACCCATGTATCTTGATCACATAATGACCAAGTGTATGAATTGTCAAATGCAGCTACAACACTGGTAGATCCAAATTGGTATGAAACATTCATCATTATTTCCCATCACCAAATGGTATCAACTTTTGTTATAGTCAGAGAAGAAGAGGTTAATGAAGCAATTCCTATCCAATCCATATGGTCCTACCACTGGCTAGATGATACCCATCATAGACTACTTCCAGAATGGAGTAATCCTATCAGACAGGGCGGGGAAAGATAAAATATGACGGTGAGAAACTATTTTTTCTCTTTATAATAGATTGAATCACCCAAAAGTCCTCTATAAATGAGGCTTTTATGGATTCATTCTTAAGTGTATTGATGGATAAGAGATTCCTACTATTATAATCAAGGTTCATACTAAGGCATGTAGTGCCCATCCATCTGGATATAATCTTTCCAACTAAATATGAAGCCTTGGATACTTTTTGACTTCAATGATACATGACTGAATATAATTCACCAAGAAGTGTCATTCATAACAAGTGCATACTAACTTCATATATCAACCCCTAGAGTTTCTACATACAACCAAGTACTCCTATCCATTCACCATATGAAGAATGGTTGTTGTGGGGTCTATACCCTCTAGTTATGACCAAATCGTTAAATACATCTTAACTACTACCGACTTCTTCTTAAAATTGTCAAAGGAAACACCCCTCAAATAAGTCATGGAAAAAATCATTTTTAGCTTCATGAAATCCAACATCATTACCAGATTTCATGTCCCTCACATAATACTATTGGAAAACAACACCAAATCCTATTCTGTTGAGGTGGAGAATCTATATCAGGAGTACAATATCAAATCCAACCATTCATCCTGCTACCATACAGTGGGTAACGGGTAGATAGAGGCTTTAAATAAGACACTATCAAGCATACTCCAGAAAATTGTGGATAAAGATAAAAAATTCTTGTTCTGAAAAGTTCATGCATAATTTATAGACTTATCATAATAAAACATGTTCTACTACACATGCGACCCCATATTCACTGGTATACAGAACAAAATAATTCATTCCCATTGAGGTCTAGTTTCCATCGCTCCATGTTTCAATCTATGGTTGACTATCCACAAATGAGAAATACAAGAAATGATTGGATGAATTGGAGTAATTGAATGAAAAAATATTGAAAACCTTGCATCACTAGGAGGTTTATCAAAATCAGATATTGTGAACCTTTAACAAGAAGGTCCAACTGCATTCATTCCTCCAAGGAGAACTTTTATTGGTCCTCAAAACTCTGAGGATCCCTAGAAATAATCCTCTAAATCTTGAACCAAAGTGGTAGGGACCTTAATCCATATACAAGGTCTACTATAACTTAGATTATTTCTTAATCTCAATGGATGAGGATATCATTATGAACCTGACTAATGAAATGTTCCTAAATAAATATTTCAAGTAATTATATGACAATTTTCCTAGCTACAGGATGTTAAATTGAATAGCACCATACATTCTCCCAACTGTAAGATGTTAAACTGCTTAGCATCCACTACTGGAAAATAGAATTTTCCCAACACTTGTATACCAACGGTTCATTGAATCATTGGTATATGTTATCTTTACCAATGGTTTATGCAAACCATTGGTAAATATCTGGAACATGTGACTTTTCCCAACGGTTTTATCACACCATTGGGAAAGATGGGGAAAATATCACTTTTCCCAACAGTTTCATCAAACCATCGGGAAAAGTGGGGAAAAATTTAGTTTTCCCAATGGTTTTATAAAATGGTTGGGAAAGATTGAGTTTTCCCAATGGTTTTTAAAAAATGTTGGGAAAAAAAGCCCCAAATTCTCCAAACCCAGGCAGCGGACTCCCCACGATTCCAGAACCCTTCCGCTGGTCTCGAGAAGTGATTCCTTCGCAGAAGCACTTCAGAAGCCCCACCTCTTCCATTAGATCAGCAGCTTCCAGGTTAGAATCCTTCCATATTTTATCAAGTATATAGTTCCACCTCTTATCAAACATATCCTTCTATTCTCAACGATTTCGTTATTCCCAATTTTTAGGGTTTTTGTAAAATTTTATGATTGTTCCACGAATTGTGTACTCAAATACCTATATCGGTGTATATCCAATTAATGTTTTCATTACACATTTACATTTATAAGGGCATGTTGTCTCTTTATTGTGTTCTAATTTTAAAGATTCATAGTTTTTTTAATCTCAATGCTTCAAATATTATAGCTTCATGTATATGAACTAATAATAAATTGTTTGTAATATTTATTGATATTATTTCATGAAAATCACTCCTTTCATTAAGATCATATCAAACATGAAGATCTTGTTCATCTTAATTTTAGTACGCTATGTGTATTATATAACAAGTATGTATCATGTTTATATCAAAATCTATATATATATATATAATGACACACTGTTCACTTATCCTTTGCACAATAGAACATATGGAGTATCTTCTTGAACTTTTCAAAATAGTATATGGTCCCTAATTAGTACTTCTTCCTTCTTCATGAAACTAATTCACAGATTGTCAAATTCACAATATTAGTGAATCTTAGTTTTTCTAATATAACCATTAATCATTCTGCCTTCGACATCATACATGTGTTATTCAATCACCTTATTAAATCATAATGACCATTTACACTGATTTGGGGTTCCTCAAAATGCTTGGTAAAATCAGAAAAATGCATGTATTGAATCGTGTTTCTCATATGGTTTCATGGATACAAGTTCATCTCAGAAATCATGACTGCGTGGTTCAAATATCACGAGGACCATGAGATTATTATTCTTCACACAAATGAAGTTGTGTTATGCAACTATGTGTTTTTTTACTTTTGATTTGGCCGAAAGGGGAGCTTTGTGGTCATTAATCATGGTTGTGGGTGGTTATTTAGGATGTAAGATAGTATGACTTCATTTTACATGATATATCCAATATTATTATTGACTTATTTTCAATTTCATTATCTTTAACAAGTGATGTTATTTAATAAGTTGTTATTAATGGTTGTAATAATGGCGATATGGTATAAGGGTTCATATAGTGTGTATAAGGGTTCACATGGTGTGTATAATGGTTGACATGGTATCAATGAACTCAAGTCATTAATTTAAGCCTTCATTATCACTATCATGTAAGAAATTGAATGATGTAAACCCATCCTCACATGATTTCTTACCTTAGATAGTGTCCAACATATGGAATATGAGCTTTTGAATTCATCAGTTAACCGGGATCATATATTCCATTTCCCCCAAGATGACTGTACTAATATAACATTAGGGTCAACTAAATATGGTTATCATTGTACGTTGTATATTATGTGTCCTTCTTGGCCAATACTCACTTTTATGAGGGTGGGGTTCTTTTCACTAACCATTCTGGCATGTGTAGACAACCATAAAAATGTTAGATAAGTCACAAGTTTAATTCAGTAATGTTGTTATCATTTACATACTTTATTATTAATTTCAAATTTAAAAATAAATGTTTTTGTCTATACTTAATGAAATTAAATATTTTTATCAGCCATGAACAACCTATTAGTGTAGAAGACTAAAATTTATTCACCCATGGGGTGCGCTTGACTTGGGGAAGTAATTGGGAAATGAAATGTATGACCATAGAGGTGTCAATAATGAGTTATTGAACATGAGTGAATGATTTGGGATGCCTATAACACATGATGGGACCTGATCCATGTGACTCTTATAGACCTAATGAAAATGAATATAAATAAATTTTAATTTAATTTATGAGTACTTGTTCTTTACATTATTTTAATAGTTCACTACATCGACTATAAACTTCTTCCTTTATCATTTACTTAAATGTATTTTATATTAAAGTTCAATCCGATTGAATTGTTTATGACAAAATAACTTATATAAATTCTTTTTACAGAATGGAAAAAAGTTGTATGTATGAAACTGATCGGATCTCAAGTGATTTTCAAAACAATTTATAGAGATTTATAGATTTTCCATTTCAAAATGCTTCAGATAGTGGTCGCATACACTTCCCATGTTCCAATTGTGTTGGTAGACCTTGGTTGAACCATGAAGAAGTCAGCTACAACATAACAAAAAATGGTTTTCAAGAAAATTATTTTGTGTGGTATCACAATGGGGAGAAAATGAAATCTCAAATTGGTGATGATCGAAATGAAAGGACTGGAATGAAGAATTTTTTAGATGATCGGTTTCCATTTATTCGTCATCATAAAAAAGAAAGGATTTCAAATCAAGAAGACTTTGATATGAGGACAACTGATGCATCTAGTGAAAATGATGATATTGATAGGGTGAAAAAATTGAATGATGCTGCCACGACTCCAGTTTATCGACAATGCGATAAAATGAAAAAGCTGGAATTTTTAATCTGATTGTTTCATGGGAAAACTATGTATGGGATTTCTAATACAGTAATCGATTACATTCTTACCCTCTTGAAGGATTTAATTCCAGATGATGCAGATATTCCCTCAAACCACTATATGGAATGGAAGTTAGTTGAGGAACTTGGATTTTCAAGAAACAAAATTCATGCTTGCCCGAAAGATTGCAGTTTATTCTGGGAGGAAACCGTTGATCGAAATGATTGTATAAAATGTGTCACATCCCACTAGAAGTCAAAATATAATGGAACACCATCACACATTCCACAAAAAGTAATGTGGCACTTTCCATTGATCCTCAGACTCCAGAATCTTTTTATTTCTGATGAAATATCAATAAAAATGAGATGGCATGATACCAAGAGAAAGAAGACTAATGATGAGTTGGTTTATCCTGCAGATGGATTGTAATGGCATAGATTTGATGCTCGACATCCTAATTTTGTAGCTGACGTGCGTAATGTGAGGATGGGTCTTTCATGTGACGTTTTTAATCAGCTTGGGCATATGATTACTTCACACAACACATGGCCAGTTTTTATACACATTTATAATCTTCCCCCATGGTTGTGTATGAAAAAACCTTTCACTTTCGTGGGTATACTCATATCTGGTCTTTCTGATCTCAACATTGATATTGATGTATACATGAAACCTTTAATAAAATAGTTGAAACTTATTTGGGATGTGGGTGTGTGCACATACGATGCATGTTCGAAAGACATATTTCAGATGTGTGCTGCAATTATGTGGACGATCAATGATTTTCCGGCTTATGCAATGATGTCTGGATGGAACACGAAGGGAAAACTATCATGTCCAGTTTTTATGAAGAATACACGATCCAGAAGACTGAAACATCGCTGTAGTTTCAGTTTTATGGGACATCGACGATTCTTGCCAAAGGATCATCCATATAGAATGAATCATCAAAGATTTGATAATACTATAGAGACCAATGATCCACCTCAGCGTATGTCTGGAACTGATGTTCTTAATGAATTGAAAGATTTCAGTTTTTCATTCGGGAAGGGTCAAATGAAATTTGGAAAGAGAAAGAATGTTTCCACTGAAACTAGTTACAATTGGAGGAAGAGGAGTATCTTTTTTGATTTTCTTTATTGATCAACCAATTTGTTACATCATTGCTTAGACATAATGAATATTGAAAATAATATATGCTAAATTTTTCTTTCGGTTCTTCTAAATTTCAAGGGGAAGACAAAAGATGATTTACGATCTCGGCGTGACTTGGTGGATTGGGGCATCAGACCAGAATTACATCTTGTACGTATCAGTGAAAATAAATGGAAACTTCCATGTGCTTCTTATGTGATGAAACCTATGAAAAAAAAAACAATTTCTGGAAGTATTGGAGACTATTAGAGTTCCTGATGGCTATTCAAGAAACATATCTAAACGGGTCAACATAAGAGAGTTAAAGCTAAAATATTTGAAGACTCATGATTATCACGTTCTACTGCATGAGTTTCTTCCAATATAAATCTTTCATCTTTTTTCCAATAATGTAAGGGTGGCTGTTATTCGTTTGTTCCATTTGTTTAGAGATCTTTGTGCTAAGAAGTTTTCCAAGTCTTTCTTGAAAAAAATGTTGACAGATGCCCTATAAATTTTGTGTGAGTTGGAGAAAATATTTCCTCCATCATTTTTCACATGCATGCTGCATCTGACTGTCCATATTCCCACTTAAATACTTCTTGGAGGACTTGTTTCTTTTCGTTGGATGTATCCAACTGAAAGAAATATGTTCACATTAAAGTCTTATGTCTGAAACAGAAATCATCCCAAAAGTTCTATCGTGAACGGTTTCCTGGCTCAAAAATGTATGGATTTATGTTCGATGTATTTGTCTGATCTTACTACAAGATTGAACAGACCAATGAGAAATGAAGAAGAACAATATGAGAAAATTGAACCAAGTTTTCCGTCACTTCCTCAAACAGGAGGAATTACTGGATCATATACATTGAAGACATTAAGCCATGAAGAGCGGGAGATGGCACATCGCACAGTTTTGTTCAACTATGATTTGTTCGATAACTATATCATGTAACTAAATTGATTATGTATATCTCACATATATATTTGTTAAACTATTCATATTTTTTATCTACAGGGAACATAAAACAATAATAAATAGGACGCATTGTTCTTTATCTTTGGGAAGGAGAGTGACTTTGCATAGCGAAGAGTTTTCTTCTTGGTTAAAATTGAAGGTAAAAATATTACTATTTAAATTAATTATTTCAATATTTAATTAAGTTTAACAGTCATTTATATTGCAGGTATTGAGTTTTTCTGCTGACTCTGTCTCTGAGGAAATAAGAGCTTTGGCTTTTGGTCCTAATACCGTGGTTCGTGACTGTAAATCAATTGTTATCAATGGGTAAAAATTTATTGTCACTGAACGAGAAAATAACATGGGAACACAACATGATGGTGTTATGGTTACTGCCACAATAGATTGTTATACCAGTGTATCAGATAGTAGAACATGATTTGAAAATGTGGGTTATTATGGAGTCATTGAGAAAATAATAATATTGGATTATTAATCTCATGGACGAGTCACAATGATGAAATGCCATTGGTTTGATTCGATGACGATACATGGCACATTTATTGATGATTGTGGATTTCGAGTAATTAATATGACTCGCACTCTTGCAACCGAAGAACCATATGTGTTGGCATCAATGGCTAAAAAAGTTTTTTACGTCAAAGACCAACTTCAACCTGAATTTTGTGTCATAGTTGAAGTAATTCCAAGACATATTTTTGATGATGGTGATGATGGAATTGACACTATCCCTATTGCCATTGGAACCAATCCATTTATTTCTTTTGATGAATCCAGTAGCTCAATTGTAAGAATTGATTGTGAACCTGAATTTGTGGTTGAAAATATATATAATCATTCATCCATGTTCTCAATTCTTTTGGTTTACCTTGAGTTGGGTTATTAAGGTTGGTAATATTCAAATTGATTTAGTATTGATCACAAATATGTTTTAGCTGACTTGACCGTTATGTGAATTTTCAATGTTTATTGGTTTCTGTTTTATTTGAATTGCATTTTCTAATTTGGAATTGAACTGTTTTCAAACCTAGACAAACAATATTTCTAACTTGGTGAGCATTACAACTTGTATGAGTAATTAAATTCATTCAAGCTCTTATAAAAAAATTGATAGCTAAACTACCAATGAATCCCTCTATTCCCTCAAATATTTAGTTTTTTGGTTGACACATTAGTTTCATTTTTCTAATTAATTACATATTTGTTTTCAAAATCAAGAAATGTATCCAATTGAAGAGAGACGAAGGAAAAAACTGATGGAGAACAATCATTGGATGGCGGAGATGGGCGTTCCACCATTAGTGCCTACAGTGAGTACTTTATTTCAAATATATATATATTTAAAGAATATATAATTTCATGTGATTAATTTTTTTGTAAATATTTTTGTAGGATCCACCTATACGTCAACAGTTATTTGACGAGGAGCCTAGTACTGGTCCTAGTACTCTGGATGGTGGTACGAGGAGGGTTCATAGCAGAGGTGGACGATCAGCTGCGCGTTCCCGACTAGACCCTGCCCCTCCCACTGACATGTCATCCTTCCCACATTCTGACCTCGGTGTGTCATTAGGGACACATGAGATATTTAGGCCTCCCATGTTTTTGCTACCTTCTGCATCTTTTGTCCCATCATTTTCACATCCCATGATGATTCCCACTCCCCAGTCAGAATCTGGTCATACTGCTGTCCCATCTTCTTTTCCTTCTACTTCTATCTCCCAAAGCTTCTATATTCTATCATCTTTGACTCCTGTTCCACCACAGGGTGTTCCATCAGTTTCTGTGGATCCGGCGGCACTCAGTGATCGGACTGGCACAGGTATATTT
This sequence comes from Viscum album, assembly GCA_963277665.1. Taxonomy (NCBI): domain Eukaryota; kingdom Viridiplantae; phylum Streptophyta; class Magnoliopsida; order Santalales; family Viscaceae; genus Viscum; species Viscum album. Next base: position 338,756,456 of record OY728127.1, on the reverse strand, counting down.
ATAAAACCCTAACAAATTTTTATAGCAATATTTATTTTCATTATAACATGTTTTGATAAAATATTTGTTTTTCTTTCATAAAAGATACATCTACTGATAAGAGGTGGGGGTGGGGGCGTACATGCATGCGTTCGGTGTGGAACCACCACACAGAGGTTATGGTGGATTACAATGAAGACAACCATATGGTTGAGAAATCAGGGCAGCAATGTCGGAGTTTTTTGGTGACCCTTGCCAAATACTCTGACATCATTCCCGTCAGCCTGTTGTCATGGAGACATTTGCCACATGAGTTCAAGGATAGAGCTTGGGCATAGATATGGGTAAAAAAATATGTTGTATTTAATTCCATGAATTATTTTTGTATTTATATGAATTAATATTTTTATGTCAGCTTCGATTTAATTTTCCCGATAGTGAGGGTGCTCGAGCGGAATGTCTAAAGGATTTAGGCGAGATTTGGAGAGCCTATAAGCATGAGTTGTATAATGGCTGGCGTGCTAGAGTTGGCACTGATTTAGAGGCGGTACCAGTCATGGATGATTGTACTTTAGAGTAGTATCGTCAGATGATTACTCATTGGACAAGTACCCAGTTTAAGGTATGAATTACATTTGAGGTATTTAAATAATAACTTTCATGTTTTGAATTAATATTATCCTTTGAATTGTCTAATTTTATTTAGGAATCATCTGTAAAAAATAAAAAAAACATTGATTAAAAAAATACCTCCACACACTAGGACGTACGACGATGCTAGATCATGAGAGGAAGTAGGTATGACAATTTTTTATAAATTTTCTTTTACGACTTAAATTTTCTTTTTTTTTTCTCAATTATTTAATCGTTTTCTAAATTTTTCATATAAATTTAGTTTTCAATGTCATTGTAGAGATAAATATAGAATATTGAAGGACATGTGCCTCAAGAAAAACTGTTTTTCTTGAGTAGATGGAAAAAGGATGGAAGTGCCGTCAACGAAGTGACTCAACAGCAGATTGTAAGTTTTAATCTGTTGATTTTATATTTTAATATCTATTTTGTAACTTAATAATATATTTATATTTGTAACAGGTTTCTTTAGAGGCCCTCGATACCTAAGAACCGGACAATTTTGGGCCAACAGATCACTTACATTAGGTGTTGGGAGAGGAGCATCCTGGAAGAGTACGCTGCCGACCTAGGATAGGCCCGAAAAGGTATTAGCCCTCCTCAGGTATGAGATGTAGTGCCACCGAGATGCAGAAAGTTAGGGCACATGCAGAATAGGTTGAGAAAAGGGCCACAGAGACGACATAACAGTCTGCTAGGGAAAACAGTGCATTTATGAAATTTATTGAAGTTCTACTTCCAACACTTCCAGCAGAGGCCAACCCAGCTTTTGATGAGTATATTTCATCGATACGTTCTATATATGGTGCACTAGGTGGCAGTTATAGTGGTGGTCAAGACGATGTTTAGCTTGATGATGATGATGGTGAGGAGTCTGATGCGGAAGAGGAGGGAGATGAGGAGGGCGAGGCGGGTGGCGAGGGTAAGGATGAGGGCGAGGGTGAGGAGGAGGGTGCTGAGGAGGGCGAGGACGATGATGGGGATGAGTAAAAGGGTGATAATGATTATGATGATCATGATGGTGATGTGGGAAAAATTTATTCATTACATTTTTGACTAATATTACTGAGATTTGATATTTAATCTATTCTAGTTGTTGGTTTTATCTAGACTCGTAGTATAGTATTAGAGTTGAGTTATTTTTATATATTATCTATTTTAAGGATTTGTTTTGTCTATTAGTGGTTGTGTGTTTGGGAACCCCCTCCTTCCTGGACCTTGGACAACCCCCCACCATCCTCCTTGGACCCCGTACACCCCCCCAGACAGCCCCCGAACAGCCCCCCGAACAGCCCCCCCGGACAGCCCCCCAGATAGCCCCCCAGACAGCCCCCCTGACAGCCCCCCCACCCTCCTCCTTGGACCCCGTACAACCCCTCAAACACCCCCCCAGGATCAGTATAAGTGTCTCTCTTTTGTTTAAAATAGACAACATTTTAAGTATATATGGAAAACCGACCAAACTCTTTCTGTTTCCTTTGAAACTTTAGGAGAACGATCCATGGGTCATATGTGATGTGTACGAATCAACCCCGCCTCAATCGGAGACGCGGTGTGGCCGGCACCACTCAAAGTGTCTGTATTTTGTTTCAAAAGGACGTCATTTTAAGTGAAAAACATCAACTGGCATACAGAAAACAGACCAATTGCATTTGGATTGTGTCTATACTTTAGTACAACGATCCACGGGTCATATGTAATGTGTATGAGTCAACCGCGCCTCAATCTGAGGTGTAGTGTGGCCGACACCACTCTAACTGTGTCTCTTTTGTTTAAAATGGACAGGATTATAAGTGAAAAGAACAACTGACATACGCAAAACCAACCAAACGCATTGGAAATGTGTTGATGATTTAGGAAAACGATCCATGGGTCATATGTGACCTGTATGAGCCAACCTAGGCTAAATCTGAGTCGTGGTGTGTCTGGGATCAGTCTAAGTGTCTCTCTTTTGTTTAAAATGGACAACATTTTAAGTACATACAGAAAACCAACCAAACACATTCGGTTTCTATTGAAACCTTAGGAGAACGATCCATGGGTCATATGTGACATGTAAGAATCAACCCCACCTCAATATGAGATGCGGTGTGGCCGAAACCACTCAAAGTGTCTGTCTTTTTTTCAAAAGGACGCCATTTTAATTGAAAAACATCAACTGGCATATGGAAAACTGACCAAACGCATTTGGATTGTGTTGATACTTTAGAAAAACGATCCATGGGTCATATGTGACATGTATGAGTCAACCCTGCCTCAATCCGAGGCGCGGTGTGGCCGAAACCATTCTAACTGTGTCTCTTTTGTTTAGAATGGACATGATTATAAGTGAAAAGAACAACAGGCATACAGAAAACCGACCAAATGCATTCAAAAATGTGTTTATAATTTATCCCAATGATCCATGGGTCATATGTGACCTGTACAATCCAACCCAGGCTCAATCCAAGTCGCGGTGTGGCCAGGATCTGTCTAAGTGTCTCTATTTTGTTTAAAATGGACAACATTTTAAGTACATACGGAAAACCAACCAAACGCATTTGGTTTCCATTTAAACTTTAGGAGAAATATCCATGGGTCATATGTGACGTTTAAGAATCAACCCCGCCTCAATCTGAGACGCGGTGTGGCCGGAACCACTCAAAGTGTCTGTCTTTTCTTTCAAAAGGACGTCATTTTAATTGAAAAACATCAACTGGCATACGAAAAAATGAGAAAATGCTTTCAGAATATGTTTATACTTTAGGAAAATGGTAGATGGGTCATTTGTGATGTGTACGAGTTAACCTTGCCTCAATCCGAGGCACGGTGTGGCGAGATCGCTCCTTGTGTATGTATTTTGTTTAAAATGGATAGGATTATACGTGAAAAGAACCACTGACATATAGAAAACTGAACAAACGCATTCGAAATGTGTTGATTCTTTAGGAAAATGATCCATGGGTCATATATGACGTGTACGAGCCAACCCTGCCTTAATCTGAGGCACGGTGTGGCCGGAATAACTCTAAGTGGCTCTCTTTTGTTTAAAACGGACAACATTTTAATTACATACGGAAAACTGGACAAATGGATTCTGATTGTGTTGATACTTTAGAACAATGATCCATGTGTCATATGTGACGTGTACGAGTCAACCCCGCCTTAATCTGAGGCGTGGTGTGGCCGACACCATTCATAGTGTCTCTCTTTTGTTTAAAATGGACATGATTATAAGTGAAAAGATCAACTGGCATATGAAAAACCGACCAAACGCATTCGAAATGTGTTTATTATTTAGTAAAATGATTCATGGGTCATATGTGATGTGTACAAGTCAACCCCGCCTCAATCTGAGGCACGGTGTGGCTGACACTATTCACAGTGTCTCTCTTTTGTTTAAAATGGACAGGATTATAAGTGAAAAGAACAAATGACATACGAAAAACCAACCAAACACATTCGTATTCTATTGATGGTTTAGGTCAATGATCCATGGGTCATATGTGACGTGTATGAGTCAACTCGGGCTCAATTCATGGAACGGTGTGGCCGGGATCACTCTAAGTGGCTCCCTTTTGTTTAAAATGGACAACATTTTAAGTACATAAGGAAAACTGACCAAATGCATTCGGTTTCCATTGAAACTTTAGGAGAACGATACATGGGTCATATGTGACGTGTAAGAATCAAAACTGACTTAATATGAGATGCGGTGTGGCCGACACCACTCAAATTGTCTGCCTTTTGTTTCAAAAGGACGTCATTTTAAGTGAAAAACATCAACTGGCATACGAAAAACCGACCAAACGCATTCGGATTGTGTCGATACTTTAGAACAACGATCCATGGGTCATATGTGACGTGTACGAGTAAACCCAACCTCAATCCGAGGCACAGTGTGGTCGACACCACTCTAACTATGTATCTTTTGTTTAAAATGGACATGATTATAAGCGAAAAGAACAACTGGCATACGGAAAACTGACCAAACACATTCGGAATGTGTTGATAATTTATCACAATGATCCATGGGTCATATGTGACCTATACGAGGCAACCTAGGCTCAATATGAGTCGTGGTGTGGCTGGGATCAGTCTAAGTGTCTCTCTTTTGTTTAAAATGGACAACATTTTAAGTACATAAGGAAAACCGACGAAACGCATTCGGTTTCCATTGAAACTTTAGGAGAAAGATCCATGGGTCATATGTGACATGTACAAATCAACCCCGCCTCAATAAGAGATGCGGTGTGGCTGTCACCACTCAAAGTGTCTGTTTTTTGTTTCAAAAGGACATCATTTTAAGTGAAAAACATCAACTGACATACGGAAAACCGAGCAAGCGCTTTCGGAATATATTGATACTTTAGAACAATGATCGATGGGTCATTTGTGATGTGTACGAGTTAACCTCGCCTCAATCCGAGGCATGGTGTGGCCGGTATCACTCCTGGTGTATGTATTTTTTTTAAATGGACATCATTTCAGGTAAAAATATATGGTATACAAAAAATCAATCAAATTATGAATTGAATTTCGGATTCCACATATAATTGTCATCTAAATTTTAAATTGAATTCTAAATGAATTATGTATGTTTATAATTACGTTATGAATTCTAATTTAATTATGGATGTGTATAGTTCTAGGATGCATTATATGTTAAATGTGTATGAATTTGTTCTCTATATGTATGTGTTAGTTGGTTATTGCAGGTAAAATAATTGTATATATATGTGTTAGTTTATTGCAGGTATAATAATTGGATTGAAAATGGGAGGGAATGCACAAAATGAGGCATGTTGTCCAAATTGCAGAGCTACTGAGAAAATTGCAGGCTGCTGTGCAATTTTCACAGCATAGGCTATGCCAATGGTTTCAAACCGTTGGTAAAAAACCTTTCACAACGGTTTCTAAACCATTGGGAAGAGGAGAATCCTTGGGATTTACCAATGGTTCAAGACAAACCGTTGGGAAAAACTATCCCAATGATTTGGCACAACCGTTGGGATAGGTTAGGCTTTCCCCACCCTATACCAATGGTTTATAGTAAACCGTTGGGAAAATATTTCCCAATGACTTACTTCCCTATGGTTTGAAGAATAGTTGGTATAACATATACCAATGGTTCTATAGACTTTCCCAATGGTTCAGAACCGTTGGGAAAGACTGTATTTCCAGTAGTGATCATCAACCTTATTGCATGATGATAAAATTCATGACATAAGGTCTTAGTTGTATGACCCAAAACTTCAAAACACCATTCTTACTCACCGCATAACATTAAATTTCCTTATTTATGTCTGTCTCACTGAACATTAAGAAACACCCAAAATGACACGAGATGAGAAACTCTTCATGGTTCCTTAAATATAGGCCTCTATCTTAGGTGTAAGTCGTAATCACATCCCTTTAACCCATTAACGGGTTAAGATTCCCTCTTGGCCAGACATGAGGAAGAAAATATGGGTTGTCTCTCATTCCTAATACCCAATAATATCAATTCCACTTTATAATGACACTTGGGCCCCCTTTATGGGTATAAGTCCCATCATTATCATGTTATTACCTCATGACGTAAAACTGCATGGCCAATGTCCTCATAGCATGACAATAAACTGATGATCCTTTTATGAACTACGTGTGTCTTGATTCTCATTCCAATGAGATATATAGTGACATAAGGACCTCCTGTCCCAAGTATAACCATGATTAAGGAAAATAAAACCCAATTTTCCCCCTCTACATGAATCAGATCTATAGAAGGAACTTTTCAAGAAGTTATGGCTTGATTCTCATTACAATGAGAGGTGTAGTGACACCTATACCTCATGTCTTGGGCCCAAACATCATTATATAAAATATTTAACCCCATTTTACCCACATCCAAACCTAATTGATGTGGGGAAATATTTTCAAGAACTACATGTGGCTTGATTTTTTCTCTGACAAGATATATAGTGACACATGGGTCTTACCCCTGGTCTAGCTACAATACCCCTTTTCACATCAGGAAGTCTACATCCATGCCGCATGATGTTAAATTGTATGGTTCTTCAAGAACTAAAATTTTCTTTATTTTCATTCCAACAAAATTCGTAATGACACTGAAATCTCCAATCGCGGGTCCATCCATGACCACAAAGAAAAATTCACCCTTTTTCCCTATGTATGAACCAGATCTACCCAAGGAACCTTTCCAGAACATATGGCTTGATTCTCATTACATTGAGATACATAGTGACACATAGAACTCATTTCATAGGCCTAACCATCATTATAGAAAATATTAAATCCCCCTTTATGCATTTAAAATACCGATTGATTTGGGGAAAATTATTCAAGAACTATGTGTGGCTTGATTTTTGATCTAGCAAGATACATAGTGACACCCAAATATCTAATCCTGGGCCCAACCATAATAAAAAAAATCCCCCACTCTAACTATTTGAGTGATAACTTCATAGATAACCTTTCAATAACTACGCATGGCTTGATTATCATTCCAGTGAGATACATAGTGATGCCCAGATTTCCATCTTTGGGTCCAACCACAACATGTACTTTCATTCACAATGGTTCATCTTCATCCTCACTACATGATGTTAAACTTCATGGGATTTCAATAACTACATATGGATTGATTATAATCCTAATGAGATATGTAGTGACACTTAGATCATAACTCCTATCCCAACCGCTATAGAATCTAAATAACCTTATCCTTCACTTGTGTCTCCTTTGTTTCATGGAATAAAACTTTTTCCACAACTTGTTTATCAAACTGATCATAGATCATGTGGTCGTAGTAGTTTTGGTAAATAATTCCCTGCATAAGTAAGGCATATCAATTCACATTGGGGTTATCATGGTCCTGGATATAAGACCTTAAAAGGCACACCATATATCATCCTCACATGATAATAATCTACATGATTTCCTTAAGAACTATGTGTAGATTGATTCTCATATAAATTAGATATATAGTGACATCAAGATCTTTGAACCTATACCCAGTCACAATACAATGTGGGAAATACCCCCACTCTCCTATGTATGAGTTATATCTACATGAGAGGATCCAATATGGTTTCTCACCCTATTTATGAGATCATATTTAGCCACCCATTTCCGTCCCATATGAATTAAATTAGTGTGGGGAATCTTCATTTTATAACTACATGTGTATTGATTATTTATCCAATAAGATACATAGTGACACCCATGTCCTATACCCTGGTCCAGCCGAAATCATGTCAAGTAACCTTCATCCTTACCGCATGACATCAAACTGTACGATTAATTCCTTGTCACATGACTTCAAACTTCCCTTTCTTCCGCATACAAACAGAGATATGCGAAAAAGCTCTTTATTTGGGTCCCCTCATTTGGGGATCTGCTGAGGAAATAGAGATTACCCTTCAACATAAGAGTCAGATATATGCAAGAGACTTTTCACTTCCTAGACAATATCAGTCAAACAGATTCCCTTTTGTTTATATATATCCATTCCACACATCATAATCATAATATTGGACACTTTAGGATCTTTATAATATTTCTCCATCTCCCAGTGAAAGAATGTTTGATACCTAAGGACTTATTTTCTGAACTATACTATAACACACCCCACCTAGATTTTCATAAAGTAGCCCAATAAATGGGGGTTTTCAGCCGAAGGATACCACTATTGACTATAATGTAATATGACCCAGTTGTATTTGCATAAAACAACCCATAAAATGGGGATTTCAACTAGTAGTAAGTTAACATTTGGGAGAATATTCTTCTATCCTTGTAAGCTTTGATGGCATTATGTTGGAACCCATGATTCAAATTTAGTCTACGGCCATCCCCATCATATTTTTTCTATATCATTCATTTTGATCTAAAAACCCCTAAGACCATGGTTTAAAATTTTCTCCCTTATCTTTGAAGTATGTAGGATTGATCTTGGCTTAGTAGGATATATATCACCTATCGTTTCCATAATGATATGGTCCTAGACATATGAACTAAAACTACATGCACCATATTTCTTATGATTGGGTTAGACCAGTGTAGGGAACCTTTTTCTATAATTATCTATTAATTTTCACCTAAAAGGATACTCCCATATTCAGGTACTTTCTTTCCACAAACCAAACTCCATGCTTGGAGAAATTCGAATCTTCATAAAATTTTTCCATCCATCATCAATATAATTTCTAAATTCCTGAGAACTTATTTTCCTAACTATGATGTAACATGCCCCAATTGGATTTTCTTAAAGTATCCCACAAAATGGGGTTTTCAGCTAAAGGATGCCATTATTTACTATTCTATAACACTTCCCGGTTTTCTTTTCATAAATTATCCCACAAAATTGGATTATAAATCAGTGGTAACTTCGTCCTCAAGAGATACCTCCTCTATCTCTATAATCCCTTCCCCTATTCCATGTTCTTGATATTTAAATCCCAATATTACAACTTATTACATTCCCTTAAAACTGAATATAATAGTACATTTCCAGACATATTACCCTGAATGAGATGATCATTAACTTTTAGGTCAAATCTAAACACCTTAAATTATAGCCCCCATAATGTCCTTGCAGTATGAATTTAAACTGAATATCATAATTTCATTTATATATGTCTCTAAACTAAACAAAATAATTTCCTCACCATAAGATGTTAAACTGCATGGTCAATGTCCTAGTAACATAACATTAAACTGCATGATGTTTCAACCTCTATCAAGAATAGGCCTTCCCCCTGACATCAATTGTTTAAAAAAATTTACCCTCTTTCAATCAATCCAAATATGTGTATGAGTAGTTTCCCATTCAGAAAAAATTCCAAAATAGATCCTCTCTTCATTCTTAGACACCTTCCTTTGGAAAAACCACTCATCATTGCCTTGAGAAATCTGAATCTCTATAAAATCCCTTTGTTCATCAACAATAAAATGGTAGATGTCCTGAGAACTCCTTTTCGAGACTATCCTATAACATGACCTAGTTTTCTTTGCATAAGGTACCCCATAATATTGGTTTTTCAGTCAAAGGATTCCACTATTGACTATGCAACAACACGCCCTAGATGGATTTATATAAAGAATCACAAAAAATGGGTTTTTCAACCAGCGGTAACTTCACCCTCGGGAGAGTCCTCCTTTATTCACCAATACCATTTTTTAGATCCAAAAACCACAAATAAATGGATTATGATTCCCCATCAGTCATTTGATGAATGTTGGAACATTATCATCCCATAAATGTTTTTTGGGTCATCATTTCAAAACATTTTGTCAAAGATATTAGAGCTAAAACACTAGTCTCACTAGTTCAGATTTCATGAATTTAAACTTACCACAAAAGAGACATAGTAATCACTAGATTTAGAACCTTAAAATAGAACTCTAGAAAATAAATTCAATTCTCAGCTCACTAGACCTGTACTCCATGTGGTCTAGGAAAAAATTGAGCAATGAAAAGAAATAGGCATAAAACCTACTAGGATGAGAACTTGAAAAGGAAAGTCTAATAAAAAGATGAGTCTCACCTACTAAGTCTTACTTACACAATAATTAGAAAAAAATTAATGCGATGACACAAAAGACACAAAGTTTGTGAGGTAATTCATATAATATTAACAATAGTGGGACTATGCAATCCAGGACATATGGATTAAGAAAAAATCAGAGCACTCTCTCATCCTTGTCATTATAGTTATAAAAAATGAAATTGAATCAAATGAATCATTTTTCAATGTTTTATTACAAGTACAGTAAGGATAAAAATTCAAGAACAAGTGATTGAAAAAATCCGTTTCATTTATGATTAAAAATGTATGGGAAATTCTACATGCGGAAGCCTCTCTGATAGGTTTTTTAGTTTTTCCTCAAAAAAAGATTTGGTAAGTTGAACTAGACCCTGATAAAATTCCATAGCTTGATAAAGCTCAGACGTTTGTGCAGTAGCGACCTCCTAAGATTTAGGGATCTTCTCCAACTCTGCACCAACAACATCTCTTATTTGTTCCAAAGCCTCTACCAAGGATTGGTAGAGTTGGAAAACCTCTTCCTTAGAGGAATTTAATTCTTATTCAAGGAACATTATTTGGAGAGGCATATCATCGAAGTGATCTTGTTACTCCTCCACCTTCATGGAGTGGCTGAACTAGGATTGGATTATGGTAGCTCTGAGTTCCTCAAAAATGCCCACCTTCTACACCTCATCTTGCTACAAACTTTACTCATCTTCCTTTTTCCGGATGATCACGTTCACCACATCATGGATCTCAATGTAATTAAATCCTACATATCCAAAGATGGAATGCTTGAATGAAAGTCAGTGAAGTTAAGACAAAATTTCTTCAAGGGGTGTCTCTCCAATTATCTTCCACATATCTTGTTAAACCAAAAGGCGTGTAGTTTGGAAATCCTCCTGCATCTCCAGGTATGACTCCTAGATTCTCTAGAAGGGATAAACATAATTTTAGATCAGTTCACTCAATGATATTCCTTATTTTGATCCCTCTTAAACAACCTCAACTTCACCTATCGAAATTGGTGGAGATGGCCTGAAAGCCAACATTTCAAGCCTCATCACCAAATCTAATGGAATTGGATAACAAGTGACACTTCTCATAAGAGTAGGGTGGAATTGGATGCCTTATTTATGAAGTGACTTGGAAACATTATTTTTAGGAAAATCTATACAAGTTTATCTTTGATTAAAAGCAGCAGGTGAAAGAAAATCAACTGTGTTTGGAAAATTCAAGAACTAGAAAACTCACTTTCATCTTATTCCTTACATAAACCCTCAAACTCTTTAATGGAACCAAGAATAAAAATGTATGGATTAATTATATCCATAAATTCATGACACATATCCTCAAGTCTCATAACATCCTCACCATTAAGGGTATCCAAGGAACATTGTTCAGGACCCAAATTGGATACTCCATTGACCCCCTCTGTCAACTTCTCAATAGAAACAACACCGTCAGGACCTATGGTGGTCAGGTCAACATCATCATCTTAATTAGACCAATCAAGATCCCTCTAAACCCCTTATGGGGAAATAATGATACCATCATTAACTACTCTAGGGTCATCTAGTATAGGCAACATATTTTAAATATCATGAGAATAGGAAAGTCAAAAACAATACACAACACCTAAAAGAGTGAATATGATGTTACCGTGACCTTCTCCTTTCTCTATAGGAATGGGGGAAGACATGGATTCATATCCTAATTATTCATTCATAAAAATGAATGATTCATCATAATGGGTCCGCACCACCCCTAGGGAATCCTCTTCAATCCACGAAAGATCAGTGATAGACACTTTGAAAGAGGAAAGTGACACAAATTATGCAAAAGGAAAGAAAAATCAAAAGAGTATGCCAAGAAAGTCATGATATTGAATGAAAACATGAATAATTACAATGACCCATGCACTGATCTAACTTTGATTCCCCCTTTTTCTTTCTCTCTCGAGATGGTGAAGGGTCCACCTTAGTCCTCTTGGAAACATAAACTTGAGGTGATGGTCGAGGAACTCCCCCATCTTTTCATCCATCATAGTCCTCTGACTGAAGGACAGTTCTTAGGATTCAAGGACCTCATCTACTGTCTTGATGGGGGTTCCCATGGGAACATACTTTGACCACATAAGAGCCTCTTTCACTGCTCCTTATCCTTCTTCTCCTTCTCCTACAAGTTGAAAAATAAGTCCCCTAAAGATTAATACTAGTGAATATAAGATAAGAAAAAGGGAAGATATAAAATAAAAATACATCAATGGGGTCAAATTAGTCATCCAATTCCTCTTCAAGATGGCCAAATACCACCTTAATCTCTCCTTAGTCCAGCTAGCCAGTCACCCACTTTGTGATAGGGATCTGATCATCCGTTTCATATATCAAAGAATCCAGCTCTTAAATATATTTCGTCACCTAATCCAGATCACTATAAGGGTGGATATAAAGGGGTGGTATGATACCACCCAACTATGGGATTCAAAATATGTTCTGGAGAAACTTCCAAGCATCTTTGACATCGTAAGTTAATCTCTACCAAGATCGCATTTCCAAGGGTTGTGCATAATTTGGATCTGGTTCGGCTGGTTGTGAGGAAGAAATGAAACCTTTCAACTTGGAAGCCTATTCAAGCCTCTTTTACCTCAAAAAATAATGGGGGGGGGGATAAAACTTGAGTCTCCTTTAGAAGGTGAGGACTAAACCACCTTGGAACCAAAGGTGTGGTCTTGTTAACCCTAGCCTGCTTAGTGTTCTTTTACCTAGATCACCTCAAAGGCTCCAAAGCTTCAAAATCCTCAACTTCAGTCCGATCCTTTCTACCATGCATACCAAAGCTAGTAGTTTTTGTGGGTGCAACTCAGTAAATTCCTTTCATAAATTTCCCCAATGGGTATGAATATATCCACACCTTATCATACCTGAAACCTAGCCCAATTGATACACTCAACATAGGTAGCATGATTGGAATTTTGGATACCTCCATAGCCATCAGAATCTAGAACTATTGGGCTCCCAAAAGATGTTTCTCAAGCCTAACATGCATAGGGGGAAAGAATATTGACTTATAGAGACATTTAAACTAGATAGAAAACTAATATGGAGTGTAATCCTTGCAAATGATCTCATATTCAATACAAGAAACCGATACACTATATCTAAATCCTATCATGTATGACCTCTGTTCGTAATTATTTTCCATTATATAATCAGTAAACATCCCTATTGGTGGGTTACCAAATAAGAAGAATTTGAATTCTCCTGATACTTTTATCATCCTCAGCACTTCATCATACTTCAGGTTCAGAGGCTAGATTCCAGATATTTCCTGAAAAAAATGGGAAGAACCAGCTCCCAGGGATTTTAACTGGTCTCATCACAGCATATGAACTCAAATGTGCTTCAATACATCCCCAAAAAACATGAAATGGACCTATAATTATAAACAGGTCCTTTCCATTATATGTATGTATAAAAAAATAGTAAATATTTTCCAAGACAGGGGAAACCAACCCTATGTACTTCCCCTATGCTAATTTGGATGCAATGAAAAAAGTCCCTGGCCTCACACAACCATTGGAATCATGGATTAGAAGAAGATAAACACTTATACATATGGAAAGGTATCCAGCCATTTTAGTCTTCACATCAACATTGGGATTGACCATGTAACCCCAATGGGTATATTATCCCTTCTCCAGTGTAGGCAAGAATGTGCCAAGAGCACCCCAATTCTCTACGAAAGTGCATATTGTAGGGCCCCCACAAGTGGGACCTTCCCCTACTGGTTCTATAAAATAATTAATCCATGTTCCAGGATTGATATCACCCTTTGGGTGAGGATATTTATTCTATAATTTCTTCTCCACCTTAAAAAGATAATGGGATAAGGGAGACATCCTTTCATTATCTTCCCATATTGTCTTCAGTTGGTTGAACTCATAATAAATCTCCCCTAGAATGAGAACTCCAAAAAATAAGCAGACATCCCATAGGACAACACCAACCTCACCAGAAATCAGATGAAAATAATTTTTCTATAGACTCTATCAGCTCAGTAGTTCAGGGATTATCCTTGAGTTCTTATAAAAATAAGTTTGTCCTACCCAAACAACCTCATAGATATATATTTCCTACAGCTCATTTTTTGAATTCTGAACAAGTCTGGTGAACCCAATATGTCCACATCCACTTAGGATTGACTCCCCTTCCAGAATGAAAATCCAAATCTCCCTTCCAACCATTCATCTGATCTATTTGTGAATCATGAGAGGTTGAGTCATAAAAATTAGTCTTTTATTCTTGGATATGTGGCTTCATATATGGGGTATAGCTACAATAGTGTATGATATAACTAATGGGAAATGTTCCTTCCCTAATTAAAGAACCCTAGGAAAAAATGTTTTCTGAAGGTTAGTTGGTGTGTTGAAGGAACCAAGACTTCGAGAAGTAACTCTTAACCTCAGGGATGAAGGAATCCCTCAAAATTATATTCCAATACAATGGAAAGAAATTGCTTCATGGGTACTCTTGTTGGTGTAGTCCCAAATGCTTCACCAAATCTGGAAGAGCAGGTTCAACTATGTCATAGTAATCTAGCCTAATTGCTTTGATCATCTCAGAATAGTTTATAACAACTTGTCCAATAGAATTCATCAATGAAGAAATTGAAAACCTAAAATAAAGAATAAATTTCCCCCATTAAGTTAAAATATTGACTTAGAAAAATTTAATATTTTGACTTGGATGAATTCCAAATTTTTGAAAATGAAAGAACTCGTGCAGCCCTTTGACAAGGTCCTATGCACATCCTTATCAACAAATACTCTCACAGAAGCCCCTAAACCATATGTATCTTCTAGAATCCTCATAAATGTTACTCCATGAAAACCCATCAACCAAGTGGTTGTACTATAGGAAATTACTCAAGAGACCTTTGCAAAATGAGAAGTGCAGAAGAGCTGGGCAGATGACGTGTGCAACGAGAGAGAAATTTTCAAACCTGGAATGTGATAAAAATGGTAAAGGGATAACGGTATTTATAGACCTCATGGACATGAAATCCTAGACTGCACCTTGGATCTACACCATGGAGCTGCACCCTGGGCCTACGTTCCTAATCTTCACAAACTCTATATGCAGTTGAAAAAACCCACCTTAATATTATTTTCCTCATTCTACCAGAGGACTAGACCCTCTCCTTTTGATCAGATCCAATCTTGAGGGGGGAGGGGTTCTAAGTGGTATAAAAAGATTATGAAGATCACCTTAATCATATTAAAGTGTTGAAGATCCATAAGTAGAATCAAATGGACTTTCCCAAGATGACCTATGCACACACACCCCTACACATTAGAAGGCTCATGCATATCCTACATGACACTAAAAATCAGGACACTCCTATGTGGGGAACCGACTCCATAAAACTATGTGGATAACATACTTTGAATATGGTACCCTATTTTCCTATAAATAGGACCCTTGGGATCCTAATTTACAAAAATAGAAAATAGGATGATGCCCCCAAGAATTTATTGCACAAACCATTCACCTAGGTCCCCAAAAATTCCTCATGTAGCTCTCTAAAAATTGAGAGAAGAGATAATTAAGGAGGATAAGTGGGATCAAAGTCTCTTTAGGGTTTGAAAAACAAGACACTTGATGAGGAATCCTTTCATACTTTGTGGAAAACCACTTGGGAGAGGCCCCTTTCCTAACCAGGGATACGTGTGAGCCTCTTCCAGGGACACCTGAGGATACCTTTGGTCCATAGGTTAAATCCTATACCAATTATTTTTTCCAAGTTAGTCCATTTCTGAAGAAATATCCAGCTTGAACAGGTCTATACCCCGTACCTAAAGCACCTATAGTTACTCCCAGGCCCTTTGTGAGTCACCTATAACCTCTAATCTAGGACCTACACAAGCCCCTCATTGAGTCCTATTCCAATCCAACAATAATAGGGCTCCTCTTCATTTTGATCCCTTACTCGAGGGTGACAAATTTGAAACCTCCATCATAGCCTCTATACTTGAAGATCCACAAAGAGGGGCACACAATTATTTCTCCCATTTAGATCTACATTCTTATAGTTAGAGGTTTCCCAAACATGTCACACATGATGGTTAGGGTCCTCGGCGTGAATATGGATTTGCATTCCCATGGTTATGAGGACCCTGACCCTAGGGGTGGTGTTAGGGAGTTCCCGGTCATGGGTAATAGGTCTAGAACCATGTCCTTCCTTAGTAATATCTATGACTAGGATCCTCTAGTTACAAGTGGGGAGGAGGAGGATCATTCTTTCATTTCCTTTTTTACGTGGAATGAAATCATCATATCCTATTGTAGAACCACACTACTGGAAATTCGGGCTATAGCCACGGTTCAAAACCGTGGCTATAGGCCCTCAAACCGTGGCTATAGGTAATAGCCACGGTTTGAGGAACCGTGGCTAAGTTAGGCGTGGCTATAGGTCTAGACCTAGAGCCATGGTTTGGAACCGTGGCTTTAACTCTAGAGCCACGGTTTAAACCGTGGCTGTATACCTAATGCCACGGTTTCAACCGTGGCTATACTAAAGGCTGGACAAAATCTATAGCCATGGTTTAAAACCGTGGAATTATGTCTATAGCCACGGTTTAAAACTGTGGAAATAAATCAATAGCCACGGTTTAAAACCGTGGCTATAGGGTGTCCAAATCCATAAAAAAATACCCCCTGGACACACCCTGGACACCCCCCTGCCACCCCCGGTCAGTCCCCCCTGCCAGTACCCCCTGCCAGTCCCCCCTGCCAGTCCCCTCTGCCACCCTCCTGCTAGTCCCCCCCTGCCAGCCCCCCCTGCCCACTGCTTGTCCCCCTGCCAACCCCCCCTGCTTGTCCCCCTGCCAGCCCCCCTGCCCCCTGCTTGTCCCCCTGCCAGCTCCCCCCCTGCCCCCTGCTAGTCCCCCCTGCCAGCCCCCCCTGCCCCCTGCCTGGACACCCCTCCCCCCTGATTTTCCCCCTTGCCACCCCCTGCCAGTCCACCTGCCCCCTGACACCCCCTGCTAGTCCCCCCTGCCCCCTGCTAGTCCCCCACTGCCCCTGCTAGTCCCCCCCGCCACCCCCCTGCTTGTCCCCTTGCCAGCCCCCCCACTGCTTGTCCCCCTGCCAGCCCCCCTGCTTGTCCCCCTGCCACCCCCCTGCTTGTCCCCCTGCCAGCCAGCCCCCCCTGCCCCAGCCAGCCCCCCCCCTGCCCCTGCCAGCCCCCCTGCCCCCTGCTTGCCCCCTGCCAACCCCCCTGCCCCCTGCTTGCCCCCCTGCCAGCCCCCCTGCTTGTCCCCCTGCCAGCCCCCCCTGCCCCCTGCTTGCCCCCCTGCCAGCCCCCCCTTCCCCCTGCCAGCCTCCCCCTGCCCCTGCCAGCCCCCCCTGCCCCCTGCTTGCCCCCCTGCCAGCCCCCCCTTCCCCCTGCTTGTCCCCCTGCCAGCCCCCCCTGCCCCCTTCTTGCCCCCCTGCCACCCCCTTCCCCCTGCCAGCCCCCCAGCCCCCCTGCCCCTGGCAGCCCCCACCCCCAGCCCCCCCTGCCCCCTGCTTGTCCCCCTGCCAGCCCCCCCTGCCCCCTGCCCCCTGCTAGGCCCCCTGTCAGTCCCCTGCTAGTCCCCCTGCCCCCTGATCTGATAACCAAGTTTATCTGATCTGATAACCACAACATCTTCAGCACTGCCAGATTCAGGTTTAACAGGTACCAATTCACCAATTCTGACATGTTTAGCAGCATGAGAAAAGACAGGAACAGACTGAACTACATCAGATTTATAGACCATGTTTAGCACCCCTACCCCCTGCTGGAAACCCCCCTGCTGGACACCCCCTCCCTCTGCTGGACAACCCCCCCTGCTGGACACCCCCCCTGTCGGTCAGCATTGCTACAGTTGCGGGCCACAAGAATTCGGCCCAACCAGATCGGGCAACACCAATCCAACAAAATCCTCATCTGCGACAGTTGCAGGCTACAAGCATTCAGTAGGGATTAATGGAAGAAATCAACATGAATACAACGACAAATATGTTCCTTTGAGGAACAGATTTCAGGGGCTACATGTAGAAAACTCCTATGCTGAGAGTAATGTAGAAAAAAACTCCAAGAATAGTTCTAAAGCACAAACCTCCTGGAAAGACACAAAATGGGCTTGGAAGCATGAGAAGAACTCACATGATCCTAAAACTAGAAGGATTCATGTGAAAGGGGTTCCCCAAGGCAAGGTATGTACTGAAAATGCTTGCAGGGACAGTCCAAGCAGCAAGGTGATTTGGAGAAAGAAAAATCAACCTATAGTGAAAAGAAAAATCCTTGGTGGTAAAGCTGTCCAAGGAAAAACAGGTTGTGTTTTGGGTTGTGAAGAAGAGAACAAACCTAAAGAAGGGGAGACACAATCCATGGGGTAAGTGTGCTCACAAAGCATATATTTTAGAGCTGAAAACAGATCTGGTTTAGAGCTGGAAGTTGCATGCAGCAATGGTATCAATTCATGCTAAAAGTGGTATGTCACACACCCTTTGTGCTTTACAGTTTATATACTAACAATTTGGTGTGAGTTTGGTTTAGATCACAAGATTGTTGAGAAAAAGGAAAGGTGAAGCGGCCTTGGAGAGCCCTCTTGCACCCCCACTGGACCCCCATGCCCCCCCTGGACAGCCCTCTTGCAACCCCTTGCAACCCCCTGGACAACCCCCTTGAACAGACCCATTGAACACCCCCCCGCACCCCCATGCCCCCCCTGCACCCCACTGGACAGCCCCCATTCCCCAACTGGACAGCCCCACTGGACACCCCCTGGACACCCCTCCCCCCCTGCTGGACACCCCCCCTGCCGGACACCCCTCCCCCTACCGGACACCCCTCCCCCTGCCGGACACCCCTCCCCCCTGCCTGGACAGCCCCTCCCCCTGCTGGACACCCCTCCCCCTACCCCCTGCACCCCCTAGACACCCCTCCCCATGCTGGACAACCCCCCTGCCGGACACCCCTCCCCCTGCTGGACACCCCTCCCCCCTGCCTGGACACCCCTCCCCCCTGCCTGGACCCCCTGGACACACCTGGACCCCCTAGACATCCCTTGCACCCCCTACACACCCATGTGCCCTTGCACCACCCCTGCTGGACAAAACCCCCCACCCCTGGACAAACACCCCCCCTAGAAAGCAGCCCTACTAAGACTCACATGTAGTGACCCCACTAAGACTGGACATCCCCTCCCCCTGCTGGACCCCCTAGACACCCCATGGACAGACCCCCCCCCTCAAACCCAAACCCACTCCCCACCCTTGACACCCCCCTTCACCCCCAGTACCACCTGCACCCAGCCCCCCCCCCCAGGATATTATTTGACATTACATCTACAATTGGCATTCCCATCAAAATGGATAGAGCAACTGAGGAGGCACATTATGGGTATTTTTCTAGAATAATGTGCATTTTGCTAGAGTTATTCTAGAAGTGGACCTTAATTCCACCCTCATTGATCGGGTTGTGTTATCCACAAATGAAGATGTCTTGTTTTTGAAAATTGAGTATGAACAACTACCTGCATTTTGTTCCAAGTGTCTGTCTATAGGGCAATCTAAAGAGAGATGCAGAATGAAACTTGTCTGCTCTTTTTTCTCGCAGAAGGGACATGATTTTCAGACTTTCCGTAAGAAGAGAAAGAATGGTCCTGGAGCTGGGAATGGCTCTGGTCAGGCTGTTGCAGGAAATGGAAGTGTGAAACTTGGGCAGGGTCTTGCAGGAACAGGTTGTGATCAACCAGGGACTGGAGTCAGCAATATGAAGGGGAATGCTTCTGATATTTCAGGTGAAGGTTTTCAAGAGGAGGTGAATTTTGATGATCCAGATTTGCAACCTGGACTGGGGCTGGTGAGGTTCAGGGGCAGGGAAAACTAACTATAGCAGGGGCTGTTAGTGGCCGGATTGAGGATGAAAATCAGAGGCCAGGAGCAGATAAGTCAAGGTCAGAGTTTGATGCTGCCTCTCAGCAGCGGGGTCAAGGTCTGATCTCATCAGGTGTACAGGTGCAGGTAAATGTTGATGATCCAGGCTTGGAGCAACCTGGAATTGGGTCTGGAGAGGTTAAATCTGTTCAAGGGCAGAAGAAACTCTCAGTAGCACAGGCTGATTGTGTCCAGTTTGTGGATGAAAATCAGTGGCCTGTTGACTTCCCGTCGCAAGGACCTGCAGGAGAAGGAACAGGAGATCCAGGCCCTGGGCCTAGGAGCCAGTAACCTGGGTCAGAAGCTGGGTGCTTCACTGGGGCAGCCTCAGTATGGGTCTCAGCAGCATGAACCAATGGATCAACCTTCTCAGATCCAGGAAGAGATCAATCGGCAAATGGAGCTTAATAATATAGGGGGAAGTTGGGCCGGAATAGAAAATGATGATTATGCCCATAGAAGTGATCCATGTAAGGATATTTTAAGCAAGGGAAAGTTTCCTTCAATTGATAAAGAGGGATTTCAAATTGTCTATTCAAGGAAATCAAGGAAGAAGAAAGACTGCTCTCAATGGAGAACAACGATGGTTACTAGGTCTCATAGCTCATCTACCTACAACTTGGAATGGGATGATGATGTCGGGGAGGGGGGTTATGAAAACGAAATGCTTTATTATGAAGGAAGTTTTATCAATGTCTAGCCCCATCTCCTCTCTTATGTCATCTTTTGTTTTTAATAAAATGTCTTTAGAGCCTTTCGGCTCGAAGCTTCTTTCTGTTTCGATGGATTTGGGGAGTTTGAACATCTCACATAATCGTTTAATTTAAATGTTAAACGATTACTAATGGGATTGACCCGTACGCTTCAAATGAGCTGAAATGTTTGGGACATTTGTGTAACGTACCATGAATAGGCTGAACATTTTGAGGTTCTCGAAGGCCTATATGAATTGGTTCAATTCCTATGCAAGTGGTTGCACTTGATGGATGAGATCATGTGATCGTTAGAACTCCTCAAAGCCGATTCTCTATAGCTCTTGTTTCTCTCCCACCTTTAAACAAGGTTCTAACAGACCGTGGTGTTGAGAGAGACCCTACCTAAGCATCGGGTGATTCCCATGAACCTTGGATACCTCAGAAGGAGTCTTTCGGTGACTTCTCGGAGATCTCGATCAAACGCTTGTGGAAACTTCGACAAGCAGGAAGGACTGGTATTGAGAGAGGTCCTACTAAGTGTCGGGTGATTCCCATGATTTGTGGATACCTCTGAAGGAGTCTTTCAGCGACTTCTAAGTGATCACAATCAAACACTTGTGTAAAGCTTCAAAAGACTGGATCGAATGGTGTAAGGTACACCATTCTTATTCTTTGTTTAGATTGATTACAAACGTATAGATATATTTCGGCGTGACTGCGGCGTGACCGCGGACACCCCTCCCCCCCGCTGGACACCCCTCCCCCCTGCTGGATGTGGCTGGAGCAGGGCCACATCACGGCGTGACCGCGGCGTGACCGCGGCGTGACCGCGGCGTGACCGCGGAGTGACCGTGGCGTGACCGTGGCA
Organism: Viscum album; assembly: GCA_963277665.1. NCBI lineage: Eukaryota > Viridiplantae > Streptophyta > Magnoliopsida > Santalales > Viscaceae > Viscum > Viscum album. Next base: position 338,734,801 of record OY728127.1, on the reverse strand, counting down.
TGACCGCGGCGTGACCGCGGCGTGACCGCGGCGTGACCGCGGCGTGACCGCGGCGTGACCGCGGCGTGACCGCGGCGTGACCGCGGCGTGACCGCGGCGTGACCGCGGCGTGACCGCGGCGTGACCGCGGCGTGACCGCGGCGTGACCGCGGCGTGACCGCGGCGTGACCGCGGCGTGACCGCAGCGTGACCGCAGCGTGACCGCGGCATGACTGCGGCGTGTTGGCCCGATCCAGCGACATCCGCGGGGCAGCATCTTCCGACCAGGAGCGAAGGGAGTGGGAGGAGGCTGGAATGCGGGTGAAAGGGGCTGGTTGCAGGTGTTGGGGGGATGGTGCGGGCTGATTCGAAGGTGGGGGGGGGGCTGTTGCGGGCTGGAATGCTGGTGGCAGCGGGCTGAAATGAAGGTGGAAGGGGTCATGCAATGACACGAATGGGCAGAGTGAGAATATCGGATTGATCATCGGATGGAGTACACTGCAATCAGAGGAAAGAATATGCGCTGTGAGAATACAATATGCAATGGAGGATCATCGGATGGTCTAATAAAATTGTACGCTAAGTAGACACCCTATGATTAGACGATTCAGGTATAACATACCCGGTAGTAGAAAAGTTGAAAGAATATGATATGAATCTACATACACAAGAGTTGGAGCACCAAAAAAATGAAACTACTGATGATCATGTGATAATAATACAATCGAGAAGAGTAATAAATACAATAAAGCAGCTAATGTGAAGAAAGAAGCAAATAAGAATAGAACCTTTTCTGCCTCATCTTCCACTTCTTTGGTCACATGGAAGGTGATTGTAAGAGGAGTAAAGATTGTGGGCTGTGAAATTTGAAGGTCATTCAGATGCTTTATGTATGAAGGGATAGGCACATGTTAAGACCTTTGATAGGTCTGGTCTTCCATGGCCGGTGCATGCTCCATGCAACAGTGCAAGTCCTCTTGCTGATCAGAATTCACAGGGTTCGGTCCAGGTAGGTTCTGATGAACCTGATTTGCAGGCTCAGCCAGTGTTTTCTCACACTGTTAGTCCTAATGCTCCTCAGGATAATTCTCTGGTTGTTGATGCTGCATCTGCTCAGGGAGTGCTGGGTTAGGCAGTGGCCTTACATGCAGGTACAGTGGATGTCCCCTGCATCTGCTCAGGGAGTGTCGGATACTGCACATTGAACCTGAAAGTCACAGAGGAAAAATGCACAAAAAACATCACATAATGCAACATTAAGCAAATGTGAAGAAAGAAGCAAATAAGAATAGAACCTTTTACGAGCTTTGCCAACTTGGGCACCCATCCAGAAGTTGAGAAAGATATACAGAAAAAGAACTCCCGTGAAATAGAAATACCGAGAGGAGAATGTGGCTGTGGTAGAATAAAAAAATGATCAGCATCATCCAATGTACAGAACTTTGGTGGGTACGATCAATCATAGAATGTCTCATCTGCAATAAGTAAAGATCAGCATCATCTAGTGAACAATTGTTATTAGAATTCATTTACAAAAACTGTAACAGAAATGGTATACATTATTTTCATACCATCATTCTCTTCGACATTATAATCAATCATCTTAATCGTCATCAAAATCAATATTCTGCAAGAAAACAATCAGAAACAGAGTTATGATTAGAAATATTTACCAGATTTTATAGAACAGTGCTCACTATCTATAGGTGGTGAAATAGTTATACCTGGCCTGTGAAGTATCTGTGGGATGTTTTATGATATTTTCCAGATCTGTACAGCAGTGCATTTTCTCTATAGAGACATTCATAACCTGCATGGGCTTAGTTTCCTGTATCGATATTGTGGTACCATGTTCAACTGATTTGGGTGCCACAAAAGCAGTATTACAGGGATTATTTAGTGTCTCGGCGTACCCATAATTGGCAGGATTGCTAATAGTATTAGTGTGAGTTGGGATAGCAAAAACTGGTTCATCATCTTTTATTTTGATTTCATTCTTTAGTCCAAGAGAGGTGTCATTGTTAGCAGGTTGTATTATTGAATCCTTAAGGATAGAAATTGTAGGTTTCATATTACGGAACATCTTAGAAATAGTATTATCACTACTAAAAGAAAGCTGAGACCAATCAGAAAAGGCATTTGTAGCAGTGGAGAACCGTAGTTTAGTAGTCATTCTCATTCCCAATAAGATATGGTAAATATTAATGATATTGATCAAAAAAGCAATGTAATCGGATGCATGGAACTCGTCATACATTACCAATCCAAACATACAATTAACATCAAAAGTGAGTCTCAATATCAGTATCATCAAAATCATGATAACCCTCATCCACACCTCCTACAGAAACACCATCACCACCTCTCACACCACCAACATCATCATCGGCATCGACATCTGCATCCGAACCGGCACCAGCACCGGGTCCAGCACTAGGTCCGGCTCCGGCTCCAACAGAAGAATCTACATTAGCAGAACACATCGACATCAAAAAGGCATCAACTGTTGCAGCTGCTTCTGGTGGAAGTGTAGAAGAAAGGGCAGACATAAACTTAATCATATTTGCAGTTATCACCTGTTCTGATTTTTGACTTTCTTCTTTGATTGTGGCATTCATTTGTTCCACTGTGACAAAACCAGAACCGGTACTTGAAGAAATGTTAGTAGACCAGTATCGAGATGGTACAATCTTCTTCCCAGGTCGACAACGCACTCTACCCTGATGCTCATCTCCTAATACCTGATGTAGATGATCGTTTGGGCCCAAATTGTCAGGTTCTTTTTCTGCCAATGCCTCTAAAGCATTCTGTTGATTGATATATAACATAAATTAAAATGATAAAATAATATAAGGAATTAAATTCATTAAAAATCAAAGAAATTGAAATATACTTACAATCTCCTTCTCGGTGTCGGGATTTGGCACAGTACCATCTTTCTTTTTCCGGCTTGTACAAAACAAAGTTGAGCGAGGAACGCGACCCTCAATATTCGATGCCTTTTTCTGAAAAAAAACAAATAAATAAATCAAAATTGGAAGTTAAAAAAATTACACAAAACAAAGCTAAATATTTTAAATGTTAAATTACCTGCGTCTGCTCATGATCTGGTAATGAAGTGTGTCCGCGAGTATAAATGTGTTTCATTGCACTCTTGTTTTTTTATTTCTATTTGATTTCTCCTATAAACAAATAATTATATAAACTCATTAACATAAATAAAACAAGTAATTTAAAATCATTTTCAAATAAATAAATGAATATATATATAAATTTAACAAACACCTTAAACGCTGAACTCTTCCAAAAGTTGATCATCTCTTTATATTGTGATATTGGGAAATCTTGAATCACCGGTACTTCTTCAAGCTCTTTACCAACTCTCTTTTTCCACCCAAGATATAAATCATACTTGTAGGCTCGCCACATTTCACCTAAATACATTATCATTGCAGCCTTTGCATTTTGTCCATCGGGAAAATTATATCGAAGCTGCAATGGACATAATATATGTTAAGAAAATTTTATAAATTTATATATATAAAAAAGGTGATTAACATTACTTACCCAAATCTCTGCCCAGGCTTTGTCCTTTATTTCTTGTCCAACTGCCTTCCAACTTATCGGTTGAACCGGAATGATATTGCTGTGTCTAGCAAGTGTTCCCATAAAACTTTTACATTCCGTGCCATTTTTATTAATTATAGCATTGTCCTCATTGTAATCAACTATGATTTGCGTGTTCCGATTCCAAACCTCGCGCATTTTTGTGCGGCCTCATCGTCTGGTAGAGGCTGGAGCTAATCATGAAACCAAAATAAAAGAGAATAATATATATGAATTTATCATTAATCAGTAACAGTAATGCTTAAACAAATACCAGTAGATGGGGGATCTGCTGACCCCTGAAGTGCTGTGTCTGGAGGGGGGGCAGCCTCCATGGTAGGTGAGATATCTACAGGAGTACTATGTATAGTAGATGCAAAGTGTACTGATGGAGGCAGAAAACCCGATGGATAACCCTGTACAGATGAGGGCGGATAAGGATATGGATATGGCGGTGGGATATATGGGGGCACAGTACCCTGTACAGTGGATGGTGGGAATGGAAACTGAGGGATGGGAGTCTGAGAACTACCATCCGATGTGGGAGTGGGAAAAAAGGGATACGGAAAAGGTGGGTATGGATAATATGGAGGTGGCATAATGGGAGGATGGCCTCCTGGTGTCTCAAGCGGCGTAGTAGTAGGCTGACCAGAAGAATCAGTGCCCCCCGCCATAATATCATCCTCAGTGGCATAATCCAAGCGTCTCCTCGACGATGCGGTCTAAAATAACATAGATGATAAAATAAAACGAACGATAACAAGATAAATAATATGAAAGACCATAATATTCAAACATAATTTGTACTTACATTGTTTCCAGGAGGAGACCTATGTTGTTCGTTTCTCAATATTCTTCTACTCCTACTACCATCATAATCAGACATTTTGACCTGAAAATTTAAAATAATATTATCAAATAAATAGAAATAATGCAAAATGTTAAATAATACAATTGTATCATAAAATAATGATATACATTTTCATGTGTGATATTTATATTGATAAAATATCAAGACTTTTCTATGTTCAAGATTTACTAGAGAAGTGGTTAAACAAAATTGGTGAGGCTATTAATAGTTTTATATTCGATAATGGTATAAAATATACTAGTTATTTTGATATCATGTATGAAAGTTAAAAAAAAAACATACAATATTGCGATAATATCAGGTAAATACTTACAAATGTGTCAACGCTATGTGGGGTCTGTGACAATTTCTGGTTCACAATCTGTTCTAACAATTGCATCATCCGTATCATCAAATGCAACATTCGAATAAATACCAACAGGTTCATCCACAACATCATTGTCATCCATGCCTTCGTCAAAAATATGTCTAGGAATAACATCAACAATAACACCAAATTGTGGTTGTAACGGGTCACTTACATAAAACACCTGTTTAGCTTGTGACGCAAGAATATAAGGTTCATCGGTACGAAGCTGGCGGTTCATATCAATCACTCTAAATCCACAGTTATCAATATGCATTCCTTGTCGTGTCATTGAATCAAACCACTTGCATTTCATCATTGCGACACGACCATGTGCATAGTAATCTAATAAAATGATTCTTTCAACAACACCGTAATATGATATATTTTATGATCGAGGTTTCCTATCTGATGCACTCGCATAACAATCTGTTGTGGCGCTTATCGTGACACCGTCATGCTGTGTTGCCATTTTTTTTGCACAACTATTTATAAAAAATTTATATCCATTGACAACCATTGACTTACAATCACGCACCACATCGTTTGGACCAAAGGACAATGATTTTATTTCATCTGATACTTCAATCATTGGTAGAGTTAAAACCTAAAAGATACCAACATAGAATATTAAACAGAGACATGTGATTATGTTATGAGAAGAAGAAAAAGAAATCTATTACCTTTGACTTTAACCAGGCAGCAAATTCTTTGCTGTGCAACAGTTCCTTCCTCTTAATAGATAGAGAGCGATGTCTCTTTCTTATAATTTCAAAATGTTCTCTACAGATATGCAAGCATTAAAATGTCAGAAGATATAAAGAAATCACACAATGAAAAAAATACATATTTATTAGTTTACTTACTTGATATAATCATCAAGCACACTACAGTTGAATAATACTGTGCGATGTGCCATTTCCCACTCTTCCCTGCTTAAAGTACACAACGAGTACGATCCAGATATCCCCCCTATTTGGGGCATTGAAGGAAATGCAGGCTCAATGGGATCATATTGCTCATCTTCAGTTCTCATTAGTCGATTAGACCTCGTAGTGACGTTAGCCAAGTACGATGAAAATAAATCCATGCATTCTTGTGCTAAATAGCATTTCACAATACAGCCTTCAGGATGATATTTATTTCTCACATAAGATTTCAATGTAAACATCATTCTTTCGGTAGGATACATCCACCGACTCGAAACAGGACCACCAAAGAGAACTTCCGTGGGAATATGCACAGTCAAATGTAACATAATTGTGAAAAAATACGGTGGGAAAATTTTCTCCAAGTCGCAAAGAATAATCGGTGCATCTCTCTGCAATTTCTGAACAGCACTTCTGCTCAATCTTTTGGCACAAAGATCTCGATAAAATTGACATAACTTAATCACTGCAACTCTAACATTATGTGAAATTAAATGACGAATGGCAATGGGAATCAACTCATGTAACAAGACATGGTAATCATGGGTTTTAAGAGATTTGAGTTTCACATCTTGCGTATTCACCCTTTTCGAAATATTACTTGAATAACCATCCGGAACCTTCAAACTTTCCAAGACCTGAAGAAATTGTTTTTTCTCCACATTTGTCATCGAATAACAGGCAACAGGGACTTTACACTTATTTTGACCAATTAACTCAGGATGAAGTCTTGCTCTTATACCCCAATCCATCAAATCACGACGACACCGCAAATCGTCTTTTGTTTTGCCTTTGACATTTAAAATAGTAGCAAGTAACATCTCACAAATTTTTTTCTCGATATGAATTACATCCAAACAATGACGTAATAAATTCGATGACCAATACGACAACTCAAAGAATATGCTTTTCTTTCTCCAATTGCTGTTGGAATTGGAATTAGCATGCTTTCGCTTTCTGATATTTGATTGACTTTTGCCAAGAACATAATTCAAATCATCAAGTTCTTTAACAATATCAGTCCCTGACATTCGTTGAGGTGTCTTATCTGTCTCGATGGAATTATCGAACTGTCTCCGATTATTCCTGTATGGATGGTCCATTGGTAGAAAACGTCGATGCCCTATGAAGCTGAAAGTTCGTCGAAACTTCATTCTTCGAAAACGTGTATTTTTCATACAAATAGGACAAGATAATTTCCCTTTAGTACTCCAACCAGACATCATTCCGTAGGCAGGGAAATTATTTATCGTCCATAATAAAGCTGCACAAAACATAAAGTACTCCTTTCTGAATGCATCATACGCTTGTGCACCAACAATCCAAAGCTCATTTAACTCCTCTATTAATGGCTGAAAGTATATATCAATATAATTTCCAGGATCACTGGGTCCAGATATCAATATACTTAGGATAGTGCATGGCTTCTTCATACACATCCATGAAGGAAAGTTATTAATGTGAATGAAAACAGGCCAAGTACTGTGTGCAGTATGCATTTGGCGAAATGGGTTGAAACCATCACAGGATAATCCCAATCTAACATTTCGTGGGTCGGCTGCAAAATCAGGATGTAACCTATCAAATTTCTTCCAAGCCAACCCATCTGCAGGATGCACTATTTCATCGTTATCCTTATTTCTTTCATCTTCATGCCATCTCATATTCATTGCCATTTGTTCTGACATAAAATTTTTTTGAATCCTGGGAATTAAAGGGAAGTGCCACATCACTTTCTGTGGTATGCATGATTGAGATCCATCTTTATTAGTCTTCCACCTTGATGTGCCACACTGTTTTCACTGACTCAAGTTTTCATTCTCCTTCCAGAACAAACAACAGTCTTTGAGACAAGAATGAATCTTACTAGATGAAAATCCAAATTTGTTAACCAACTTTGATGCCATGTAATCATTTTCTGGAATACATGCATCATCAGGCATTAAATCCTTAATAAATGTAAGGAGATAGTCGACTGCAGTATTACTAAATCCATACATTGTTTTCCCATGATATAATCGCATTAAAAACTCAAGTTTGCTCATTTTTCCACATGCTTGATATACTGGGGTATTTGCATCTTCCATCAACTTTCTAACACTCTCAACGTCATCATCCTGATTAATAGATGAGAATTGTGTTCCAGTATTCATTTCCTCTTGCACTGGTCTACATGAGGAGCTAGCTTCAGAAACAAAAGGAAACCGATCAGAAATCAGATTTTTCATACCAATCTTTTCCGCTGAATCGATGACATTCAACACTTGAGCTTTTTCTCCATTGTGATACCACACATGATAATTTTTTTGGAAACCACTTTTAGTGATATGGTAACTCACTTCCTCACGAGTTAACCAAGGTCTTCCAACATAATCAAAACATGGGCATCGAATCAATCCGCCATCTGAATCATTATTGAATGCAAAGTCCAAAAAATATTGTAACTCCTTCTGAAATTCATCAGTGATCCGATCAATGTTGTACATCCAGTATCTATACATTCTGAGGCAGATAAACATACATTAGATAAATAATCTAGAAAATGACTTAACATTGTATGTATTGTTTCATAAGATATTAAGTAATCATCAATAACAAGTTAATAAAAAAATTATAACAAATATATTAAAATTATGGTTTAGGGAATTCATAAATGTTTTAAATTATAAAAATTCACGAATAGTCATACATAAGTTCCAATAATGAGGACTGATTATAGTAAAAAGAGTTTATATGAAATCTAAGAGATAATAATAATCAATTCCCAAAAGTGTTTGGGTTAATTCATAACGAGTTCTGATGTTCTGTATTAAATCTACAAAGATTTATTGAAATTTAGAGACATTTTGAAAATATAACCCATATCTACAAAGATTTGTTGTCATTCTACTAAAATCCTTGGGAATTTCTGGTGTGGTTGAGTTGTTTAGTGATTTTTCTCAGTTTTCTTTTATGCCTTACCCCGCACCCCATTGAGTAGTGGTAGATGACGGAAAATATAAACCATATCTACAAAGATATGTTGTCATTCTACTAAAATCCTTGGGAATTTCTAGTGTGGTTGAGTTGTTTAGTGATTTTTCTCAGTTTTCTTTTATGCCTTACCCCGCACCCCATTGAGTAGTGGTAGATGATGAAAAATATAAACCATATCATAAAGAAATTAATAATAGAAATCATCATTATTTATCTTTGAGAAGGATAGAGAAATTTCATAGAAAATAGTTTTCTTCTTGGTTGAAATTGAAGGTGGAAATATTACTATAATAAATTAATTATATCAATATTTAATTATGTTCAATATCCATTTATATTATATGAACTAGAGGTAAATCCATTTTGATCAAGGACTCCTAAGGATATTATTTTTTTGAAGGTTGGGGACCCACCTTACATCAAGTAAGTGGATGATGGATTGATCATCTTACTCTATTAGAATAGAGTCTCTACCATCAACCCTACACCTATTATTATTTCCTAAAAGGACATACCCTTCCAACTTCTTGAATAGATTCAAAAAAGACTCTATATATAGACACAAGTTACAATAATATCCAGAGTTGAGGACCCACTCATGATTGAGTTTATGGATGGATATATTCCGGAATTCAATAGCATAATATCTTGAGTCAACCATAAAAGGCTGGTCAGTTGGTTTTTTGTGTTCTAACTCTCACATGAGTTTCCTACAGTTGGGATTAATGTTCATGGGTTTAACATAGTGAAAAAATGTGAATTTTCTATCCAAGGAACTAGTTTTGGATTTGGGTTCTTTATTACACTTGGAAAGTATGTTCACTACCACCATAATGACATCAAATCCTTGAGATCGGGGTAAACTAGATATAATATATATATAAATATCCTCCCACACTTATTCAATAATTAGTAATGGCTATAATAATATTCATGAAAGTTGGGCTAAATATTTTTGTCATTGGAAATTGCAGAAACACCAGCTGATGTGTCCCCTTTACTGGCCACATGCTCATGATCTTCGTTATTGCACAGAGGGTGCTAATGTGGCAGTTCATTAAGCAGGGTGTTGATGTGACAGTTATGTTTAGAAGGTTGTAGCATTAGTTATGGGATGAAAGCTACTAAACAATATAATGAATTTATGGTTAATATTTTTGATGAAGTGGTAATATTAGAACAAGTAAAGATTCTATGATTCTATACCAATAAAAATAAAATAATTCCAAGATGGATTCCAAAATTATAGGAATTCCAATTGAATGTAACAGTGAACAAATCACAAACCAGTAGAAAATTCATTAATGGAATGCTTTCATATTTCTCATAGAAACATAAACAAGAATCTACACAGACTGATTCCCCTAAAACGAGGGTCAAAAACTTGAGAATACAATTCCAAAACATAGGCATTTACCAAGTTAATAAGAAATATAAACCAATAAAGGTAAAATAATTTGGAAATAGATTCCTAAATTCCAAGAATTCAAAATGATTATAATGACACCAACGTAAAAATTAGAAAACAATGGAAAATACAAGTAGTAAATGCTTGCATAATTCTCATATAAATAGAAATAAGAATCCTTACAGATTAATTTATCTAAATCTTGAATAAAAAAACCGAATAATATTCTAAAACATTGAAATTAACACATAATATTTACCCCTGTCATTTCCAGAACCAATAAGCATGTTCTTGACACAAAGAATCATCTACAACAATAAACAAAATGAGGGCTGCAGCAAGCAGGGATTAAATGAGTCATAATAGAATTTATTTATAATAGTAAATAGAAAATGTGTTTTAGAATATTTTTTTTTGAGATATTCAACATGGTTAGAGGTTTGAAGGTGATTCCCAAACATCTAACATTATCTTTGAACACCTGGTGTGTAGGGTAAATAGGTTTATCATCCATGCTCCATGGAAGTAAAGATTCTTTGACTCTAAACCTATTAACATAAACTAATTCCAATATGGATTCCTAAATTCTAGGAATTCAAAATTATGGTACAAACCAGTGGAAAATTCATGTATGGAATACATGGATAGTTCTCATAGAAAAAAAATAAGAATCTGCATAGACAGATTCACATAAAATCTGGGTAAAAAACATGAGAATGCAATTCCAAAACATAGGAATTTACCATGTTCATAAAAAATATAAACCAATAAAGGTTAAATAATTCAGAAATAGATTCTTAAATTCTTGGATTTCCAAATAATTACAATGACACCAGTGAGAAAATCTCAAAATAGTGGAAAATACAAGTAACAAATGTTTGCATAATTATAATATAAATTGAAATAAGAATCTTTAGATATTGATTTATCTAAATCTAGGATAAAAAACCTATGAATGTGATTCTAAAGAATTTTAATTGACACAACTTATTTAAACCTTTCATTTCCATAACCAATGATCAAGTTCTTGACACAAAGAATCATTTATAGCAATAAACAAATGAGGGCTGCATCAAGAAAGGATTAAAAGAATCATAAGAATTTTTTATAATAGTAAACAGAAAATGGGTTTTAGAATACAAAATAATTGAGATATTCAACATGTTTTGAAATATCAAATAGTTTCTATACAACTGAAGGAGTCAAAACATAACCAGAAACAAAAAATTAAGTTATTTTCAATTCATTAGTGCTATCAAACAGACCCTAAATACATGTTCAAAACATCAATTCAACAAAAAAAGAGTATCAAGAGAGTTAAGGGAACACATCTAACAGAAAAAATAACGGATCAAGACCCCTTTTCATGGGATTGGTCTAACCTTCATCACACTCACAGAGCAAGTTGGCTAATGGTGTTAAATTTAACCTCTATTTCATCCTTCCCCCCCATATGGGGATTTTGCATGAATATGTCGGTCGGGAACGGGGAGGGGGTTCGCGCAAAGATGTCTCAGGGTGACGTCGGCCAAGAACAGGGAGGGGCATTCATCAAGGAGGTCCATTGAATGACAATAGGATTTACTATATTCATAATAGGAATCCACCATCTAAATGTAATTAGAAAAATAAATAGTTTTAGGTGCTTATATATTGCTATTTTCATGTATATAAATACCATTATTTTGAACAAGGATCTATATAGTTCTGAGGTAAATATAAATTTTTATAGTTTCCCAATGACTCAATGAAGTTGGATAACAGGAATCATGGTGGGTGGATACAATAGAATGAGAAGAAGCACCAACATCATCGGAAGGTAAACACCAAAATCTCATATTTTCAATGGGAGGACCATAATAAATAGATTCTATTATATGATTCTAATTCCTCAAATGTTCAACTATTTCCCTTTATATCCCCTTCAACCTCATGAACTGGTTGATAGTTAGAAACATGATCCAATTTTTCTATTTGATAACCGAGATATAATTGGTTCCAAGATTTAGTGTACTTGTATGTGTATACTGAATACATAATAATGATAGATGATGAATCTGAAATAACATTTCATCGTGAGTGAACTATAGCCAGATATGTTGAGCCACCATTCTATTTTCTGATGAAGTGTAGTGTTGCTGTTTGGAAAACAACTCTTCTAGATGTTGTAAAATTGATATGCAAATCATCATGGTTCATACTAATCACAAAAAAAATCATCATTAATTCATGATATAATGACACCATTTATCAAATAATTGTGATACCCTCACCTGGAATGATAAGAACCCTAGAACACCTGACGGAAATCGCAAACAGGAGGAGGAGGAGGGGGTTCGAAGAGGTGGATGAACTGTAGAAAAAAAAACAAATTACCGAGGAAGACAGCTGCAGATGAGGAAAATGTGTCGGGAGGGAGATGGGGGTGTCGACCTCGGCGTCGGAAGAGAGCCGTCGGGGAGGAGCCGTCGAGGAGGAGGGCGCGGCGAGGAGGGAGCGGCGAGGAGGAGGCGTCGGGGAGGAGGGCGCGACGAGGAGGAGGGCGCGACGAGGAGGGCGCAGCGAGGAGGAGGGCACGGCGAGGAGGAGGCGTCGGGGAGGAGGAGGGCGCGACGAGGAGGAATTGCGAGGGCGGAGGAGGAGACATGGTCGGGAGGAGGGTGGTGTGCGAATCGGGGGAGGAGGGCTGCAGGAGGAGGAGCCCGATAAAAGATAGGAGAAAAAAAGGATGAAACGGATTTAGCCACAGAAGAAAAATTTAAGCGTGGAAATATAATGGCTATAGCCACGGACCTACAAAACCGTGGCTATAGGTCCGTGGCTATAGCCCGAATTTCCAGTAGTGCCAATTTCAGGGAATCCCTCATACAGTAATCCCCTATCCTTTCTTTCAAGACATCTCCTACTTCATTCCTTCCTCTTTCTATCCCGGTTAATAAAATGGGAGGGGATATGGAAATCTTCAAAACCCTTTCTATATCCCTATGGGATCAGGGAGTGAAAACAAGAGGGATGTGCCATCACCCCATCCTCTTCCACCAGTAGAGAAGGATGAGTGTGTGGTTTTCTAGATCTTCCACTTCCTCTAATTTCTCACATTTAAGAATGAATCATCATGACTCATGTGGTCTAAGAGGATATCCATGATTGCGACGTCCTCCTAGTCAGATGCATGTTTTGATAGAGAAACTTCTCCCAGATCTTTCTATCTCCTTCTTTCAGAGTGACCCCATAGGTGTGGGTTCTCAAGGACATGTGTCCAACCTCAAGATAAATAAGATCATGTGGTTTCTTTGATCATCCATCTCCTCTTATTTCTCACATAGAGCATGAATCACATGGGCTTAGAGGTTGAAAGTGTTCATGACATCCACATGATCCCAAACCCAATGGGACTCACTCCATGTGTAATCCCTAACAAATTAAGGTCCTCCTCCTCCTTATAAGTAAGTCCCAATCATAACCCCCATTCACCAGGGTATCCACTTCAAGAGTAATCACCTAGATCAAACCTTTGGGACTCTTACTCAGTATAAGCCCCAAACATATCATCACACTCATGAAAGGGCCTCCTCATTATATGTAATCCCCAAATCCCTCAATATCATCATGAGTCAAGATATCCCTCACATCCTCCTTCACAGGGCATCCTTTCTATGAATAAGCCACTACTTAATCCTATCAAAGGGTCGTACTCCCCCATGAGACCAACCTGAGGCCTCCATAGGTGTGGGTCCTCATAATCGAACTATATGGTATTTTATTACTTTTCAAATGGGATAGGCAGGAAGCCTCCCTAATGTCCAAACCCAACACCTCTATGGGCCACATTCCCAATAGAGTATTTTCTAACCTGTGAATCTATATCCCTTTTAGGTTCCTTAGGTTGCTACGACATAAGTCCCATAAAAAAAATTTGATTAGGAACATTCCACCTAGATTTCTAATCCATATGATGTTAAACTGTATGGTTTGGTCCTTATAACATTACCTTAAAAGGTATGATGTGTCCCATTAATTGGCACTGAACTAAATGGGTTCTAATTATTTTCACAAGGATACATAGGAAGACCATCCATGGATCCGATACCAACATAAAAACAACTCTTATATACTTTGATAATGATACACTCCAAAGTGACCCACTGTATGGATAGAAAACCAACATCATTGTAATAATGACCAAATAATATCTAATCAGTATATAAGAGGATACCATTTATGGAGAACCTTAGATACATATAGATGATTCTAAATCCCATAAATGATAATAAATTATTGTTAATTAAAGGGTGACCCATTTCATACTTGTAAATTAATGAAGGATTCATGAATATATCCTAAATATTTAATAGAGTCTCAGAGTAGGCAATAATTCTCCCCAAAAGGGTGTGATGAGCCTGACCTCCCATTCTCTCGATCAGTGTTGGTTCTTAAGTATCATTGGACAAACTCCCTAATGAGTTCCTTAATTTCAAAATACGTTCCCTCATGGATATAAAACTATTGGATGTTTCCATTTCCACAAAAAACCCTAAACTATTGGAAACTTTTCAGAAATAGAAAACCCTATGAAAATGATTTCACAATTCAACCCCCCTAAATCAACATTCAGGTAATCTGATTCCATCAGAAACAATTATTAATGTATTAATCATGTTAAAGTGGAAATAAATCAATAATATTTAGAATATATGGTTATAAGGGTCCAAATAATCTCACATAATAATAATTAAGATAATATTTTGTGACCTTATCAGTTAGTTTTTATCTTAATTAACTCATTTTACCCTTTATCGCGGGGATAATAATCTACCATGGTTACTATTTATTATAAAACAAAATGAAACTAAAATAATTAATAAATTTTAACCCAATGATTGAAAATATGAAATAAAATTTTCAAGATTAAATTTTTATAAGTGGGGGAAATTAATTTTAAAATAAGAACACAAGATGCAATGAAATCTATTTTTTTTGAAAAATGCATTTTTAAGCCTAAAAATGAATTTATACCAAAATAAAGCATAATTAATATTTATATAGAATTAATTGGATTATTTTTAGTCAAATGGTACTAGTTTTTATTTAAAACAAATAAAAAACATAATGATACTTTTTAAATAAATGAAATGAAATGATAGTTTTTATAAAAATCTGTATTTTCACTATTCACCCAAAATTCAATCTTTTTAGAAAAATAAAAAAATCACCCTGAGATATTTTTTATATTATGATATAAAAATTTAAGTTCATTTTATAAAATATAATTTGTAAAACTGTTAAAAAATAATTATAATATCCATGCACAAAAACATATAAAAACCATTTTTAGAAAAAATGAATTTTTGAAGCATACAATCATTTTCTTCACATTCCATGCCTATTAACATCCATTAGATGATTTTTATTTTATTTGATTGAATATATTATAAATAAATTTCATAATTTTTTTTATCATTAATTATTACTCTAATTTATAAAGTTAAAAAAACATTGCACACTTAAAAATAGTTTTATGAAAAATATATATTTTTACCAAAAAATGATTTCACATTCATTTATAAAAAATTATAATAAATGTATGAATGATTATTTATTACTTTAAATGTATGAAAATTTATTTTTTAATAAATTTAATACTCTAAGAAGATAAATATAGTTTTTAATGAAATATATAAAATATAAAGAAAAACTGATTTTATAGAACAATTAATCCTTTAAGTTTAACTATTATTAACTTTATATGATTTAATTATTATAATTCATAAATGATTACATCCTAGGAATTTATTAATAAATATTTATTATTAAAAATTATATGTATATTTCATAATTCAGTTACTACTATCCCTACCTATTAATCTAATGACTATATTATGATGGCCATATGTAAATAATAATGTTGATGTCCGTTTAAGATCAATATTGTGTGTGGTACACAATATCACAGATAATATTTAGTTTTAAAAAATATATATTCTAAAATATTCATATGTTATATCATTATTGTATTAATTTATATAGGATCATATCATTATTTTAAATCTATATGTATATAATTCTTTTGATAATTTCACATTGAGATGATTTGTTATACCATGGGAATCAATACCCATTGGGTGATAGGAGTGAAAAAGGATTCAATTGTTCATCATGTACCATTATGGTAGGTGATATAGAAGCGTCATGGTATTTTCTAGTCCCTGAGATAAAAATATGAAATATTATTTTTTGGGATATACCAAATATTCTAGTAAAAATGTCAAATCAACTATTATAGTTGAAGAGTGTTTTTTTCATTTGATGGTTTTTTCATTCATTATATAGAGATTGGTATGTTAATTCTAGTAGGACAGGTCCAATTATTCAAGAATTTGGATATTTATATTTTCAATTGGAGAGTTTAGTTATTGAATCCTTGGAGATAGGTATCCATCCCATGATACTAGTTGTAGTTGACATGTATCCTAATGTTTTTATTTTGAATTTCTCAAGATTACATTTTAAAAGAGAAGTGAAATTATCTATTTATATTTTTCTTTAAAGAAATACAATTTTCTATATTCATTCCACATTAAACCAAAATAATTATTAGATTTAATGACTTAGTTTGTATAATTAGAGTATAATTCATTCATTTAACAAAGCATTCCATCTTGGGTGGAAACTTTAATTTTACAAAACGGTAAAATTTTGTTTATAGTTAGAATACTAAAAATTTAATCCATTAATGATAAATAATAACTATTATTTACCCAATATTTATGATTTATTTGATCAAATAAATGGTGACCATTGGTTTACAATTGTTGATCTGTACTCTAGATATCATCATATTGAGGTGAGATAGGATCACATGTAATACCCCAACCATACCTTACCTTAGTATTTTATTTATTTATTGATTTTTTATTTATTAAATGATATTGGTTTAATAAAGTTGTTTTTTGTGCTCTGTAGTTTTGGGTTGGTTGTAAGTGACACCATGTACAAGGGAGAATCACAGTGTAGAGGTATGGAGGTGAATTGTAGAGTTTTTACTAATGAAGGATCACATAGTAGCCAATAAGCATCATGGAATGATGGGTGTTCAATGTTTGAAAAAATGGATAAATCCTAAATGCAAGGATATGACATATGTAAATGTTACTTTTATATAATGGGTGGGGGGTAAACCTATCTCTAAGGTTTCCTAACATTGTGTAAAACTAAATCTTGATAGAGAGGTCATTTCTTGTCCAAGGAATCACATTGCGATGGGTGTACAAATATATTTCTTAAATTTTTAGAATAAATTAGTCTATGTCTAAAATCTCACAAATAAATATAAATATATCACATATGAGTATCCCCATATATAATGGTTTCAGATTTAGTGAAAACATAGATGTGTATGTTATTCTAGAAGTTGTATGTTTTGGAAATATAGAACTTAGAAGTGGTGAAAATATTGGAAATTGTGAAGTGAAAGTCCAAAAGTATAATCCATATTTGAATTCATGTTCTTACAATGAGAGGTAATGTAGTGAACTTTGTATGGGGCTTCATACATGAGAGTAACTTCTTGATGTTTAAGGGTTCTGGTGTTTATGATTTTTTTATGGGAAATACATAAGAGTCCTTAGGTAGTGTAATTTGGTAAATTATTAAAGTACATTTTTCTATGTAAAGGTCTAAGAGTTTGTGAATATTGAGGGATGCTGCCTGAGTGGTGTTAGGTAAGGGTTATTTCCTAACATATAAATTTCATTTTTATGATAATGGGTGATATATAAGGGTCATTACCTCACCAAAAAAAAATAAAGTTTTCATCTTTGTCTTGAATTGTATTTTACAATGGATAGAGACATTATCAATCATAAAATACAATTTATAGGCCTATAATGATTTAATCATTGTGGCCTCTTTATCATATATAATGATTCTAGCTATGTCATTAAAAATATTTGAGTATGAAAATAATTTTTTCTAAAAATTAGATAATGTATTGAATCAATTTATTTATAAATTATTTATAATTATAATTAAATTAATTATGTGATATTATTAATTTATAAAAATATTATAGGAGGAATCATTCCATGTGATATAGGGTCACATTGTGATGAATCATGTTTATTTTTGAAATTATGAAATTCCCCCATTTCCCCAATTTATATTAAGAACTTTGGAGGTCCTTTTTTTTCTCCCATTCAATTCCCAGTAGCCCATGTGTCATCCCCCCACTATTTTCCATATACTCTTGGACCTTCTCTAGATTTAATTCATGTTTTGATGAGGTTTCTTTTAGGTAAAGTGTTCTAAACATACTTTTCTCTTCTTCTTCTTTATTTTCTATTTTGTTTCTTTCCCTAAGAAGTCCATGTAGACCCAGGGTTGGTGTTACTTAATTTTAATTGGGGGTTATATAATTTTAAGGCACCTAATCATCCTTTAAGGTATTATATTTCATTCTACTAGAGGAATAATTTAATTTCAAGATATTTTACTCTATATTTTCCTAAAATAAGTATAGTACTCGATAATTTTATCCATATGAAACATCGAATTAAATGAAAAAAGTGATATATATAAGTCAAATACAAATATTTAATATGATCATTAAAACCTATACATTTATTATTTAGGCATGAATAGAAGTAACTGAAATATGAAATATGTGTATCTTGAAAATAAATACTTCTTTTAATACTAATGTAATACAATTAGTATAAATAAAACAACTAAGAAAAACCATTTTATTCTTAAAAACAAATTTATAAAAAATTATTATTTTTATTTAAATAAAATACTTATATTATGATTAAATAATAATAAAATATATTATCAATAAATTAAATATTAATTGATAGAAAATAAGAATAATGAATAGTTAACATTTTGAAAATCTATTATCCAATATGTATAATTTTCAAATATATATAGGGATTTTAATTATATATTGAATTTTAAAATTTTAGAAATTTAATTTGACAAAATGAAATCATTTTTGGTTTAATAATAACAATATAATCTTAAAATGAATTTTTGGGAGTCCTCTAAAAAGATTTATTTTTAGGTAAATTATACATAATACAGTTTCTACAAATAACATGACTTTTTTTTATAAGTATGAATTTTAAATTCATGAAACATTTTTATAAGACCAAATATGTATTTTATAGGTGATTGTATAATTTTAAAAATGTTTTTAATTTACAAACCCATATTTTAAATTTCATAACACAATCTATATTTTTCAAAAAATTTATTTTTTATACATTATTCATATATTATTTTGAAATTATTTTTTACCACTTTTATAAATTTAATATTATTAAATGGATTTCAAATTTGAAATCATTAGGTCAAAATTATATAATATTGACGATTTTTTGGTTATATATATTAAGTTACCTTAGGTAATAACTAGTCATCGCAATAAAACTATTATTTTTTAAAGAATAATACTTTTATAAATTTTATGTATTTTTATTTAATTAAATGGATATAATTTCAATTAAGACTTTATTATTATGTTTAAATATATATACAAATTTACCAATTCTCATTTAATTTTTTTACCAATGTTAAATAATATTTAGAACACTTAATGATAAAATGATATTTTTCTACAAAAACAGTTTTTCAATGCATTATATATTTTAATTTAAAAGATAATTTTATCATATTTAGTAATTGAATTAGGATAAATTGAGACCAAATTAATATTAATCATTTTAAAATTTGGTAATTAGGGACACATTATATTTTTAGTAATAAAATAATTACTCTGGTTAATTTTTCATCAAGATGAATAAGGGTAAAAATGGGTAAACAAAGCATCTCAAATTTTTTAAAATTAAAGGGAAAATTACCCCTTTAATAAAGAATTTTAAGGTATTAAAGTGATAAACACATGTATAACCTACAATATATCCTCCTAATTCTCCTAACTCACCTAACACACCTAACACCCATGTGATTCCAATCTTACCCCCTCCCTAACTTTTGTTTTCATAAAAAGACCCTCCTTTTTACATATAAAAGGAAATCACTCGCACCCATTATCTCATACCACTTAGACCAAAAGGAATTTATCTTGAAATTAACATACTAATCTCTCTTTAAATACCTACCAAGGAGTTCTTAATGTTTTAATGAGTCCTCAAAATATTTAAGAAGCTACTTAGTAAGGCAAGAGTTCTTCTCACCCTCCTTTTCATTCAAGCACTTATTTTGTGAAAATCCCTTTTAAATTCCATGTGATTATGATTAAATGTGTTATTAACCATAAAATTTATTAAAAACCCCAAAATTTGAATATATTATTACCCTTTAATAAGTTAATGTGTTCGATAGCTTTCTTCACACACAATATCAAACTTAAAAAAACCATGGTATATTTAAATAAAATATAAATATTTAAGTATAATCATTAAGAAACCTATCCATTGAATTATAATTAATGAATAATATTAATTTATTTATGAATTATACATATATATAATAAATTATAATTTTAATATTAATAAAATACAATTAGTTTAACTAAAATGACTAATAAGATCAATTATTATTTTAAAAAGGTTTTTTTCTAAAAAAATTTCTTTTATCAGATAAAATTTCTATTTAAAGAAACATATTATTAATGCTAAATTATGTTTGATATTAATAATTGGTTAACCCAAATTTATTTTCAAAATTTTATGAAATAAGAATAATAACATTTAATATTTGAAAATGACATTTCCTAATTAAAACAAATTTTCAAATATAGTTTATGATTTTATTCAAAAAATGAATTTATAATTTTTTTTTTAATTTTAAATAAATAAAAATTAACTTCATTTTTAATTAATCATATAAAAATTAACTTAGAATAAATTTTTGAGCAATATTTGAAAGGATCAGTTTTTTCCCCAAAAAATACGGTTTTCAAAAAACTTGTAATTTGTAATACTTTTACATTATATAAGAATGGCCTATAAATCTATAAAACATTTTAATAGATCAAATATTTATTTTATTAATAACATTATTCATTTTAAATTATTATTTAAACTTATAAAACCAATGAAAAACATTTTTATAACTAACTAAAATGTTACTTTAATATAAAAACTATTTTTGGTCTTTTCTTTGAATCTGGTATCTTTTAAGGGAGGATCGTTTAATCATTATT
Source organism: Viscum album (assembly GCA_963277665.1). Classification (NCBI taxonomy): domain Eukaryota; kingdom Viridiplantae; phylum Streptophyta; class Magnoliopsida; order Santalales; family Viscaceae; genus Viscum; species Viscum album. The sequence goes on along the minus strand of OY728127.1, from coordinate 338,713,519 downwards.
TGAAAGCCTAATATATATATTTTTATAATAAATAAATTAATTTCATTATAATTAGTTTCCATAATTATTTTATCTGATATATAAATTCAAAGCTTAAAAATTTTATTTCTCTAATTTTTTTATTACGAGTAATTATTTGAAAATTAAAATTTCACACTATTAGAAATTTTATTTGATAAAATTATTTGGAAAGTTTTAATTATAAGTATAAAATTAGGTAAAATGTACAATAATATTCGTTTTCATTAAATTTTATTTCTAAGGTTTAAAAATTAAATAATAAGGTAAAAGTATGTTTGGGTAAAAGGAAAAAAGTTAAAAAAAATCCATAAAACACTCAATGATGTATAAAAAAGGAGTGGTTGAGGAAAAGTTTTACACAAAATATATTTTTTCATATTTTATCCATTTTTTGGCCTTTAACACATTTATAGTAACATTACATTTTTGAAAATGTAAGAGTTACTCATAAAACTGCCCTTTCATTCACTTATAAAAGGGTAACATCTTCACCACATAATTACAAACCTTTCTTTAGAATTTATCCTTATATAACTCTATTCCACATTAATAATCATTTGGTCCCCATTATTTAGCATAAGTCCCTCATTTATAAGAAGACTTCTAAGGAAAATTCGAGTCCACAATGTGAGTATTATCAATAACTTAGTTTTTATTATTAATTATCTTATTTAAATTTTATTCTATAAAGAATAATATAATTTTATTAATATAATTTATATAACTTAATGTTAATATATTGATTTTTTATCATTATTTTTTTTATATACCCCATCCATTAAGAAAAAAAACTATCGTTCATGTGTTGTGCGGACTACTTCCTACACGATGTAAAATGTTTCATTTTCTTTAAATACCTTAACAAGATGGATATAAGGGTGGGGTTAAAGGATAAATATTATTTTATTATATCATTAAGGGTTTTATGAGAAATTTTAGAACCTATTAATTATATTAACAAAAAATGATCATCATTAATTTAATCATTTAAAATAAACATACTATGAGGAAAATCTTTTATTCAAATCATATAATGTTTTAATATCCATTAATTCATCTTATAATTCCTTAAAATTATAATATATCATACTAATAAACACAAAATAAGATCATTATTATTACTATATAATGATATTACAACTAAACCATCTCATAATCATCCATTAATCATAATAGGTTCATGTTTGGGTGGATTTAACCACCTAATCAAACAATAATATAAATTTATACCTTGGATGATTATAAGAAATTATTAAATAGTTTAATATAATTTAAATATTTAAATAATTTTTTTAGTAAGGTTATATAAATATTTAACTCATTAATTAAGAAAACACCTTTCATTAGTGAAGAATCACCGGAACAAGATCATCATCGATTTCATATTCATTTTCCATAATAAAAATAGAAATTAAATGAAATTATAGATTTATAAAATACCTGGGAACATAAATTATAGTACCTTAGATGATATAATAGTGAGGAAATTTGAAAAAACAATAGATTTCAACATGATTTTTATGAAACTGATTCAAAGCGATAAAAAATTACTTACACCCAGTGTTGAAAATAGGTAAGATCTTGCTAATATATATAGGGTGATTTTAAATGAGGATTATAAATGGTTATAGGTATGACTAATTTTCTTTTACTTGTATTTAATCAACGTAATTAAATTATTCATGATGTTGGGTGTAAGTGAAAAGCAGACCGGGACAAGGTAAGGTTTTCTGTCTCAATTTCCTTTCATTGAGACATGTTTATATTATACACCATGTTTGATTTTATATGGTGTTATTACCACCCCATTTTAATATTTATATCATGATTCTATTATATTTAATTACATTCAATTTCCAATTTCATGTTAACTTTTTCATGGGATTTTGGTTCCAATATTCCAAAGGTTATAAGGGATTTCACCTAATATTCATCAATTTGTGACATGTTTGGAATTATACACCTAATTTAATTTATATGGTGCATACACTACATATATTAGATATGATATCATGAATTATATTTTAATAATGGTATTTAATGTTCAATTATAAGCCCTTAATTTTAATGTTTTTTGATTCAAAAGTTTCTAAAGCTGTAAGTGTAAGGGCCTAGATACTAGAAGCCCATTCCTTTGTGAGTTTTCGGTGATAGAAGAACCTAGATGAGGTTATAAGGTGTTTTTAGTGTTTTTAGGGAAACATTTGGGAGCCAATTCTATTTTATAATAGGTTGTAGTGTGGATCAATGAGCTAGTCCATAATCTAGGGTTCCATAGTGTGGTTTGTATGATGCGACATGGGGGAGATCAAGATGTTTTTAGGTTACTACCAATTCAGGGGGTATTTGTGCCATAGTGGTTGGATATTGAATAGTCCCTTCCTTAGTGGTTCGATGCTGAATCATGGAGTGATGAGGATGTGATGTAGTGTTTTTGGGTGCTTCTTCCAAATTGAGGGCAGCTGTATCACAGATTGTATGCTATGCCACATTTCTTCCCCTAGTTAAATAGGATATGTGCCATGGATCTAGCCATATATCCTAGTATTGGGTTTGAATGAGGGTCTATGGTGTGTTCTCCTTACACTATGTCATAGTCCTCCTACTTTTCAGTAGGTCGCGGCATGGTCCTAGGGGTTGCGCCATGATTTTCTAAAAATCTCTCTACCTATAAATACCCTCAAGGCCCTAGAGCCTAGTTTTCTCCGACTCATTCAACTTAAACCCTAGGTTCCCCTGAGTGAATATTGAGGGCATTTGAATCCACTTTGGAAGGCCTTTGAAGCCATTTTCGATCAGAATTAATCCCTGAATACTGAAGATGAATCTATGGTAATCCAAGGTAGGTTGTTCCTCAGTTCTTATGGTTTATCCTCAATTAGATCTTATTTTACACTGTTATTCTTTAAATTCTGTGGAATTTATCTCTATTAATATAATATAGTTTTCTTTATATTTTTCTTGTGTGTTAGTGGTGCGGTTTCCTTGGGAGATCATAGTTTCCTCATAGGTAAGGTGATCATAGATTCACATTGGTGTTCCATTTTTATTTCAAGAACATCAGAAGTTTGAGGTAGGGGATTCATTACTTCTCCAATTTATTTACATGAAATCATAAATTCCCCATGGTCTAACCCGTTGGATTGTGGTGTAATTATCCTACTAAATGATAAATTAGATTAAATAAGAATTAGTTTATGGTTAGTGATCTCATGTTGTTTCTTTCCACCGTTATAATGGTCTGCCTCTTAATTTACAAGATAGTATTCTATCTATGTTATTTTGTTTAGAATATTTGTCGTACTTATATTAACAAGTTGTTCTTGATTAAATTTGTAAATAATGTAAAGCCGATAACTAGTTGTTTGGATAAATAATTTAAGAGGCATGATTAATAAATCTAGTGTTTCTTATAATTTTATGGTAATCAAGTTAATGCAAGTATGAATTTTTAATTTAATGTGTCATTACATGAATTAATAGAATTTGATAAATAACTCTAATTTATAATTATTTTTGATGATATTAATGATGAAATTCAAGTTAATGAGAATTCTTCTTCCTAAAGTTTGTTGAAATTAGAAGCTTATTCTAGAGAGCATGTTTAATTAATTTTGATATCTTGTTATAGTTGATGCCTTAGGTTTTCTATAGTTGGAACCTATGATAATTAAATTGGTTAATTCAAAATTGGATAATAACCAATTATTTGATAAAGATAATCATTTGGGGCCATGGTTTCCCTTTTCCTATGAAGGATAAGTGCCTTATGATGGGATTGTGAAAACCTATTTTCATGTGAAGGCTAAATGCCTTTCTTAGGGTCCAAGTTACTATGTTAGATAGTTTTGTTTTATGACACCTTTTTGTGTTCCCTGGATGTGAACCTTTATATGTAATGTGATATGATACTTGGATGGAAGAGCCTAGGATGACTAATGATATATGGGTAGGGATTCCTGAGGTTTTGAAAGCAGTTGATACCTGTGATGGTGAGATGAATGATGATGTTGATGATGAAACCAAGATGATGGAATGGGTTAAATTTATGATTACACATTATTGTTCCAAAATATGGGATGCTTGTTTGTTAATCAATCTATTTAAATGGCCAGATGGATGAGTTGATTTTTTATCAGCATTCCTTTCCTCGATACTTAATAAAGGTGGATGTTTTTAGTTTCATATCTCTTAGTGGTATCTTAGGTTTATTTCCTAGATTACCTAAAATTATGTAATGGTAATCATGCTTAATAAATGTTTTAAACCATGGGGTTGGTGTTTCTAGAATACAATTAAGATGATCTTGAGAAACCGTGGAATCAGTTTGGATTATGCTTGGATGAAAAAGACTTCACTTTGATGGTTTATAGAATTTAATTTGGAATAATTTTAATTAATGGTTAATAAATTAACTAACATAAAATAAATAATAAAAACTAAATAAGTAATTTAATTAAATTCTTCTTAAATGTTGTGTTCTTATAGGATATCTAGTTCTTATCAGTAGTTGTTGGGTGTCCATGAAATGATAGCTAAATATGATCCTAGGACTAGGTTATGACCATAATATGGGTTAGAGATATATTATATCTTGTATGTTTTGTGATTTTATATGTTACCCCACCCATTTTGGTAGGGTGACTAACACCCAGTGGACTCTACGAGGGTGTTTTCCCCAAAATCTAAGTAGTGAGGATGGATGATTGACTACCCCCTCTGGACCCACTCTCTTCTCTTGGTAGTATTATGATATTGTATACATGTTGGTTATATTTTACCATATATGTAGGTAGTGGGATGTAATGTATTGCGGTTATTTCACACACATGTATCTCTATATGCAGTATCCAAAAAATTATTAAAGGTATGGAATTTATAGGATGTGATGGATTGAGGTACCTTGCTAGGTGTATGGGCTATGACGGCTTGAGGTATAATACCCAATGTATGATACAAAACATATGGGACATGGTGGATCCCAAAAAATAGTTGGTTACTAGTTGGAGATGTGATATGGGATGATGAGATGATATGATGTATGAGATGTATGTTATGATACACAACCCAAGTATTTACGAGATGGTTTACTTTTAAAGAGATATAGATCATGACATATGACATTGAAGTATATTGGAAAACAATTGGAGAAGTGGTAGTAGGGTACCCTTTTTGTTTTATTACTATAATATATGATCCCTTTTAAGTGATACATGGTGAGAGTTTAACATGGTGAGGTTGGGAACTTAGTATAACTATTTAGCTGGTGAGTTTGTTCCACTTATTATTCATTGGGATTAAGAATTATTTCTTTATATTTTGTACGAGAGGCTCCAAAGAGGATACTGTTGAGTATAATTGGGATTATCACCCTATATATATACATATAAAATATTTTTTATCTCAATAAGTACAGTTTAGATATTGGGCTGATATTACTAGCTCATGGATTTACTAGAGTTATTTGGGCCTCATGGTCACTATTGAGTTTACCTTTTAGTAATTATAGATTCATTTCTAGTTATTTTAGTACAGAATGACATTGCATGTATGTACTCAGGATCTCTTGTATCTTTATGAGTATGAGTTGACTGGTGTTTGATCTTATATCTCTCTTACACATGTTCTCTTAGAGGCAATTCATTCCATTTGAATGTTTATTATACCCTCAGTGTTAGTCTCTAATTCGGGGCCTACTAGAGGTGGGACTCAGGTGGTCACTATCCTCCTCTCATTTCTAGCCTAGGAGGGGTACTCATCGAGAGGAGGGGTCATTATAGAGTGGTATCAGAGGTTTAGGTTAAGGGATATGATGAATTTCTGAGTAAGGAATCAGAGAGACTACATGGGTTAGTAGGTAAACAATGTTATCTAAAGTTAGTAAGTGATGTAAAAAAGGGAGATTAGATGAGACATGGGAATTTAAGGCCCCCTGTGATATGATATATGAAACTTTTAGTTTACTTAGATTACTAAATAAAGTGATACTAGTTGTAGGGTAGATACCTTGGAAAGGATCATGCATCATTATTATTTTAACTTGTGTTTGAAATGGTTAGACCTTGGGACATTTTAAAAACATAAAAAAGATAAAAAATTAATTAAATAATTAATCTTAAATATTCCATATTATATGTTTAGGATCTCTAACCATTTTTTATTTTTAGGCATGGTTATAGGTTGATTTCCTCATCAGGTTTGTGCTAAAGATGTTCAACATAAAGTGCCAGTAGATCACCCTAGAGTGGAGGTCTACGACAATGAAACTTGACGGAGGAAATTCCAAGAGTTTTAGTTCCAGATTCCTAGAAGTATGAGGGATACATTTCAAAATTAGTCATAGTGGACTTCTTGAAGGAGGTTGAGATATATTTCTAATCAATCCATGCTCAGAAGGAGTAATATGTTTAGTTTTTTATGATGATTCTGCATGGAGCAACGAGGTAGTGGTGGATCTTCTTCCTTAGTGATCATGAGAAGTCAGAGGTCTCATAGGAGACGTTCAAGGACCAGTTCTAAGTAGAGTTTATTTCTTCAACCATTAAGACATCCAGTCACCAGGAGTTTCTTACCCTCCAATAGGGATTTCCAGTGCATGGGATTTTATGATCCATTTCAAGACCCTTTTCCATTATACATCAAACCTATTTCCAGATGAGGATCCCAAAGTGATGAATTTTGAGGAGTATTTTCTTCCATATATCAAGTTACAAGAGACCCCATTCATGTTGTTGACATATTTTGAGCTACTGGTGAGGGTAGATGTTGTTGAGAGGATGTTGGAAATAATTATATCTGCATGATATGGGGTTTATTAAGATTCCTCATAAAGTATATCCATGGTCTAGGGTTCCTAGTTTCTAGGATAGAATATTTTTTTCCATCTAGGGGTAGGTACCATCCCTCATCATCTTGTTTATCTAGGGGTGGTGTCTATCATGAATTCACTAATGGATAAGGTATATGTTTTTATTATGAAGTTCATGTTCATCAGTGGTGTGAGTTCATGACCTTTCTGGGTAGGTAGCATGTACTATATTTTTTACTTCAAGTTCCTCTGTTGTGCCAATTTCAGCTGAGGTAATAGTAATAGGATGCTCTAGGTTGGGATAATCATAGAGGAGATGAGGAAGGTATAAGACAACCCTGAGATATTCCTTTTACTTAGACAGTTTATTGTGACAATGGAGGTGGCCATTGTTAGGGTTAGATAGGTTTTGGAGAAGGTCATGGTTAGCTTCATGCTATAGTGTTTCTAGCATTAGGCAATCCAAACTTCATTAGAGGTACCCTTTTATTATTTTATACATGGGTCCATTCCTTGTTTGATTCAAAATATACACACTCTTTTATATCTCCTTCCCCATTCCATGCTTTGGGACTTGAGGAGGAGATACTTTCTATTCCCTTCTAATTGACTACACTAGTTGGAGGTCAAGCTTATCTGTATGAAGTATGTAGAGACTGTGTTCTAGTTATAGGAGAGAAACACTCTTTGGGAGACTTCATAGGTTTATGGATACATCCCTATGACATTATAATAACTATAGAGAGGCTATATTTAGTGTATGATATTTTGGATTTTTCTAGGAGGTAGATTGTATTCTAGGATACTCATAGATTTCCCACAATATTCATTAGTGAGTGAGAACATAAAATAAGTTAGAGGTGGGTTACTTCCTTTTCTTCCTTGATGGTTGAGATTATGGTAAGTTTATCGAAGGTTCAACCTTTATTATTTCCCAGGTTTGTTGAAGAGTACTTTGATGTATTTCTCAAAGAGGTTGAATAATTACCCCCTCTTTGAGAGATCAAGTTTAGGATCAATCTTGAATTAGGTCTTTTACTATCTCAATGTCTTTGTATAGGATAATTTATTTTGGGATCCAAGAGCTATAAGTATTGATTGAAAATCTATTTCAATGAGGTTTTGTTTTCTGAGTCTATCACCCTAGGGTACACTAACTTTGTTCAAGAATAATTTTTATGGAATTTTTTATCTTTATATCGATTATCATTACTTGAATCAAGTTCCAGTGAAAAATAACTATCCTATTCCACAAATTGATTATTTTTTTATCATCTTAATGATGAATGTTGGTTCTCAAAGATTGATTTACGACCATGATAACATTAGATGAAAGTGAAGGATAATGATATTCTGGATATTTATTTATGATGTCTTTATGAGAATTGCGAGTTATTTGTGATTCCATTCAGTGTGAATAATTATCCAGGAATGTTCATAGGTTTGATGAACACAATGTTTACAGAGTTCTTGGATCATCTCATGGTGGTTTTCATTAATGACATCATTGTGTAATCTGCATCCGAGGAAGAGATTAAAGAGCATATATGTTCGATTTTGGGAGTTTTTTTCATCAATAGATACTTGATAAATTTTCAAAGTATGAGTTTTGGGCTCATGGATTTTCTATATTAGGGAATTTCATGTCCCAACAAGGAGTAGATGTGGATCCTTCGAAGATAAAGGCAGTTGTTGCATGGGTAGAGCCCTACAATATTACATAATTGTGGAGTTTCCTTTGTCTTTAAGGCTATTATAGGACGTTTTCAGTATATTTTTATTGTTTTTTGACTCCATTAGCAACATTTAATAGAAATAATCAGATGTTATTGTGGGATGACCAATTTCAGGTAGCTTTTGAGTACTTGAAGTAGATGTTGGTCAGTGCCCTAGTCCTTTTTTTCCAGAACATGGAGTTCATTTTGAGGTTTTTCTACGATGATTTTCATATTGGTTTAGGTTATGTTCTGATGAAGTAGAGAGCATTTGTTTCTTATGGGTCTCAATAGTTACATCCCCCTGAGTGTAACTATTTCACCCATGATCTTAAGTTGCTGGTAGCTATGTTTTCCTTGAAATTGTGGCAAAATTACCTCATTGGTGAGATTTTTGTGGTTTTTACTGATCATAAGAGCTTGAGGTATGTCTTCTTAAAGTATGAATTGAACTTACAACAATGAAGGTGGATGGAATTATAATAGGATTATGACTTTGAGATTTCACATACACCAATTAAGGTAAATACTATGTCTAATGCACTGATCATGAAGTCACTTAGTGACACCATGTGTGAATATGGGGATTCCTAGAGAGTGATGGAAGATCTCTTAGACTTGCATTAAGATATGGGAGAGGTTGTTGGAAGAGATTTAGTTTTTAAGATGAAAACACAATCATAATTGGTGTAAAACGTGGAGTAATACAATATGGGGGATTATGAGGTGGAGGTCTGGAGAGACCAAGTTGTCTTTGTTGATTCCCATGATGGTTGGTCTAAGGATGAAAAACAGTTGGTGTTTTTTCCGTGGAGGATTTTTATCCCTTTGGATATTCATGAGATATTTCTCTATGATTTCCATATCTCATCCTTAATGGTATATTCTGGTGTGAAAATTATGTACTGATCTATATGAGGGAAGTTTTTGTGGCCTGGGTTAAAGTGTACAGTTATTGAGCTTGTGTCTCGATGTTTGGTCTATGAGAAGGTGAAGGCCAAGAACCAGGTTCCTAGTGGTTTTATCTGTTATATGTTCCCTTATGGATGTTGGAGGACATATTTATGGAATTATTTACTAGTTTAGCTCTAGAATAGAGAGGATTTGAAACTATATGGGTGATAATGGATTGTTTGACAAAATCATCCCACTTTATAATGGTTATTTAGTTGATCTCAGTAGAGGTTTTTTTTTAGGAAATATCTAGAGAATGTGGTGATAATCTATGAGGTCCCACAGATGATCATATTTGATCATGATTCTTATTTTCCTCCAAAGTTGTGGAGATATCTTCGATATGATTTTGGTTCTCATTTATTCCTAATAATTGATTTTCATTCCCTGATGAATGGCCAGATAGAGTGGATGATTGAAACTCTTGAAGATATGTTTCATTCTTATGTCCTAGATTTTAGAGGTTCTTGGATGAGACACCTTACTTTGGTTGAGTTTTCTTACAATAATAATTTTCACTCCACCATTGGTATAGAACATGTTTGAATCATTATATGGCTAACCATTCCATTATATGTTGTGATGGAATAGTGTCAAAGAGTCAACAAATCTTGAGATGGAGCTAGTGCAGAGTACAACAGAGATGGTTTAGGTAATTCATGAATGGATAAAGGCATCATAGGATCATTATAATTCCTATGTTGATCATAGGAGGAGACCTATAGAGTTTAACATAGGAGATTATAAGTTCTTTAATGTTAATCCTCATCATAGAAAGTGAATATTTGGTCATGTAAGTAATATTTCTCTCCAGTTTGTTAGGTCTTTAGAGGTGTTGGCTCATGTTGGAGTTGTGGCATATCAGCTAGAACTTCCCCCCCAAAATGATCTCGATACATGATGTTTTTCAAATTTCATAGATTTATAGTTAAATTCATGAAGAATATCACATCATTTATTGGGGATAGATTTATGTTGATAATGATGTGACTTTTGAGGTGTGATTTTTAGTGATTCAGGACTACTAAGAGAAGGTGTTGTGCGAGCATGTTATTCCATTGGTTAATATCCTGTGGTTGAATGATGGTGTCGAGGAGAGTACTAGGAACGTGAGTCACATATATGCAGTTGATATCATAATATTTCTATTGTTTATATCTTCTATTATATGCTACTCATTTTTTGGATGTTGTTTTTTTTGGTTTAATACATGGTTTTCTCCTGATATCTTTTTTTAAACATTTCTCTTGTTTGAGTGGTATCTTCCCTGAGAGAGTGTTTTAGAGATTTTATTTGGATATTCCATCATTTTTCAGTTGTTTACTTTAAGTGTGGTGGATTATCTTCTATAATTGTGAGATTATTGAGAGGTATCTCATGGGGAAGTTGTTCAGTTGACCACTTTTCTTATTTCTCAGAGGGCATGTTTTTAAATTATAGAGTCTAAGAATGGTTGGAGAGGTATCTGATGTAAGGTAATGGATCCTATAAGACATTTTCATTATGTGTTTTGGGTTTTTTAGGATCCTGGAGGAGGTTACAAGGTGTTTGGAGAGTGTTTGAAGAAAAATGGTGGATCCACTACCATTTTAGGAAAGTCTACGGTGTGGATCCATGGGATGTTCCATATGCTAAACTTATATGGCGTGGTTTCCATACTGTGGTGCAGGGGATCTCAGAAGGAGTTTTTTTAGGATACTTCCAAATCTAGGGTTAGCTACAATATGATGGTTCGATGCAGTGTATGCACTTCCTCGATGGTCAAAAACTATGACATGGAGTGAGGAGACTATAACATAGGGGTTTTGGGTAGTTCATCCAAATCAGGGGTGGATACAACATGGGATGTAGAATACACCATAGTATCTCCTATGGATAAATAGGATTTGAACCACAAATCTAGGAATTCATCCTAGATATAGGTTTGAAAAGGGTCTGTGGATTGGTCTCCTTCTACTACACCGTAGCCCTATTTTTCAATAGGCTGTGGCGGGGTCCTAGGGGTTGCACTATGGTCTTCTAAAAATATATCTTCCTATAAATACCCATGAGGCCCTCAAAACCACTTTTCTCCCACTCCTTCCTCTTTAAGAATAGGTACCTCAATGTTCTTTACAAATGACTTTGAATCCCCTTTCAATTTATATCAATCCTTGACTTCTATAGATCAATCCATGGTGATCCAAGGTAGGTTATTCCTCTTTTCTTATGGTTTCTCTTCCATTAGATCTCATTTTACTCCTATTATTATTACCTTAATTTTGTGTTTGATCACTATCATTATAATGTAGTTTTATTTATCAATTTTTAGTGTATTCATTTCATTAAATCCTTGGAAGATCTTAGTTTCCTCATGAGAGAGGGGATCAGAGATCCGAATTGGTGCTATGTTTCAATTTAATGAATATAGAAGGCTTGAGGTAGGTGATTCATTGATCCCCCTATTTATTTACATGAAATCATACGTTAAAAAGGGTTTTTCCCTTTATGTTATGGTGTAAGTTTTTGGATCAAAGAGTATATCAATGTCTACATGAGGGGAGTAAATTGTTGTTTAAAAAATTATACTAACTAAAATTAAAAACCTCTTAGTTAAGATTTATCAGACACACATATCATCTGATTTTCAATGTTTCTTTATTCAGACACATATATATCTCATAATAAAAAATTTTAATACATTTTAGTTAAATAAGACTTTTTAAATAGTTGAACAAAAAAATAACAAAATGTAAAAAAACAAAAACAAAAATAGAATTTTATAAATTAAAAAAACATACTAAAATTTATAAAAGTTTGAATCCATGATTTAAACTTAAATTTTAAGGAATTATAAAACCCATAATTTAGGTATCCATAATTTTAACCTACTTTAAGGTCTATCTTTCTTAACCAGGAAAGCCCTTGATTATAAAAATTAGAATAAGATCTATCTTCCTAGCCTCGGAATCCCTGAATCAACTAGATTATAAGATACAACCTTCCTATCCCTAGAATCCATTGATCTAAACCTAGATAATAATTGATGAATACAAAATTAAAATATTCTAATAAATTTGAAATCCTCACTCTGATTCCTTTAAAAAATCTCAAAATATTTATAAAGCACAAGTAATAAGATGTTAAAACATAGTATAATTCAGACAGGTAGAGTTAAAAATGCATTAAATCCCACCTTTGTGAATGGAAATCTATTTATAGTCACTAATATAAAGGTAATATTCCACGATTCTTGAAGTTATATGCATCAACTTCAGATGAGATCTATCTTGATAGCTCATTATTTTCTGTATATCTATGTTCGATGTCATTTCTATAGCATCCTCACTAATGTGAGATGCATGGGGTGGACTGATCTTCACGAAGTAGGATAATTGATAAAGGATGTGGTTCAAAGCTAAGTGGCGGATGATGGGTATGAATAGTGGATGAAATTATTAAATCAATGCTATAAGGAGATCAACCTATAACTTAGACAACACACTCAGGGGAGGGGTGTGATGACTAATCCACACAACAACACACTTAGGTCGAGGCATGAAATTGGGGGCTTTGTGACTTGGATAACCAATATATCTTTTATATTGAAAAGGACAGAATGCACAAGATAAAGGGAAGAATGTAAAAATCCTCACAAAGGATAGAATAAACTTGGGGAGTTTTACTAATGAAAACTAGAATGAGAATACAATTACATGGGGTGGGTATTTATAGCCATGGGGTGACATAAAAGGTCAAGGGACTAATACCATAATTTCATAGTCTATTCCTACCTTGTCCCCTAAAATTAAAAAATTTAAAGTCCAACAATGACTTTTTAGAAAATTAGCACATGTATTTCCAACTCTAGCCCACCAGATTTGACATTGAGTGCATATCCCACTAGATTTGAATTTTGTGTCCCAAGATGCCATTCTAGAGTTATCCATGTGGGAAAGAATTCCAAATTCATGAAACCATGTGGGATAAGATCTAAACATCATTTTTGGGCTTGAATAAGTGATATAATTGGCTCCTTTTCTCTACCAATTCAAGGAAAAATCCATTGGGCCGTTAATGAAGTGAGATGGAAGCCCATTGTAGCATTCAACCTCTTTAATATTTCTCACATCAATATGCCCTGAAAATTAAACTCCTCCACCTATGAAATCGAATCAATGACTTCAACATGTTTCTCATCATCCTCTCCCTCTTGAAAAGGAGTCATAACCAACACTTCATCATCTACACCCAAGAAAAGATAAAGATCAGTAATATTTAAAGTGACACTTACACCATAATCAATTAGTAGAGCTATCTTCTAATAATTATTGTTAATATTTTTAAGCACTAAGAAAGGTCCATCTTCTCTAGGCATGAGTTTTGAGTTCTGATTGTCTGGAAATATTTCCTTCTACATATTAATCCAGACTAAGTCTATAGGTTCAAACAACACTTGATTGTGACCCTTGTTTGCATAATCAACATATTTCTAGGTCATCCGCTTGATATTTTTCTTTTCCTTTTCATGGATTTTCTTGATGAATTATGTAATCCCTTTCATATCCATATGATTAGCTTCCTACAAATTCAAAGGAACTAGATCAATAAGGGAAAGGGGGGTTAGAGCCATAAAAAATTTCAAATGAAGAATAATTAGTAGTTGAATGCTTATCCCTGTAATATGTGAATTCCACATGTGGAGAAAACTCCTCCTAATTCTTGAGATTCTTCTTGACAACTATTCATAGAAGGAATGGTTGTGTTCGATTCACCAACTCTATTTTTTCATCGGTTTAAGGTTGAAAAGTAGTGGAAAATAGTATCTTTATACTCAATTTTCTACACAAGGTCTTTCAAAGGTAAATGAGGAATTTTTGTGTCTTGATATGACATAATCAACCTTGGAATTCCATGGAGTTTGACTACTTCCTAAAATAAAAGTGTTTCAATGTTAGTGGCATCATTTGTTTTGTTATAAGGAATAACATGTTCTATTTTAGAAAACCAATCCACCACCACAATAATGGAATTTCTACCCCTATTTTTCTTTGGTAACCCCACAATAAAGTCCATTCATATGTCCTACCAAGGGTTGTTGGGGATTGGGAGAGGGATATAAAATCCACGTGGGTTCAGTTTTGAATTGGATTTATTGATGACAATTCACTTTCCCACAAATTTTCAACATCTATTGATATAATATACTATTAAAAATTCTCACTAAGAATGCTTAAAGTTTTTGCATCACAAAAATGTCCCATTAATCCACCAGAATGTGACTCTTTTAATAAAACTAATTGGATAGAACAATTGGGAATGTGAAGATTATCAATATGGAATAAGAATCCATCCTGCAAATAGAACTTTTACCAACTAACACCTTGTTTACAATGTCCATAAGGTTCACTAAAATCACTATTAGTGGAATATAAATCTTTAATGCATTGAAAACCAAGGAGTTTAGAATCTAGCAAGGATAAAGGAGAATAACTACATTTAACCATTTTATGATTGATGATAAATGTAAATGATTCAATGAATTCCATCCATCTAGCATGTCTCTAATTCATATTATTTTGGATCATAAGGTACTTAAGAGATTCAAGATCAGAATGGATCACAAATTCTTTTGTATAAACATAGTTCAACCATGTCTCTAGTACTCAAAACAATGCATATAAATCTTTATCATATGTATCATAGTTTAGAGTTGGTCCATTTATCTTCTCACTAAAATAAGAAATAGGTTTACCTTCTTGCATGAGTACTCCACCAATACCATTTATACTTGCATTGAATTAAATTTCAAAGGTCTTACCAAAATTTGGGAGTGAAAGTAGAGGAGAATGGGTGAGTTTCTCTTTGAGATTAGGGAAGTCCTTCTCTTAAGTTGTCCCCCATTTGAAAGGAACATTCTTCTTCACCAACTCATTCAATAGTGATGCTATTGTGCTGAAGTCCTTCACAAATCTCCTGTAAAAACTAACAATCTCATGAAAACTTCTTACCTATCCCACAAAGGTTGGAGTTAGCCATTATTGTGTCTCTTTGATCTTCTTAGTGTCGACTTCAACTCCATTTCCACTCACAAAAAATCCAAGGAAAATAATCTTATTGAGGAAAAATTCACACTTATTTATATTTCCAAATAAGTTTTCCTTCCTTAAAACATCTATGACTTTTCTAAAGTCATCTACATGTGCATGAAAATTCCTAATATACACCAAAATTTCATCAAATTAGACTATAGTTTTTTTTACAATATATTCATGTATGACATGATTCATTAGCCTCATAAAAGTTCTAGGTGCATTGGTGTGGCCAAAGGGCATGACTAACCATTCATAAAGGCCATGTTTGGTCTCAAATGTAGTTTTCCACTCATATCCTTCTTTTATACTAATTTTATGTTAGCCACTTATTAAATAAATTTTTGAGAAAATAGTAGAACTATTTAATTCACCTAGAATTTCATCTAACCTAGGGATACAATGATGATACCTGACTGTGGTGTTATTGATGGGTCCGCAATTAATGCAAACTCTCCATGTTCTATCCTTATTTAGTAATAGAATCACTAGTACGACATAATGACTAAGGCTCTCTATGAAATATCCCACATTCAACAGCTCTTGAACTTTCCTTCGAATTTATTTTGTCTCCTATGGGTTGGTACAATATATATGTCAGTTTGGTAGTGATGCTCTAGGAATGTGGTCAATTTAAAGGCCAATACCTCTAATGGGTGGAAAACTCGGGGGTACCTCTTCTAGAAAGACATCATCCTACTCTTGTAAGAAGGACTCAATAAAATTTGGAAAATGAGGCAAGTCATTAGTATTTATAAATACCTCTTTGTACATGAGTACTAGGAGGGTTTGCTATGAAAAAAATATCACTTAACCTCATTTTTTTCAACACACACTTTTCTCTTCTCTCAAATTCTTTTTTTCCACTTGATTTTTCTTTTCCCTCCATTTCTTTTCTTCTATAATTTTCTCTCATTCCCTAATTCCTTCCTTTTTCATTTTCACTCTTTTTTTCTTCATCACTCATTTTTTTCTTTTCTCTCAAAATGTGATCTTCCAAAATTTGCTTGGGGGACACGTGGTTAAGGGTTTTAGGTTCCCCTCAGAGTACAAAATAGTGATGATTTAAGAAACCATCATGAGTAACACACCGATCGTACTGCCACCATCATCCAGAAAACAAATGGAAAGCCTTCATAGAAACAAAATTGCACAAAAATCATCTTTTTTCTTACCGATGGTGAACAATACCTTCACTTGGTTGGTGACCTTCATCTCTCTGCAATCATCCAACCAATAAATTCAGTATGCATTTTTCTACCTCAAAGTCAAGAGTGTCATGACCCGACCCTACCCGGGCTCGAGCCGCAACTACCCCAAGCCCACCTCCATAGGCTAGGGGCTGGCGACAAGCACCGAAGGCTAAACAACTCAGGGAGGCCTTTTCCTGAGTACCTGTACAAACACACACACGCAGCACACTCAATGCAAAAGTGCAGATTAAAAAGAAAATCAAAGTACCAACTTCTATCTATAAACCACAAGTGTACATCGACCTCTAAACAGTACAGAGTATAAGGTGAAGGTAAAATGAAAATGAAAAGGCGCAAAAAACATGCCCAACCAGAAAAGTGCCACAACCCGGTAACAGGTAAAAAAAAGAAGAACAGCTGGAAGGTTCCCCCACCTGGAACCCGACTCTGACCACAACATGTGGTCCAAGCTCCCAAACTCCTAAGCTCCCCTGAAGTCACGACCAACCTTTCCGTCGTCTGCAAGGTCACACCAAGTGCGGGAAAATCCCAAGCAGGGGTGAGTATAAAAATACTCAGTAGGATACCCCGAATGCTCAAGGGAGAAATAAAGGAGGTAATGAAGGGTGAGAAGTAGATCGAACATGTAATAGTAAAGTAATACAACAAGGAGTGCAGTAGAGTAACAGTACAGAGTCCAGCTCAACCCAACAAGAGAAAGGAGGTAGACTCATCCAGACACAAGGAGCTGGAAATGGTGAGAAGATGAACTTCTTGTCGAGTCTTCGCTACCTATAGTAGGAGAGTAGAATCGTCCAACCACGAGAATCTAGACACGGAAAGCACATGGCATAACCTGCGTGTCTTCGCCTCTCCTTGAGGGAGAGTAACCAAGACCTAAGGCGTGGGTATTGGAACAAGGTATATACATATCCATATGCTCAATCAAGAAGCCCAAACAAGATCGTAAGGGGATCTCCATCCCGTAGCTCAGACCAAGAAAGTGAGTAGCCAACAGTCCCAGAAGTAAACACCATCGATGCCCAGAATCCCGCATGTCTGCCCCGAACTGCAAGTCAAGGGGCTCAAATCATCGCACCTCGAAACTATCCACTTTGGGGAGCACTGACTCGCCCGCACGGTTTTAGGTCACGTCGCAAGGACGTGTCTCGGTGGGGAAAGAACCCCTCATACTTGAGAGTTCTAGGGGAACGTCAAGACACACCTCATCACTACCCTGCAGTCGAGAGTTCTCTTCAAAGTCGACAGGAGACCCCCTACCCAGCCCCCTTAGAGGGTGATCCCTGGAAGTCGACGGGTTCCCACTGGAGGGAGACCCAGCAAGAGTCGATCAGTGCCACACTGCCCTATCCCATAAAAGGGTAATCCACTGGAGGGTGACCCAGCTAAAGTCGTCGACGAGTCCCAATGTAATGTCCTGTAAAAGGGTACTCCACTGGAGGGAGGCTCGGTACCATCATCGGGGACCACTTCGCAGCCCAATTGGAGGTAAACTCGGCATCAAGGACCACTTCCCAGCCCAGATGAAGGTAAACCCAGCATCAAGGACCACTTCCCATCCCCTCTTGAGGTAAATTCGGAACCACTCTGGCAATCCCGACTGGATGGTACTGCTTGGTGAACACCGTTGTTCTGACCATCCCTTCTGGATGGTAACCCACTGGCCATCCCTATAGGATGGTACTGCTTTGGCCATCCCTACTGGATGGTACCCCACTAGCTAGCCGTACTGGAAACAACCTCCTGGCCAACCCTACTAGGAACAAACTCCTCGGTAGAGGATCAGTGCCCGTGTAATGTGTTGGTCACACCGAATCCACAAGAACTCTACCAGGGAACACAAAACACCTCTACCGGCCAAACCATCGAGAACATAACAAGGAAAAAACCACTCAAACATGCTGGTCGAAACCATCGTGAACAAGACCAGGGGGAAACTCAACCTTGCTGGTCAAAAAACTTGAACAAAACTAGGGGAAAACTCAACCCTGCTGGTCAACAAACGAGAATGAAAACTGGGGAAAAGTCAACCCTGCTGGTCAACAGACGAGAACCGAGGAACCCTCTACGTTGCGAGAGGTCAAAAGTATGTAAATAAGAACACGACAGGCACATGGGGCCCACATGATGTGTAGCCCTAATTCAACCCCAACCAAGAACCCAAACGTTCTCAGGTACAACCGTCCACACGTACCTCCCAGCATTATCGCATACTCCCAGAGTATGCCACATCTCCAGCCCAAAGTCTAACATGCACACGACACCCATCATCAACGCGAAGGCGTACAAATAACAACTCCAACTTTCCACCTAAACGGCTCAGGCATGGACAACCACATCTCCTCAAGAATTCACTTCACTCTCCCAAGAGTGAACACGATCACACGCCAAGGGTTCTCTGCAAACACCGCAGGAAGAACCTCCACCGGTACACCTTTCATGCTTCCACATTTAAATGGGATCTCGAAGGCATATCCATACATCCAAATGGATCACACCATTTCAATCCTCGCGGAAAAACATACTAGATCAACTACTTACTCTCCTCCAAAGGATATCTGACGTAAAAGTCATCTGACACCGCTTCACACTCGAACGACGTCTCATGGTCCCGAGATTTAGCCCCGAAAACAGTCGGGCAAATTGCACCATTGCGATCCCCTTGGGAAAACATGTCAAAAGGACTGCTCACTTGAGTGGAACGAATATCCAGAGAAAAAGATGAATTTCGAAAAACTGTGCATGAGAGGTTCTACGTGGGACCCACACCCCGGTCCAGAAGCACAATGAATGGATCACACAGTTGCGATCCTCTCTAAAAAGTACACAAGATGGACTATTCACTTACCCAAAATGGACACCTGGAAATAAAGATGGAAATCATCGCCAACTCCCAAAACGGATCTCACGGGGCCTGCACCAGCGTGCGGAATTAAAGAGGGTAGATTGTGCCATTGCAATACCCTTGAAAAACACCTAAAAATGACTGGTCGCATGCCCCGAACGGACATCCGATGAAAAAGTTACAAAAAGCTATGTACAACTCAAAAGACGGGCCATGGGGCCCATGCCTCAACTCTAGCTTCAGCGCCCAAAACCACACTGGAAAACTCCGTCTCAATGCCAGGGTCACAACCCCATTGACGGCACTAAAATCAGACATCAGATGTGTCCGCCCCATCCAAAACAAAAACTCCGAGAAAAACGCCTGTCCACTTAACGTCGTGTTGCACCCTGATCCCCTCGTCTCGAGAATTAAAAATTTCTGAGACCATCTCAAAAAGTCCGTCTTGACATCTGGAGTACACTGTCGCAGGCGTCATGCAAAACGAATGCCCGTAGCGGAAATTACGGGCATCCGAGTCGAGGGGGCAAAGCCCCTTGGGCTGGACCGGCCTAGGCCGGCCCGCGGTTCGGCCGCGCGGGCCGGTCGTGGACCTGCGATCCACTGTTCCACCAACCGGCCTGAAGGCTGGTCACTTCATCCATGCGGAGACCCACCTTTGGCGGGTCTTGGTTTGGCCGCGGGGTCGCACGACGCGACCCTGGTCTCCGCTCCGCGCCGCGGAGCGCCCCCGTTGGCGCCCGCTCGCCGCCGCCGTGAGCCCCGGCCGCCTGAAGCCCGGCCGACACCCTCACCCAACCTGCAATGCCTCGCGCCTCCACCTAGCCTCATGCCGCCGCCGCCGTAGCGCGCTCCGCCGCCACCTTCCGCCACACTGGTTCGCCGGAACACCCCAAAAACCGCCAGAAACACTCAAAATCCCGCAATCTTCGATGAACGATTGCGGAGGCCTCGGGACTCCAAATTTGAAACCGAAATGTGAGTTGTAAAAGAGAGAATATATTCTACGCAATTATGGGTTTTGATCGAAGTTTTTACACAGAATCGATAAGGAAAATTGAGCTCAAAATAGGATATATGAAATTAAAAACAAAGCGACGATCTCCTACCTCGTGGGTGTTGCCTGATGTTTCGCAAAGGATCCGCCGGCTAGATCCACAACCACCAAAGCATGAAAGAGGGAGGAGGGGCTTGAAAGTGAAGGTCTCCTTGGGTGAGCTCTCCCATCAGGGGGGTGCCAAAGGAGAAGGAGGGGGGTGGGTTTGGTTTAAATAAGGAGAAATTAAATAAAAACTTAATTAATTTAGAACTCCAAATTAATCTGCATATGAAACACTCGACATGGTCAAGGTTAAGCCTCCTGTAGGGTAAAAACCACCTCACAAGCACAATGGAGGTCTTGGAATTTTAATCCGAGGCCCCGTTCAAAAGTTATAAAACTGAACGCCTAAAGCTTCCAAATTACGAAAACGCCCCCGGGGCCATTTTTCACTGACAACCCATGCCCGCAAAACTTATACCCATCCTAGGGTAAATGTCATGCTCCAAACTCAACGGTTCCCTCATTTTTCCCATATGAGACACTGTTTAAGAGATACTGAGTTTAGCCATTAAAGGAATAAATTAATTGTTTTATTTATCTGTTTAATGTTCCGGAAGCGAGCGAGGGGTCCAAACTCCCCGCGCTGACATGTTTTATGTCTTTCCTAGGGTAAAAACCCCATTACGGACCCATCAGTTCACTCAGATCTATTTTCTGAAGCTCCGTTTAGGAGTTATCCCATTTATTTGGCATTCCCAGTGTGAACGCATTGAAAACTTAATTCCGACGACACCGGGGCTCCGAATCGCACGCCGTCTAAAGGAGATACTCTGGAATAATATCTAGAATATTCTGAAGTCTTTTATATCAAAAATCGGGTTCTTACATCATTCCCTCCTTCAGGATTTTCATCCCTGAAAAGCAAAACTAGGGAACAAATCAGGGTAATAAGCCTGCACCTGGCTCTCCCGTACCCCGAAGAACTCTTGCACAGTTCTGTGTCACCACACACAGACCAATGGATTTGATCTATTCATGCGAGGTCTACCCTTGACGATGACGTGCATAGGGGTACACACACTTCTTCTCAGGTGAGTCACGTGGGAGACGTCATGCACCCACTCTAGACTTGGGGGTTAGGGCAAGGCGGTAGGGAACCTCGCCATCCCCTTGCATGGTCTCAAATGGTCCGAAGTACCTCAAGGGTAGCTCACCTCTCCGATCAAACCTCTACGTCGCATGCCGTGAATGGAATCACCGCCCACACCTGGAACAAGGCTCGGTGATTCCCTCCTTCAGAATATCCATATGGTGAAACACCCAAGGATATCTGGTCACACAAGGTTTTAGAGTTGATGTCCCACAACTAAGACCCTCTAACACGCTCAAAAGTGAAGGAGTCAACACCATCGACTTAAGAGAAAAGTTCCACGCCTTTTACCTTTCTGACACAGGGTTACACCGATGCCCCGCATCACCCTAGTAACACCTCAAGCAAGGAGTTGGGAGAAAATAATTTCACACAAAGCGTCTACCAATTCTACTAAAAAAAGTAGAAGAGTCGTACATCGTACCTCTTATCACCTCAATGCTCTATAGGATCGTAGACATCCAAAGCTCACAACTGTCCGCGGTCCCAACTGTCAGCTCCCGGAGCCTGATGTGGACTGCCTAGTGGTGATGGGAATACCTCGTAAGGCCATCCTCCACTTCCAGCTCCTCCTGATCCTCTTCTAGAACCACCTCTCTGGGTACTACTCCGATCACAGTGCTGCCTCTACTGTGGTGGTGCACCTACTACCTGCCCGATATTCTCAGTGCACCTGGTCGGGAAGTCCCATGCCAAGTGACCTCTCCCATCACAAGTATAACACCGATTCTCTCCGATTTGACCTAGTGCCCTCCGGTGCCACTATGGTGTACGACCATGCCCCTGAGTCTAGTTTTCAGAAAGCCACCTATGTCGAGGTTTTATCACCCGACGCCTGTAGTTGTGACAGACGTCTTAGCTGCAATGTGCCTGTTGCCACCACCAACTCTAGAACGTGACAGGAAGCTCCTTGTCACCAGTGCCTACTCTATCACCCTGACATATGTGAAAATTCCCAATGGTACTATGACAGAATGAATTTCTTGGTGGAGACCCAGATCAAACTTTTACGCTCGGATTTTGTCGTCATGGGCCAAGTCTGGGTAAAAGCGTGCACGATCTACGAAACTAGCCGCGTACTCGGCCACCTTCATCCCTCCCTGTTGAAACTTCAGGAGCTCCTGAATCTGAATGGAGCGCAATCAGGAGGGAAAAAACTCCTCATGAAACAAAAATAGAAAGTTTCCCCACAAAAGTGACGACTCACCATGAAACTGTGTCTGTAGACTCCACCAACGCCAAGCTGCTCCACGGAAAAGGTTGGTAGCCAAAGCCACCATAAGATCTTCCGGTGTCTGCACAAGCCTGAAGAGGTGAACCACTGTCTCAAACCAAACCTCTACTGCCTCAGGGTCTGGCTCACCACTGAACCTCAACGGTCTCTACCGCTGGAACTCACGGAGCACGCTCAACTTGCGCTCAAGCTCAGTCTGCTCTGCTGAAGCTGTCTGCTGCTCAACAGGTGGGGGTGCTACTACCGGCCCACCTAGAGAAAGAGGCTCACATGATGGGTCCTGGACTGAGGCCTCTTAGCACATAGGGTCATCATCACGAACCAAAGCTAGTATCCTAGATGGCTGTCTTTGCGGAGACATATTGAATGTTAGCAAGGAGTGTCACGATCAGATTAGCATATATTTATATAACAGTAACAACAATGGGGATATGACTCAAGAAGGACAATAAAAGACTCAATCCTATGTGATTCACAAACCAATTTTCCCTAGAACAAGTGTCTCCGAATGCTGAGTCGACAAACGGGTTATCAAGGTCCTGGTGAATGGATACGCTGGCCACCACACCATCACTGGACTCCCTGGACTGAGAGCTGCTCTCGTGACACGTTAACACTATTTCCCTAAATCCCAACCAATTATTTTTTAGGGATCTCCGAACAACGTCCCAAGGAATGAACCACCTTTGATACTACTTTGTCACAACCCGACCCTACACGGGCTTGAGCCGCAACTACCCCAAGCCCGCCTCCATAGGAAAGGGGCTAGTGACAAGCGCCAAAGGCTAAACAACTCGGGGATGACTTTGCCTGAGTACCTGTATACACACACGCAACACACTCAATGAAAAAGTGCAGAGTAAAAAAGAAAAGAAAAGTACCAACTAATATCAATAAACCACATGTGTGCATCGACCCCTAAACAGTACAAAGTATAAGCTGAAGGTAAACTGAAAAGTAAAAAGGGAAAAACACACACCCAACCAGAAAAGTTCCACAACCCAGCAACATGTAAACAAAAGAAAAACAGTCGGAAGGGTCCCCCACCTGGAACCTGACTCCGACAACCACACGCGGTCCAAGCTCCCGAACTCCTAAGCTCCACTGAAGTCACGACCAACCTGTCCGTCATCTGCAAGGGCACACCAAATGTGGGCAAATCCCAAGTAGGGGTGAGTATAAAAATACCCAGTCGGATACCCTTAAGGCTCAAGGGAGCAACAAAGGAGGTACCGAAGGGTGAGATATAGATCGAACAAGTAATAGTAAAGGAATACAACAAGGAGTGTAGTTGAGTAATAGTAGAGAGTCTAGCACAACCCAACAAGAGAAAGGAGGTAGACTCATCCAGACACAAGGAGTTGGAAATGGTGAGAAAATGAAATTCTCGTCGAGTATTCTCTACCTATAGTAGGAGAGTAGACATGTCCAACCACGAGAAGCTAGACATGGAAAGCACGTGGCATAACCCGCGTGTCTTCGCCTCTCCGGGAGGGAGAGTAACCAATACCCAAAGAGTGGGTATTAGAACAAGGTATATACATATCCATATACTGAATCAAGAAGCCCAAACAAGATCATAAGAGGATCTACATCATGTAGATCATCCCAAGAAAGTGAGTAGCCAATAATCCCTGAAGTAAACACCATTGATGCCCAGCATCCCGCACGTCTACCCCGAACTGTAAGTCAAGGGGCTCAAATCACCGCACCTCGAAACTATCCGCTTTGGGCGGCACTGACTCGCCTGCATGGTTTTAGGTTGTGTCACAAGGATGCATCTTGGTAGGGAAAGTGCCCCTCGTACTTGAGAGTTTTGAGGGAATGTCAAGACACACCTCGTCACTGCCCCACAGTTGAGAGGTCTCTTTAAAGTCGACAGGCGACCCCCTGCCCAGCCCCGTTGGAGGCTGATCCCTGGAAGACGACGGGTTTCCACTGGAGGGAGACCTGACAAGAGTCAACGGGTGCCACACTGCCCAGTCCCGTAAAAGGGTAATCCACTAGAGGGAGACCCGACTAAAGTCGCCGACGAGTCACAATGCCCAGTCCCGTAAAAGGGTAATCCAATGGAGGGAGGCTTGGAACCGTCATCGGGGACCACTTCTCAGCCTAGCCGGAGGTAAAACCGGAATCGAAGACCACTTCCCAGCCCAGCTGGAGGTAAACCCGACATCAGGGACCACTTCATAGCCCCGCTGGAGGTAAATTCAAAACCACTCTGTCCATCCCGGTTGGATGGTACTGCTCGGTGAACACCGCCGTACTGGCCATCCCTGCTGGATGGTAACCCACTGGCCATCTCTGCTGGTTGGTACTGCTCTGACCATCCCTACTAGATGGTACCCCACTGGCCAGTCCTTCTGGAAACAACCTCCTGGACAGCCCTGCTGGGAACAACCTCCTGGGTAGAGGATCAGTGCTCGTGTAATGTGTTGGTCACACCGAATCCACAAGAACTCTACCAGGGAACACGAAGCACCTCTGCCGGCCAAACCATCGACAATAGAACCAGGGGAAAACCACTCAACCCTGATGGTCGAAACCATCGTGAACAAGACCAGGGGAAACTCAACCCTGCTGGTCAACAAATGTGAACGAAACCAAGGGAAAACTCAACCCTAATGGTCAACAAACGAGAAAAAAACCAGGGGAAAAATCAACCCTGCTGGTCAGCTGATGAGAACCGAGGAACCCTCTACGTCACGAGAGGTCAAAAGTATGTAAAGCAGAACATGAAATTCACATGGGGCCCACACGATGTGTGGTTCCAAGTCAACCCCAACCAAGTGCACAAAATTCTCAGGTACAACTATCCACATGTACCTCCCAGCATTCTCGCATACTCCTAGAGTATGCCACGTCTCCATCCCAAAGGAAAACATGCACACGACACCCATCATCAATGCAAAGGCATAAACTTAACAACTCCAACTTACCACCTCAACAACTCAGGCATAACCAACCACATCTCCTCAAGCATTCACTTCACTCTCCCAAGAGTGAACGTGATCAAACGCCAAGGGTTCTCTACAAACACCGTAGGAAGAACCTCCACCGATAAACCTTTCATGCTTCCACATTTAAATGAGATCTCGAGAGACTCTCCATACATCCAAATGTATCACACCGTTGGAATCCTCGCAGAAAAAAAGTGTGATCAACTACTTACTCGGATCCAACGAATATCCTACGTAAATGTCGTCTGACATTGCTTCACGCTCAAACAGTGTCCTGTGGTCCTGAGTCTTGGCCCCAAAAACAGTTGGGCACATCGCACCATTGCGATCCCCTTGGGAAAACACCTCAAAAGGACTGCTCACTTGAGTGGAAAGGTTATCTGAAAAAAAAGATGCATTTCGACAAACCGTGCACGAGTGGTTCTACGTGGGACCCACACCCCGGTCCCAAAGCACAACGAATGGATCACAATGTTGCGATCCTCTTGAAAAAGTACAAAAGATGGACTATTCAGTTTCCCAAAACGGAA
This sequence comes from Viscum album, assembly GCA_963277665.1. Taxonomy (NCBI): domain Eukaryota; kingdom Viridiplantae; phylum Streptophyta; class Magnoliopsida; order Santalales; family Viscaceae; genus Viscum; species Viscum album. The sequence continues at coordinate 338,686,975 of OY728127.1, read as the reverse complement.
ACCCGGTGATAAAGCTGGAAATCACCGCCTACTCCCAAAAGGACCCTCACGGGGCCTGCACCAGTGTGTGGAATTAAAGAAGGAGGATTGCGCTATTGTAATGCCCTCAGAAAAACACCCAAAATTGACTGGTCGCATGCCCCTAACGGACATCTGATGAAAAAGTTACAAAAATATGCGTACATCTCAAAAAAAGGGCCGTGGGGACGACACCTCAACTCCAACCTCAACGCCCAAAACCACAATGGAAAACTTCGGCTCAACGCCAGGGTCGCAATGCCACTGAAAGCACTCAAATTAGACATCAGATGTGTCCGCGCCATCCAAAACAAGAACTTCTATAAAAACGCCCATCCACTTAACGTCGTGTCGTGCCCCGAGACCCTCATCTCGGGAATTAAAAATTCCCAAGATCATCTCAAAAATTCCGCATCGACGTCTGGAGTACACTGTCATAGAAGGCATGAAAAACGGACGCCCGTTGCAGAAATTACGGGCGTCCGAGTCGAGGGGGCAAAGCCCCTTGGGCTGGACTGGCCAGGGCAGGCCCGCGGTTCGGCCATGCGGGCTGGCCGTGGACCCATGGTCCACTGTTCCGCCAATCGGCCTGAAGGCTGGTCATTTCTTCCACGCGGAGACCCACCTTTGACGTGTCTTGGTCTGGCTGCGGGGTCGCACGGTGCGACCCAGGTCTTCGCTCCGCGCCGCGGAGCGCCCCCGCGAGCCCAAGCCGCCTGAAGCCCAGCCGACACCCTCACCCGGCCTAAACCACCTCATGCCTTCTCCTGGCCTCGTTCCGCCGCCACCGTAGCATGCTCCGCCGCCGCCTGCCGCCACGCAGGCTCACCGGAACGCCCCAAAAACCGCCGGAAACACTCAAAAACCCGCAAACTTCGACGAATGATTGTAGAGGCCTCGAGACTCCAAATTTGAAACCAAAATGTGCGTAGGAACGGACAGAATATGTGCTACTCAATTATGGGATTTTATCAAAGTTTTGACAGAGAATCGACAATCAAAATTGAGCTCAAATTGGGATATATGAAATTAAAAACAAAGCGGTGATCTCCTACCTCATGGGCGTTGCCCGATGCTTCGCAAAGGATCCGCCGTCCAGATCCGCAACTGCCAAAGCATGAAATAGGGAGGAGGAGCTTGAGGGTGAAGGTATCCTTGGGTGAGCTCTTCCGCCAGGGGGGTTCCAAAGGAGAAGGAGGGGGGTGGGTTTGGTTTAAATAAGGAGAAATTAATTACAAACATAATTAATTTAAAACTCCAAATTAATCCGCATGCAAAACGCTCGACGGGGTCGAGGTTAAGCCTCCCCTAGGGTAAAAACCACCAATAGATCACAACGGCGGTCTCGAAATTTTAATCCAAGGCCCCTTTCAAAAGTTATAAAACTGAACGCCCAAATCCGCTAAATTACGAAAAACTCCCTTGGGGCCATTTTTCACTAACGACCCGCACCTGCAAAACTTATACCCCTCCTAGGGTAAACGGCACGCTCTGAACTCAACGGTTCCCTCATTTTTCCCATCCAAGCAACCGTTTAAGAGATACTGAGTTTAACCATTAAACGAATAAATTAATTATTTTATTTATCCGTTTAACGTTCCAGAAGCGAGCGAGGGGTCCAAACACCCCATGCTGAGATGTTTTATGTCGTTCCTAGAGTAAACACCCCATTCTAGACCCATATGTGCACTCAGATCTCTGATTCGAAGCTATTTTTAGGAGTTATCCTATTTATTTGGTGTTCCCAGTGTGAACGCATTAAAAATTTAATTCCGGAAACACCGGGGCTCGGAATCGCACGCCGTCTGAAGGCGCTGCTCTAGAATAATATCAAGAATTTTCCAAAGTATTTTATATCAAAAACTAGGTTCTTACTAAGAGTCCCACTTCTCGACCAACTTAGTGTTGGAAAAATAGCTACAACTTCCCCCATTAATAATAACACAACATACCATTCCATTGATCTTATATTATGTATGAAAAAGGTTTTATCACTGATACTTATCTCCAATGGTCATTTGTGCACTTAAAACTCTCCCAGTGATAAGAATCTCACCATGTTCTATAAATTATCTATTATCAATTTCTAGATATTCATCCTCCTCCTATTCTAATCTCTCTCCATCGGTCTCCCATTATCCATACTTGTATATGGCCACAGTGTGCCTATTTGGGCATTCACTAGCAATGTGACACATTCCTTGACATTTGTAACAATGGATATCCCAATTCCTTGTTTGGTTTTCCTCAAAAGTAGGTTTCTTAAGTGAAATAATTACCTTGTCACTTTTATAATCAACCACCTCTTTTGGCTTTGATGATTCTCCAACATCCTTCATTGAATTTATCCATTGACTGAAAGGGGTAGTGGGTTTCCTAATGTTTCTCCTTTTTAGATTTTTTTTCTCAACCTTGATTTCTTAGTGGATGATATCCTATATCTACACATGGTGGTACATCTCCACTTGATCTGCAATCTCCCGATTGAGCCCATGTAAAAACCGTGCCATGGTTTCCTTTGGATCCTCTTCGATGTTTGCTTGAATAATAGAAATTTGCATCTCCTTGTAGTAATCTTCTACACGCTTACTCCCTTAAGGGAGCCATTGAAGTTTTTTGTGTGGAGATCTCTATGGTAGTGTGAGGGAACAAGCCGCTTCCTCATGGAAAACTTCATGTTATCCCAAGTGTTGTTGGGAAATCCACAATATATATCCCCTTACATTTTCATTTGATCCCACCAAATTAAAGCATAATCAGAAAGTTCAAGGGAATCATGTTTGACCTTTTTCTCCTCAAAATATGCACGTAAAGAAAACAATTTCTCAATCTAAGTCTCCCACTCCACGTATTCTTATAGATCACTTTCCCTTTGTAATGACCTGAAATTTTGAATAAATATTGTTTCCTAATTTTGTGTGTTATTTTAATTTATACTCAACAAAACTATTTCATTTGATAATATGAGTGTAATTAAAATGAGACCGTTGGGTTTCAACTATTATATGACATTTGGTCAATATGACCACTAGAAACTAAACATTTCATTTTTTGTCTCTAAATATAAGTGATATTGGTTAATTAATATTGAAAGAAGATTAAATGGCCTCATACAGTAGTCTCAGGTCAATCGAAGCCCATATAATGGAACTTGGGAAGGAGGTAGCACCACTGGGATTTGTTCTGGACCAAACCCAAGCCAAACTTCATCATGTGAAGCTAGAACAGAATCACCTTCGCGAGGATTTCAAACTGATAGAAATTACTAATCGTGCAATGTTGGCTGAGCCGCCCTCATATTATCTCACCTTAGCACACATTACACTTAGGTCCTATTCTAGGGTTATAAGGGGATATGTAAGGAGACCGTAACTGCCTTTTGTAATCCCTTGATTTAAATAAAATTTTTGATTTCTTCTTATGATGAAGTTTGTGAATTTTCAAATGTCCGGATAAATATAGTATGCATATTTTTGATGAATTTTGAAAAAAAGGATATTTTAAAATATTTATGTAACCTTAAATAATTAATGATGTGTAATGATTTTAAAAAAACAGTCTTCTACAATTATGTTCAGAAAGAAATTTAAAATCTAATAAGATCAACATAATTTTTGATGAATAGTAAATTATGAATAGAGATTTTATGCTTAGGATTAGTAATGTGACCAAATGGATTAGTAATCTCACTTAAAGAAAGTATTAATATAATCTAGGCACCTTGATTAAGTAATGTGATTCAATAAAACAGGTAAGTAACTGGTTTAGAAATTATTAGTCAAGTATTAGTTTTTTCAGGTGAATAGTGTTTTTAATTAAAAATTAAATTAAAAATATTTAGAAAATTATTTTTATAAAATGGATTTCATTTTTGAACTCAGAGCATCGATATTATGTTAAGGTAATTTTTGGGGATTTTTCTGAAAAAACTGAATTTTTAGTGAATAGTGTATTTATTTAAAAATTAAATTAAAAATATTTGTAAAATTATTTTTATAAAATGGAGTTCATTTTTGAAATCAGAGCATTGATATTTGGTTAAGGTGAAATTTTGGGATTTTTCTGAGAAAGTTGAATTTTCGATGAATAGTGAAAATACAGTTTTAAAGTTATGTGTGTTTAATGAAATCATTAAATGATGTATTAAGTATGTAATAAATATGGTCAACTTATGAATAGTAAGATAAGGTATGAGGTGTCCCAAGTGGCCAATACCATGGGAAAATGCCATGGGAAATCCCATGGTTTTTCCAATACCACCAATGAGGTGTCCTTTGGCCATTAATGCCCTGTCCCCTCACGTTCCCTATAAATACTGTAACGCCCCGACCCCAGTTACCCAGAGTCGGTGCATTATTACATAACATTGGCATGATCACAAGAAAGATCAAATCTCTAAAGACCGATTGGTTTAGTAGCCTTGGAAACACTAGATATATTCATAAGTTTTACATTACATCATAAAATGAAAAACTAATACAACAACATAATGTTTCCACAATCCACACTATTAACCCCTCATAAAATCCCTGCAGGTCATTCATAACTTACTTCTTCACATCCTGGGAAAAATAAAACATAAAAAAAAGGGGTGAGCTCAAATGCCCAGTAAGGATAACAATAAAGTGGAAACTTTCATAAATAAGAATAAACATTTAAGGCAATGTATAACTAAAACAAAAGCCTTTTAAATACGAACTTTCAACATGGTATGGCATAAATAAAATGAAATAATGCCATTTACTTATTCACATGGATATTCTACTAAATGAATAATCACATGCAAAAATCAATAACCACTTTCATAATGTTGGAATGCATAATGCCAGACTATCATAACCACATAGCCAAGGCCTCGTGCCAAGACTACAAATAAGATTTTGTCAAGGCCTTGTGCCAAGACACTAGTTTGTATCATGAGACCTACCGATGCATCGAGGAGCTATAGCGGGCTCCACCCGTCACTTATTAAGTCCAATGCATTCCCATATGAAAAGGTTTAAACATAACATAAACATTCGTATTAAAACTAGCATACGAAATGTCAATACTCTCACAATAAACTATGAATGGTATAAAAATAGCACATCCACAGTCAAACATATCACAAAACCTTCAATACAATATAGAAGTTTTGTATCATAATAAATCAACTTCAAATAATCTTAAAATCCATCAAAGGATGTTGACATAGATGAAATCAAAATTCTTTTTAAAGAAATATCTCCTTTTATTTTGAAATCATTTAAGATCCATATAAAATAAAACATTTTCTTTGAAAATATTCTTATAAGCTTGTAAGGAAAGTTTTGAAGATTTTATAACGGCGTAAAATAACCGCACCCGCCGTATAAGTTAAAAAAAACATTCTTACCTCAATTCTGTCGAAAAGGTTAAAAAGGACCTTGTTTTGAAAACGACGGAAAGATTCCTTTATAAACCTCTTATAAAAAGTCAAAAAAGGGTATAAATGACTTTAATCCATATTCTTGTAATTAGTAAAAATGTTTTGAAATACATTTTTAAGAAACATGGATGTGGATGATAAAGAGATCCCAGTAGATTATTACATATAAACAACCTCGGATAATGAAGAGATTGTAAAATAACCCTTACCTTGTACTTTTCCTTGGTTGGGGTAGGTTAACCTCCTGTATAATGGTGAAATAATTGTTATTAAATTATACAAGAATCATATATATTAATATGATATCATATATGATCTTTTAACATTGATTTACTAATAATATCTTAGAATTATCATCGTTTCGGGTGTTAACTTACTCATTTTCTTTTATATGTTTTGTTACATAAGCCATGTTTTTTGTATCTTATTCATATCCAGAATGATATTAAGTCCTTAAACATCATTTTTAAATCATAAAATGATAATTATACTTGAATGGATACGATGGAGAATGAATCTCATCGCGTTCGTGGAGACGGTAGTCCGTACGTACGCACGAGCGACAATATCATTCTTTTGATATTAAAATAATATATAAATGAATGGTATATCATATATACATAATCATTAACATGTTATATTTATTATTTACATGAGTTACACATCATTATTATACCCATCCAAATAATATTATATTGAATAACAATTACACCACGACGTGGAGACGGTAAGCCGTACGTACGCACGTATGGTGACATGTTATTCAAAGGGTGGATAGAATACTGAATATGGTTGTACCATACTTATAATAACATCACAGTATATGTGAGATACTGGAGTTATTATTTTAGAATGGTAAGAACAAAGGAAGAAGAAGTGGAAGAAGAAATGAACTTAGAAAAGGGTGGTGAAATCATTACCTCTTCTTCGGGTTCTTCCTTTTGATTTGATCAAAAGGGCTCCTTAGGTTGGATTTCTGATCAAACTAAGGCCTCTAGGTTGTAGTGAGGGATGTTGGGAGAGTATTTGGGCATAGTTTGGCCGAACCAAAAGGCTTTGAAGGTGTGAAGAAATGAGAAGGAGGAGTGCCCTTTTTATAAGAGGGGTGAGGGGCACCTTTGGAAAAGCTAGAAATATTAATTTATAATAAATTCATATTAGGTTTCCAAAGGCTCCAAAGTTGACTATTCAAAGGATGAGGTGGGGATAGGTCGAAAACAACTCATCCAATAGAATTTAGACAGGTTTGGGTACTTATATTAACCTTATCTTTAAGTATTAACTCTAAGTTAATTAGTTTCACTTTTACAATGTCTCTTTGTATTTTTATATAATATGGTTAATAAACTTACTATATACATCCAAGCGACCCCCAAGTGGTCCATTAATGATTAACCTATTATAATATAAGTCTCTTGGCCGAACCTTAGATTTTTAGGAATTTAATATCAATTAATAATATAATATTTGTTTTAAGAACTCTTTTATGTCAATTTTGACACTATTCAATAGTTGATTTTTTTGAAACTCATAACAGATTCATTACTTCGAACAAAGTCCATTAAATCAATCCTAATATATCATATTAGCCTAGAAAATTAGTTTAATTCATTAAAAGTTTCATATTATATTTATTTGGGTATTTATAATATCAATTATTTTAATTTTTCACTATTATAGTAATTACTGCATCATCATTGTGTCATAAATAAAATAAATTATTTAATGTCTAAAAATTATAAATAAAATATTATTATGTAGGAAATCTTTTTATCTTTCTAATGAATATTTATAATCGAAATGCCAACATGTATAACCCTATGTAAAAATTGTTCTTCTAAAAGATGTAAGCTTATGCCATTTTTATTTTTATTTTAGCTTTATTAATATAATGTGTCATTATCACTTACAAGTGGATCCATGGGGTCCCAAAATTGACACAAAGATGCCCATGGTCGACCATGTATCAACAAATAGGGTTAAGACACGTTTTAGGGTAATTTAGTATTATTATAATATTATTTTTTAACCCTTATTTACCGGATTTACCCTTAACCATGGTAAATAAAATATTTACCGCAGTAATTATTCAAAATGTCTAAAAATAAAAGTTACCTATTTACACAATTTGAACATCCTGATTCCAAATATGGAATCCATTTTCCTAAATTCAAAACACAGAAGTGGCAGAAATTAATTTAAAATTAATTCCCGCTGTCAAAACAAAAAGCGTGTTTTTAAGAGATAATAACTATCAAAAGATTGACACTTGTTTATGTTCGGTTTAATTGTAAAATTATGTCCAATGACTAAGATTATATTAAATGGTAAAAATATATTCTAAATATACTTTAAAACCACTCAAATTCACAATTTATCACTATTAATTATTTTGATTAAAAAAGTTGTTTTTAATTAAAATTTAGTAATTTTCACTATTCATCAAAATATGAAAGTTATCCGAAATGTACCAAAATTTCACCCTAGGCTAATTTTGATATTCCGAATCCAAAAATGAAGTCCATTTTAAAATATAAAATATATATGATTTCAAAAATTAGGTATTACTATTCACAACGGCTAGTTTAATTAGTTGTGGTGTGTGTTAGAACTCGAGGTTGCGTACAACACACGCTATCGCATTATTCGAAGGGAAACGTACCGTAGAAGCTTGGGGTGTTACATTCTCCCCTCCTTCAAATAATTGCGTCCTCGCAATTTCTATGGTATTACTGCATAAAAAGACTCGGGTGGTTCTTCATCATAAGTTCCTCGGGTTCCCACGTTGCCTCTTCCATCTTATGGTTTCTCCACAAAACTTTTACCAGACGCGTCGTCCGGTTTCTCAGTACTTGTTCTCTTGTATCAAGAATCCTGACGGTCTCTTCGCAATAAGACAGATCGGGTTCCAGTTCTAAATCTTCATAGGTGAGTACATGCGTCGGATCAGGCATGTATTTTCTCAACAGAGATACGTGGAACACATCGTGAACTTTGGAGAGACTTGGCGGCATTGCCAATCGGTAAGCTACAGCCCCAATTCGTTCTAGAATTTCGAAAGGTCCGATGTACCTGGGACTCAATTTACCTTTCTTACCAAAACGTATGACTCCCTTCCACGGAGATACCTTCAGGAAAACATGATCACCGACTTGAAATTCCAAATCCTTCCTTCGATTATCGGCATAGCTCTTCTGCCTACTTTGAGCTGCTTTAATGTGATTTTGGATTACCTTCACCTTTTCCACCGTTTCCTCCACCAGTTCTGGGCCTACAAGTTTTCTTTCACCAACGTCATCCCAACAGGTTGGTGTACGACATCTCTTTCCGTATAACGCTTCATATGGTGCCATCTGAATACTCGAATGGAAGCTATTGTTATAGGAAAATTCTACTAGAGGTAAATATTGATCCCACATACCCTGAAAATCAAGTGAGCAAGATCTCAACATGTCTTCTAAGGTCTGAATAGTCCGTTCTGATTGTCCGTCTGTCTGAGGGTGGTAAGCAGTGCTCAAATGAAGTTCAGTATCCAGGGATTTCTGAAGACTTTTCCAAAATCTTGAAGTAAAACGGGGATCACGATCAGAAACAATCGATAGAGGTACTCCATGAAGTCTCGCAACTTCATTAATGTATAGTCTTTCTAGACGTTCCAGGGGTAGATCTTCTCTTATAGCAAGAAAATGTGCTGACTTGGTAAGACGATCAACAATAACCCATATTGCATCGTTCCTTCTAGGAGTCTTTGGTAGCCCCATGACAAAGTCTATCGTAATATTGTCCCACTTCCACTCCGGTATGGGAAGAGGTTGCATGACTCCTCCAGGCTGTTGCCTTCCAGCATTCACTTGTTGACAAACCATACATCTTGACACAAAATCAGCAATCTCCCTCTTCATGTTGTCCCACCAAAAATGTTCCTTCAAATCTCTATACATTTTGGTGCTCCCAGGGTGTATAGAGAAATTGGAACTATGAGCATCATCCAGCAATTCCCTTTTTAGATCAGGTAAATTGGGAACACAAAGTCTCTTCCCGAATTTCAAAATTCCATCTTCATACACAAAGTCTCTCAATCTCCCATCATTCACAGCTTTAATCTTCTTCTGAAATTCTTCATCATCGGCCTGAGAACTCTTAATCCTTTCTAGTAAAGATGGTTTGGCAACCATTTGAAAAAGCATTGATGTTTCACCTTCCCTGGTTATTCCCATGTCCATCTTCACTAGCTCCATGAAAATTGGATCCCTTTCAATTCTCATATTGTTCAAAACTCCATGGTCTTTTCTACTCAAAGCATCTGACACCTTGTTTGCCTTCCCTGGGTGGTAGTGTATCGTACAATCATAATCCTTGAGTAATTCAATCCATCTCCTTTGCCTCATGTTGAGTTCTTTTTGTGAGAAAATATACTTCAAACTCTTGTGATCAGTATAAATCTCACATTTTTCACCATAGAGGTAGTGCCTCCATATCTTCAAAGCAAAGATCACTGCTGCTAACTCGAGATCATGAGTAGGATAGTTTTGTTCATGAATTTTCAACTGTCGTGATGCATAGGCAATAACTCTATCATTCTGCATAAGGACACAACCAAGTCCTTTCTTCGATGCATCACTATAAATAACGAACCCATCATTCCCCGATGGTAGAGTCAATATAGGAGCATTGACTAATATTCTCTTCAGTTATTCGAAAAATTCCTCACACTCTTTTGTCCAAACAAATTTAACCCCTTTACGTGTGAGCTTCGTTAATGGGTTAGCCAATCGGGCAAAATTCTGGACGAAATGTCGATAATAACCTGCCAAGCCAATAAAACTACGTACCTCAGTTATACTCGTAGGTGCTGGCCATTCTTGGATTGCTTTGGTGTTAGAAGGATCAACAGAGATTCCATCTTTAGAGACAATATGGCCAAGAAAAGAAGTCTCCTGAAGCCAGAATTCACACTTGCTAAACTTTCCATATAATTCATGCCTCCTCAGAGTCTTCAAGATAATGCGCAAGTGATTTTCATGATCTTCGTAGGTTTTGGAGTATACCAAGATATCATCAATAAATAACACCACAAATTCATCGAGATACTCCTTGAAAACTCTATTCATCAGATCCATGAATACAGAGGGTGCATTAGTCAATCCAAACGGCATTACAGTAAACTCGTAATGCCCGTACCTGGTTTGAAATGCTGTCTTCGGAATGTCTTCCTTCTTTACACACAACTGATGGTATCCAGATCGAAGGTCAATCTTTGAAAAGTATTGAGCTCCATGCAGTTGGTCAAATAAATCATCAATACGAGGTAGGGGATACTTGTTCTTTATCGTTATAGCATTGATCTCCCTGTAGTCGATACATAACCTCATAGATCCATCTTTCTTTTTAACAAAAAGAATAGGGGCTCCCCATGGAGAAACACTAGGGCGAATAAATCCCTTATTACTCAATTCCTCTAGTTGTTTCTTTAGTTCGACTAACTCTACAGTGGCCATTCTATAAGGGGTCTTCGATATAGGCCTTGATCCAGGAATCAAATCAATGGAAAACTCAACTTCTCGTTCTGGAGGATGTCCAGGTAAATCTTCCGGAAATACATCTACAAATTCTTTCACAACAGGTACATCCTCTATTTGAGCATTCCTTTCCTCACCGATAGTTACTTCATTCTCTTCCTCCCCAATAATTGAATTAAGTTGAGCTACTGGGGGTGGGTCTAAATAAGAATTAGGTGGTGACGATTCTGCTCTAAAAATAAGGTGTTCCTTATCATTATCATCAAGAATCGTAACCTCTTTCTTCTTACAATAAATCTTCGCATCATAGTCCGAAAGCCAGTCCATACCGAGGATTATATCAAACTCAATCATAGGTATGACGATGAGATCAGCAGATAAAGAAAATTTATGTGCTCTAATGAGGACTGATTCACAAAACTTTGTTGCAACGATACTTCCCTTAGGAGTTTTAACTGACAACTCCCTTATTAAATCAAATTGGAAATATCTAATTTTCTTAGCAAACTGGGAAGATATGAAACAATGCGATGATCCAGAATCAAATAATGCATTTGCTAAACTTGAGGAAACCATTAAATTACCTTCCACCACATCTTTCGGAGCTTCTACCTCAGCAGTAGTGATAGCATAAGCCTGGCCTTGATCCCTTGGCCTTTTTTGAGGTAAGTTATCCTGACGCTTAGGACATGCATTTGCATAATGCCCCATCTCCCTGCAATTGTAGCACTGAACGTTGGTAGCTTCCTTCTTCCCCTTGCAATCATGAGCTTGGTGGCCTTTTTCACCACACTTGTAACAGACTCCCATTCCCTTCAAGCAAGTACCAGGATGTTTCTTCCCGCATTTACCACAAGATGGATATTCAACCTTTCCCTTCTTCCCCTTATTTCCATTCCCAGATTGATCAGAAGGTCTCTTCTTCTCTTGCTTTGCTTTAAAGTCATAAGACTTAGAGAATTCCTTTTCGGTCTTGATAGCACATGAGACAATGTCTTCGTACGATGAAAAGGATTGTGAGACTAACGCTCGACGGAGAAATGGTTTTAACCCATCAAAGAAACGATCAATCTTACTTCTTGGGTTGCGAATATAATCACCAGCGTACCTCGCTAACCTTGTAAAGTTAGCCTCATACTTTGTGACATTCTCATCCTCCTTTTGTCTCAGACTCAGAAATTGTCTTTCCATATCTGCTCGATGGTCGCGAGGAAAATATTTTTCTAAAAACAGATATTTGAACTCCCTCCATTCCATATTTGATACTTCATCATCTTCCTTCGTATTTTGAATCAATGACCACCATTGATCAGCATCTCCAGTGAGGCGGTAAACTGCCATGATAACTTTTTCCCTTTCACTGCTCCCCAAAGCCTGAAATATTTTCTCTAGGGAAAATATCCATTCCTCAGCTACTAAGGGATTTGTACTCCCATTGAACGTTGGTGGTTGTTGTCTCATGAATCGATCTAACATTGATCCTCCACGCTGCGGATCAGGGTGCTCCATACGGGTAAGGTTATTATTCATAACCTGAGTAAGTTGTCCCAGTACGGTGATTAGCTGATCAGCACCAGTTGCATCACCATCCCCACTATAATTATCTTGAGCAGGAGGGCAATCCATACATGGAGTGCGTGCATTGATACGGTTTCCATTTCTTCCACTAGGCGCCATTTCTAAACAATGGCATAAACTAGATCAGTTTATTAATCAAAATACATAATCCCATACTTATAAAACACTTAACATAAATTGAACTATTTATGGATATAATCCATAATCATAAAAATGTTTTCTTTGAGGAAGTATATACTCATAAACCCTTCATAATGATTTGTAAAGAAAATGAGAGTTATCCTAAGCATATCCCCCGGGAGTGTCGTAACCAAGAGTGCAGCAAGGCCCGTTGTCGTGCACCAGTTCCCGTTCGAGTCTAGCTCAAAGCGGTGTTTTCGGGTTTTACCCCTAGGTACATCTGTGCCAGAGCCGCCTCTACCTTCTCGTATCCAGACAGGGATGTATTGCTCGGAAAACTCACAAAATCTCTACAATACCAAAATTCTAGGAAGTTCTTCTATACTAATCCTCAAAGTTCATCTTAAGTCTACGTGCTCTAATCAGAGTTTATCTAAATCTAGCTTCCAAGGTTTGTACTAAACTTCCTCTGATACCAACTGTAACGCCCCGACCCCAGTTACCTAGAGTCGGTGCATTATTACATAACATTGGCATGATCACAAGAAAGATCAAATCTCGAAAGACCGATTGGTTTAGTAGCCTTGGAAACACTAGATATATTCATAAGTTTTACATTACATCATAAAATGAAAAACTAATACAACAACATAATGTTTCCACAATCCACACTATTAACCCCTCATAAAATCCCTGCAGGTCATTCATAACTTACTTCTTCACATCCTGGGAAAAATAAAACATAAAAAAAAGGGGTGAGCTCAAATGCCCAGTAAGGATAACAATAAAGTGGAAACTTTCATAAATAAGAATAAACATTTAAGGCAATGTATAACTAAAACAAAAGCCTTTTAAATACGAACATTCAACATGGTATGGCATAAATAAAATGAAATAATTCCATTTACTTATTCACATGGATATTCTACTAAATGAATAATCACATGCAAAAATCAATAACCACTTTCATAATGTTGGAATGCATAATGCCAGACTATCATAACCACATAGCCAAGGCCTCGTGCCAAGACTACAAATAAGATTTTGTCAAGGCCTTGTGCCAAGACACTAGTTTGTCTCATGAGACCTACCGATGCATCGAGGAGCTATAGCGGGCTCCACCCGTCACTTATTAAGTCCAATGCATTCCCATATGAAAAGGTTTAAACATAACATAAACATTCGTATTAAAACTAGCATACGAAATGTCAATACTCTCACAATAAACTATGAATGGTATAAAAATAGCACATCCACAGTCAAACATATCACAAAACCTTCAATACAATATAGAAGTTTTGTATCATAATAAATCAACTTCAAATAATCTTAAAATCCATCAAAGGATGTTGACATAGATGAAATCAAAATTCTTTTTAAAGAAATATCTCCTTTTATTTTGAAATCATTTAAGATCCATATAAAATAAAACATTTTCTTTGAAAATATTCTTATAAGCTTGTAAGGAAAGCTTTGAAGATTTTATAACGGCATAAAATAACCGCACCCGCCGTATAAGTTAAAAAAAACATTCTTACCTCAATTCTGTCGAAAAGGTTAAAAAGGACCTTGTTTTGAAAACGACGGAAAGATTCCTTTATAAACCTCTTATAAAAAGTAAAAAAAGGGTATAAATGACTTTAATCCATATTCTTGTAATTAGTAAAAATGTTTTGAAATACATTTTTAAGAAACATGGATGTGGATGATAAAGAGATCCCAGTAGATTATTACATATAAACAACCTCGGATAATGAAGAGATTGTGAAATAACCCTTACCTTGTACTTTTCCTTGGTTGGGGTAGGTTAACCTCCTGTATAATGGTGAAATAATTGTTATTAAATTATACAAGAATCATATATATTAATATGATATCATATATGATCTTTTAACATTGATTTATTAATAATATCTTAGAATTATCATCGTTTCGGGTGTTAACTTACTCATTTTCTTTTATATGTTTTGTTACATAAGCCATGTTTGTTGTATCTTATTCATATCCAGAATGATATTAAGTCCTTAAACATCATTTTTAAATCATAAAATGATAATTATACTTGAATGGATACGATGGAGAATGAATCTCATCGCGTTCGTGGAGACGGTAGTCCGTACGTACGCACGAGCGACAATATCATTCTTTTGATATTAAAATAATATATAAATGAATGGTATATCATATATACAGAATCATTAACATGTTATATTTATTATTTACATGAGTTACACATCATTATTATACCCATCCAAATAATATTATATTGAATAACAATTACACCACGACGTGGAGATGGTAAGCCGTACGTACGCACGTATGGTGACATGTTATTCAAAGGGTGGATAGAATACTGAATATGGTTGTACCATACTTATAATAACATCACAGTATATGTGAGATACTGGAGTTATTATTTTAGAATGGTAAGAACAAAGGAAGAAGAAGTGGAAGAAGAAATGAACTTAGAAAAGGGTGGTGAAATCATTACCTCTTCTTCGGGTTCTTCCTTTTGATTTGATCAAAAGGGCTCCTTAGGTTGGATTTCTGATCAAACTAAGGCCTCTAGGTTGTAGTGAGGGATGTTGGGAGAGTATTTGGGCATAGTTTGGCCGAACCAAAAAGCTTTGAAGGTGTGAAGAAATGAGAAGGAGGAGTGCCCTTTTTATAAGAGGGGTGAGGGGCACCTTTGGAAAAGCTAGAAATATTAATTTATAATAAATTCATATTCGGTTTCCAAAGGCTCCAAAGTTGACTATTCAAAGGATGAGGTGGGGATAGGTCGAAAACAACTCATCCAATAGAATTTAGACAGGTTTGGGTACTTATATTAACCTTATCTTTAAGTATTAACTCTAAGTTAATTAGTTTCACTTTTACAATGTCTCCTTGTATTTTTATATAATATGGTTAATAAACTTACTATATACATCCAAGCGACCCAAAAGTGGTCCATTAATGATTAAACTATCATAATATAAGTCTCTTGGCCGAACCTTATATTTTTAGGAATTTAATATCAATTAATAATATAATATTTGTTTTAAGAACTCTTTTATGTCAATTTTGACACTATTCAATAGTTGATTTTTGTGAAACTCATAACAGATTGATTACTTCGAAAAAAGTCCATTAAACAAATCCTAATATATCGTATTAGCCTAGAAAATTAGTTTAATTCATTAAAAGTTTCATATTATATTTATTTGGGTATTTATAATATCAATTATTTTAATTTTTCACTATTATAGTAATTACTGCATCATCATTGTGTCATAAATAAAATAAATTCTTTAATGTCTAAAAATTATAAATAAAATATTATTATGTAGGAAATCTTTTTAGCTTTCTAATGAATATTTATAATAGAAATTCCAACATGTATAACCCTATGTAAAAATTGTTCTTCTAAAAGATGTAAGCTTATGCCATTTTTATTTTTATTTTAGCTTTATTAATATAATGTGTCATTATCACTTACAAGTGGATCCATGGGGTCCCAAAATTGACACAAAGATGCCCATGGTCGACCATGTATCAAAAAATAGGGTTAAGACACGTTTTAGGGTAATTTAGTATTATTATAATATTATTTTTTTAACCATTATTTACCGGATTTACCCTTAACCATGGTAAATAAAATATTTACCGCAGTAATTATTCAAAATGTCTAAAAATAAAAGTTACCTATTTACACAATTTGAACATCCTGATTCAAAATATGGAATCCATTTTCCTAAATTCAAAACACAGAAGTGGCAGAAATTAATTTAAAATTAATTCCCGCTGTCAAAACAAAAAGCGTGTTTTTAAGAGATAATAACTATCAAAAGATTGACACTTGTTTATGTTCGGTTTAATTGTAAAATTATGTCCAATGACTAAGATTATATTAAATGGTAAAAATATATTCTAAATATACTTTAAAACCACTCAAATTCACAATTTATCACTATTAATTATTTTGATTAAAAAAGTTGTTTTTAATTAAAATTTAGTAATTTTCACTATTCATCAAAATATGAAAGTTATCCGAAATGTACCAAAATTTCACCCTAGGCTAATTTTGATATTCCGAATCCAAAAATGAAGTCCATTTTAAAATATAAAATATATATGATTTCAAAAATTAGGTATTACTATTCACAATGGCTAGTTTAATTAGTTGTGGTGTGTGTTAGAACTCGAGGTTGCGTACAACACACGCTATCGCATTATTCGAAGGGAAACGTACCGTAGAAGCTTGGGGTGTTACAAATACCCACCCTTTCCTACTTTATTTTTCACTCCCAACTATCCCCCAACGAATCTCTGGTCTCATTACCTCCCAAGAAGTCCTCCCAAGGTTCCCCCATGCCCTCAAGGTCCCAACCTTTGAGTTTTAAGAGTTACGTTTTAAGGCAAGGGATCCGACCTCTCTCTTTCTTTTCAAATACTCTCTTTTAAGTCATTTATTTTATGCTCCGTGTTCTTATGTTGGAGGATGTTATTTTATATTCATCTTACTTCCATTTTCATGTTCATATGATGAGATATCCCCTCTTACTCTCATCATTTCGTTTTATGAATGTTTAAGTGGCGCCGTTAGGCTGCTGAAATTTTTGTAATGGATTCTTTCACCCTTCTCATTTTCAAGTTCTATTTTCTTGTCAAGTCTTTCAAGTTTCTTTTTATTATGTTGGGGTATGATCCCTATATCTATCATACTGATATTTTATGTTCATATGATGAGAGACCCTATTTGATCTCGTCAATTCTTTTTGTTGAAATTTAAGTGGCACCGTTAGGCTGCCAAATTTTTAAGGGATTCTTTCACCCTTCTCATTTTCAAGTTCTATTTTCATGTCAAGTCTTTCAAGTTACTTTTTATTATGTTGGGGTATGATATCTATATCTATCATACTGATATTTTATGATCATATTATGAGATACCCTATTTGATCTCATCAATTCATTTTAATTGAAGTTTAAGTGATGCCGTTAGGCTGCCGAATTTTCATAAGAGAAATCTAATTTTTGTCTTCCTTCCATGTTTTTCATTTCAAATGGTATGTACTTAAAATTTCATTACCATGATTCATATCCTTTATATTATGTCCCTATACTATTTTTATAGATCATTTATGAGTGGGTGACCCATGTCCCCTCTCTTTTCAATGTTTTCTAAAACCCTGTAACATAGCCGTTATGCTGCAGAATTTTCGTCTCAAAATGCCTCTCTCTTTTTCTAAAAATTATTTTATGTTATTAATTTAATACTCAAAGGATCTTTCTTATACAGGGGTATTCACATATATATCAAAATGTTCTATTTTAAATTCTATTATTTACATACATGAAACCCTCTTTCCATTTCCATGGGTTTAAAGTGACATAAAGATCACGTCTTTAAAGCAATATTTAAAATGTTATGACTATGAAATGAAAACCATTTCTTTTATGCTATATGGGTTATTTATGAAATTTTTTATGATGATATATGTGGCTCACATAATAATAAATAAAAATTTATGGGTGCTCCCTGATAGTGCTCCAATGCATTGGGTGATGATGTAACCACTAGAGATTACAAATTTAAGGGTGCGCCCTGATAGCGCCCCATTGCATTGGGTAATGGTGTAACAACTAGGGATTACAATTTTAACAATACCTTGGGGTTTACCTTGGTAATTTCAAATGAAACCTTGGGGTTTACCTTGGTTATATGTTCATGATTGTCTAAGTTAAATGTTGTAGCCACATCTTCAAGTTATGAAGTACGTTATTTTTATTATGATATGCCTCATGATTTAATTCTCATGCCTTAAAGTTATTTTCATGAATTTATTGATGTATCTCAAGTTATCATGTAAAATTTCTCCCTTGTTTCCCTTACTGGGCCTTTTTCTCACCCTTTCGTTTGACGTATGCTCCTAGGTTATGAGATGCCGTAATGAACTTAGGATGAAAAAAATGAGGAAGCCCTTCAAGTGTTTAAGAAGAATGTTTTTTTCACATGTAATAAGTTCCTGGTTTCCAAGACACTAAACCTTAAAGATCCTCAGTTTTGTATAATTTAATGAAAGTTTATGTGATAAAAAGGTGGGATGCTATAGTTGGTATCAAAGTATGGTTTAGTTATTTGTAGAAATTAGGATATGAAAACTTTAGGAAGAACCCTATAGAAAAGTTTAAATATAGGAAATATTCCTAGTATTTTGGTGAGTATTGAGTAAGTGGTTTACCAAGAAAATACATCCCTATCTGGATACGAGCAGGTAGAGGTGGATCTGGCATAGATGTACATAGGGGTAAAACCTGAAAACACCGCTTTGAGCTAAACTCGAACAGGAACTGGTACACGACAATGGGCCTTGCTACACTCTTGGTTACGACACTCCCGGGGGATATGCTTTGGTAAATTCATAAGATTAATATGAACCATTATTAAATGGACAAAGATAAAATAAAATAAAGATTCACATAAGAATATATAATCATGGATAACCTAGATCGGAACCTAGGGGATCACAAGTTAGGGTATACTTTTCTTCAACAAGTTATCCTTCTATGCTTTAAGTTCCTTTTCATGATTATTGGATAAGTATTTAAGCCCCTAATTATACTTTCTTTTCTTAGTTAATGGTGGGAAGTGGAAGAACCTGTCCCAACAACCAATGTGATAGGAAATGTGATGATTTTCATATTAATATCATAGAGATGATTAGGGGATTAAAAGAAGATTATTATTTTGTAAGACGTTCACTATTTTGGGGACCTTATATGATCGAGGTAAATATATTACTATGGTATTTTCTTTGAGGATTAAAGGTTGACATATATTTTGAAGAATTAATGAATTTAAGGTAGACTTATAGTAATTTAGGTTACTTATGGAAATGATTAACCTATCTTGGAGAAAATATGATTAGGTAAGCAGATTTTGTTATAAGATGTTAGGAGTGGTTGATGTTGTTTGGAGAGGAACGATGAAGTTTATTTTGGAAGAATATGTTATCAAATCCTTATTGTATTTGGGTTTCAATCTTAGTTTGGTTTATTTTGAGTAATTTTAAGTATAGTTATTTATGGAATGGTCTATGATGAACTTTGGGTAGTACCATGGAACTTTGAAGATTTAAAGTAGTTTCCATTCCTCTGGGGTTCTTTATTTTGGAATAATTGTTTTATATTACCCTTTATGTTTTTTGGATAATTTTTAAAGATAGAAGAAAAAGACAGTTAATCTTTGGTGGATTATGTGATTCTCTAGAAGATGATTCTTGTGCTTTGATGAGACCAAATAGTTTTGAATGCTCATCATTTGGAGAAAAGATTAGTTTTGGTAGAAACTTATTAAAGGATGAAACTCTACTTTAAGGTAGGTAAATTTCCCTATGTTTTATTCTATGAAGTAAATGAATTCCTAAAAACTATGAAAAGGAACGTAAAACAAAAATGTTTTCTGTTAACGTTTCCTACTGGGAAATCAAATACCGTTTAACCCATCATATGTTTGTGATTTTCTTATTGTTAACTTTCTCCTAAACATGTTTTCTATCACTCTCCCTTAGAACGTGACCCTTTGTTTTCTCCTCCATGTCCATAATTTCCTACATGGAATCCTAGTATGGGTTAACTCGGGTGACCTTTGTACTTCCTTTTCTTTCTTTTAAAGTAATAGTGTTATTGACTCTTTTTCTGATGTGGGACTTTCAATGAAATTTCCAAACCAAATTTTAAAAATTGTGAGGATGCAATTTCTTAAAGGGGGAAGATTGTAATGACCCGAAATTTTGAATAAATATTGTTTCCTAATTTTGTGTGTTATTTTATTTTATACTCAACAAAACTGTTTCATTTGATAACATGAGTATAATTAAAATGTGACCGTTGGATTTCGACTGTTATATGAACATTGGTCAATATGACTGCTGGAAACTAAACGTTTCATTTTTTGTCTCTAAATACAAGTGATCTTGGTTAATTAATATAGAAAGAAGATTCGATGGCATCATCCAGTACTCTCGGGCCAATCGAAGCCCATCTAACGGAATTCAGGAAGGAGGTAGCACCACTAGGCTTTACGCTGGACCAAACCCAAGCTGAACTTCATCATGTGAAGATAGAACAGAATCACCTTCGCGAGAAGTTCAAACTGATATAAATTACTACTCATGCAATGTTGGCTGAGCCGCCCTCAGATTCTCTCACCTTAGCACACCTTACACTTAGGTCCTATGCTGGGGTTATAAGGTGATATGTAAGGAGACTATAACTAACTTTTGTAATCCCTTGATTTAAATAAAAATTGTGATTTATTCTTATGATTAATTTTGTGAATTTTCAAATGTTCGGATAAATATAGTAAGCATATTTTTGATGAATTTTAAAAAAAGAATATTTTATAATATTTATGTAAACCTTAAATAGTTAATGATGTGTATTGATTTTCAAAAAATGGTCTTCTACAATTATGTTCATTACAAAATATAGAATCTAATAAGATCAACTTAATTTTTGATGAATAGTATATTATGAATAGTGATTTTATGCTTAGGATTAGTAGTGTGACCAAATGGATTAGTAATCTCACTTAAATAAAGTATTAATATAATCTAGGCACCTTGATTAAGTAATGTGATTCAATAAAATAGGTAAATAACTGGTTTAGAAATTATTAGTCAAGTATTAGTTTTTTTGGGTGAATAGTGTTTTTTAATTAAAAATTAAATTAAAAATATTTAGAAAATTGTTTTTATAAAATGGATATCATTTTTTAACTCAGAGCATCGATATTATGTTAAGGTAATTTTTGGGGATTTTTCTGAAAAAACTGAATTTTCAGTGAATAGTGTATTTATTTAAAAATTAAATTAAAAATATTTGTAAAATTATTTTTATAAAATGGAGTTCATTTTTGAAATCAGAGCATTGATATTTTGTTAAGGTGAAATTTTGGGATTTTTCTGAGAAAGTTGAATTTTCGATGAATAGTGAAAATACAGTTATAAAGTTATGTGTGTTTAATGACATCATTAAATGATGTATTAAGTATGTAATAAATATGGTCGACTTATGAATAGTAAGATAAGGTATGAGGTGTCCCAAGTGGCCAATACCATGGGAAAATGCCCTGGGAAATCCCATGGTTTTTCCAATACCACCAATGAGGTGTCCTTTGGCCATTAATGCCCTGTCCCCTCACGTTCCCTATAAATACCCACCCTTTACTCCTTTATTTTTCACTCCCAAATCTCCCCCAACGAATCTATGGTCTCATTACCTCCCAAGAAGTCCTCCCAGGGTGCCGCCAAGCCCTCAAGGTCCCAACCTTTGAGTTTTAAGAGTTACATTTTAAGGCAAGGGATCCGACCTCTCTCTTTCTTTTCAAATACTCTCTTTTAAGTCATTTATTTTATGCTCCGTGTTCTTATGTTGGAGGATGTTATTTTATATTCATCTTACTGCCATTTTCATGTTCATATGATGAGATATCCCCTCTTACTCTCATCATTTCGTTTTATGAATGTTTAAGTGGCGCCGTTAGGCTGCTGAAATTTTTGAAACGGATTCTTTCACCCTTCTCATTTTCAAGTTCTATTTTCTTGTCAAGTAGTTCAAGTTCCTTTTTATTATGTTCGGGTATGATCTCTATATCTATCATACTGATATTTTATGTTCATATGATGAGAGACCCTATTTGATCTCGTCAATTCTTTTTGTTGAAATTTAAGTGGCACCGTTAGGCTGCCGAATTTTTAAGGGATTCTTTCACCCTTCTCATTTTCAAGTTCTATTTTCATGTCAAGTCTTTCAAGTTACTTTTTATTATGTTGGGGTATGATATCTATATCTATCATACTGATATTTTATGATCATATTATGAGAGACCATATTTGATCTCGTTAATTCATTTTTATTGAAGTTTAAGTGACGCTGTTAGGCTCCTGAATTTTCATAAGAGAAATATTATTTTTGTCTTCCTTCCATGTTTTTAATTTCAAATGGTATGTACTTAAAATTTCATTACCATGATTCATATCCTTTATATTATATACCTATACAATTTTTATATATCATTTATGAGTGGGTGAACCATGTCCCTTCTCTTTTCATTGTTTTCTAAAACCCTGTAACATAGCCGTTATGCTGCAGAATTTTCGTCACAAAATGCCTCTCTCTTTTTCTCAAAATTATTTTATGTTATTAAGTGAATACTCAAAGGATGTTTCTTCTACATGGGTATTCACATATATATCAAAATGTTCTATTTTAAATTCTAGTATTTACATACATGAAACCCTCTTTCCATTTCCATGGGTTTAAAGTGACATTAAGATCACGTCTTTAAAGCAATATTTAAAATGTTATGACTATGAAATGAAAACCATTTCTTTTATGCTATATGGGTTATTTATGAAATTTTTTATGATGATATATGTGGCTCACATTATAATAAATAAAAATTTCTGGGTGCTCCCTGATAGTGCTCCAATGCATTGGGAGATGATGTAACCACTAGAGATTACAAATTTAAGGGTGCGCCCTGATAGCTCCCCATTGCATTGGGTAATGACGTAACAACTAGGGATTACAATTTTAACAATACCTTGGGGTTTACCTTGGTAATTTCAAATGAAACCTTGGGGTTTACCTTGGTTATATGTTCATGATTGTCTAAGTTAAATGTTGTAGCCACATCTTCAAGTTATGAAGTACGTTATTTTTATTATGATATGCCTCATGATTTAATTCTCATGCCTTAAAGTTATTTTCATGAATTTATTGATGTATCTCAAGTTCTCATGTAAAATTTCTCCCTTGTTTCCCTTACTGGGCCTTTTTCTCACCCTTTCGTTTGACGTATGCTCCCAGGTTATGAGATGTCGTAATGAACTTAGGATGAACAAATGAGGAAGCCCTTCAAGTGTTTAAGAAGAATGTTTTTTTCACATGTAATAAGTTCCTGGTTTCCAAGACACTAAACCTTAAAGATCCTCAGTTTTGTATAATTTAATGAAATTTTATGTGATAAAAAGGTGGGATGCTATAGTTGGTATCAAAGTATGGTTTAGTTATTTGTAGAAATTAGGATATGAAAACTTTAGGAAGAACCCTATAGAAAAGTTTAAATATAGGAAATATTCCTGGTATTTTGGTGAGTATTGAGTAAGTGGTTTACCAAGAAAATACATCCCTATCTGGATACGAGCAGGTAGAGGTGGATCTGGCATAGATGTACATAGGGGTAAAACCTGAAAACACCGCTTTGAGCTAAACTCGAACAGGAACTGGTACACGACAATGGGCCTTGCAACACTCTTGGTTACGACACTCCCGGGGGATATGCTTTGGTAAATTCATAAGATTAATATGAACCATTATTAAATGGACAAAGATAAAATAAAATAAAGATTCACATAAGAATATATAATCTTGGATAACCTAGATTGGAACCTAGGGGATCACAAGTTAGGGTATACTTTTCTTCTACAAGTTATCCTTCTATGCTTTAAGTTCCTTTTCATGATTATTGGATAAGTATTTAAGCCCCTAATTATACTTTCTTTTCTTAGTTAATGGTGGGAAGTGGAAGAACCTTTCCCAACAACCAATGTGATAGGAAATGTGATGATTTCGTATTAATATCATAGAGATGATTAGGGGATTAAAATAAGATTATTATTTTGTAAGACGTTCACTATTTTGGGGACCTTATATGATCGAGGTAAATATATTACTATGGTATTTTCTTTGAGGAGTAAAGGTTGACATATATTTTGAAGAATTGATGAATTTAAGGTGGACTTATAGTAATTTAGGTTACTTATGGAAATGATTAACCTATCTTAGAGAAAATATGTTTAGGTAAGCAGCTTTTGTTATAAGATGTTAGGAGTGGTTGATGTTGTTTGGAGAGGAACAATGAAGTTTATTTTGGAAGAATATGTTATCAAATCTTTATTGTATTTGGGTTTCAATCTTAGTTTGGTTTATTTTGAGTAATTTTAAGGATAGTTATTTATGGAATGGTCTATGATGAACTTTGGGTAGTACTATGGAACTTTGAAGATTTAAAGTAGTTTCCATTCCTCTGGGGTTCTTTCTTTTGGAATAATTGTTTTATATTACCCTTTATGTTTTTGGGATAATGTTTAAAGATAGAAGAAAAAGACAGTTAATATTTGGTGGATTATGTGATTCTCTAGAAGATGATTCTTGTGCTTTTATGAGACCAAATAGTTTTGAATGCTCATCATTTGGAGAAAAGATTAGTTTTGGTAGAAACTTATTAAAGGATGAAACTCTACTTTAAGGTAGGTAAATTTCCCTATGTTTTATTCTATGAAGTAAATGAATTCCTAAAAACTATGAAAAGGAACGTAAAACAAAAATGTTTTCTGTTAACGTTTCCTACTGGGAAATCAAATACCGTTTAACCCATCATATGTTTGTGATTTTCTTATTGTTAACTTTCTCCTAAACATGTTTTCTATCACTCTCCCTTAGAACACGACCCTTTGTTTTCTCCTCCATGTCCATAATTTCCTACATGGAATCCTAGTATGGGTTAACTCGGGTGACCTTTGTACTACCTTTTCTTTCTTTTAAAGTAATAGTGTTATTGACTCTTTTTCTGATGTGGGACTTTCAATGAAATTTCCAAACCAAATTTTAAAAATTGTGAGGATGCAATTTCTTAAGGGGGGAAGATTGTAATGACCCGAAATTTTGAATAAATATTGTTTCCTAATTTTGTGTGTTATTTTATTTTATACTCAACAAAACTGTTTCATTTGATAACATGAGTATAATTAAAATGTGACCGTTGGATTTCGACTGTTATATGAACATTGGTCAATATGACTGCTGGAAACTAAACGTTTCATTTTTTGTATCTAAATACAAGTGATCTTGGTTAATTAATATAGAAAGAAGATTCGATGGCATCATCCAGTAGTCTCGGGCCAATCGAAGCCCATCTAACGGAATTCAGGAAGGAGGTAGCACCACTAGGCTTTACGCTGGACCAAACCCAAGCTGAACTTCATCATGTGAAGATAGAACAGAATCACCTTCGCGAGAAGTTCAAACTGATATAAATTACTACTCATGCAATGTTGGCTGAGCCGCCCTCAGATTCTCTCACCTTAGCACACCTTACACTTAGGTCCTATGCTGGGGTTATAAGGGGATATGTAAGGAGACTATAACTAACTTTTGTAATCCCTTGATTTAAATAAAAATTGTGATTTATTCTTATGATTAATTTTGTGAATTTTCAAATGTTCGGATAAATATAGTAAGCATATTTTTGATGAATTTTAAAAAAAGAATATTTTATAATATTTATGTAAACCTTAAATAGTTAATGATGTGTATTGATTTTCAAAAAATGGTCTTCTACAATTATGTTCATTACAAAATATAGAATCTAATAAGATCAACTTAATTTTTGATGAATAGTATATTATGAATAGTGATTTTTTGCTTAGGATTAGTAATGTGACCAAATGGATTAGTAATCTCACCTAAATAAAGTATTAATATAATCTAGGCACCTTGATTAAGTAATGTGATTCAATAAAATAGGTAAATAACTGGTTTAGAAATTATTAGTCAAGTATTAGTTTTTTTGGGTGAATAGTGTTTTTTAATTAAAAATTAAATTAAAAATATTTAGAAAATTGTTTTTATAAAATGGATATCATTTTTTAACTCAGAGCATCGATATTATGTTAAGGTAATTTTTGGGGATTTTTCTGAAAAAACTGAATTTTCAGTGAATAGTGTATTTATTTAAAAATTAAATTAAAAATATTTGTAAAATTATTTTTATAAAATGGAGTTCATTTTTTAAATCAGAGCATTGATATTTGGTTAAGGTGAAATTTTGGGATTTTTCTGAGAAAGTTGAATTTTCGATGAATAGTGAAAATACAGTTTTAAAGTTATGTGTGTTTAATGACATCATTAAATGATGTATTAAGTATGTAATAAATATGGTCGACTTATGAATAGTAAGATAAGGTATGAGGTGTCCCAAGTGTCCAATACCATGGGAAAATGCTATGGGAAATCCCATGGTTTTTCCAATACCACCAATGAGGTGTCCTTTGGCCATTAATGCCCTGTCCCCTCACGTTCCCTATAAATACCCACCCTTTCCTCCTTTAGTTTTCACTCCCAAATCTCCCCCAACGAATCTATGGTCTCATTACCTCCCAATAAGTCCTCCCAGGGTGCCGCCAAGCCCTCAAGGTCCCAACCTTTGAGTTTTAAGAGTTACATTTTAAGGCAAGGGATCCGACCTCTCTCTTTCTTTTCAAATACTCTCTTTTAAGTCATTTATTTTATGCTCCGTGTTCTTATGTTGGAGGATGTTATTTTATATTCATCTTACTTCCATTTTCATGTTCATATGATGAGATATCCCCTCTTACTCTCATCATTTCGTTTTATGAATGTTTAAGTGGCGCCGTTAGGCTGCTGAAATTTTTGAAACGGATTCTTTCACCCTTCTCATTTTCAAGTTCTATTTTCTTGTCAAGTAGTTCAAGTTCCTTTTTATTATGTTCGGGTATGATCTCTATATCTATCATACTGATATTTTATGTTCATATGATGAGAGACCCTATTTGATCTCGTCAATTATTTTTGTTGAAATTTAAGTGGCACCGTTAGGCTGCAGAATTTTTAAGGGATTCTTTCACCCTTCTCATTTTCAAGTTCTATTTTCATGTCAAGTCTTTCAAGTTACTTTTTATTATGTTGGGGTATGATCTCTATATCTATCATACTTACATTTTATGATCATATTATGAGAGACCATATTTGATCTCGTTAATTCATTTTTATTGAAGTTTAAGTGACGCTGTTAGGCTGCTGAATTTTCATAAGAGAAATATTATTTTTGTCTTCCTTCCATGTTTTTAATTTCAAATGGTATGTACTTAAAATTTCATTACCATGATTCATATCCTTTATATTCTATACCTATACAATTTTTATATATCATTTATGAGTGGGTGACCCATGTCCCCTCTCTTTTCATTGTTTTCTAAAACCCTGTAACATAGCCGTTATGCTGCAGAATTTTCGTCACAAAATGCCTCTCTCTTTTTCTCAAAATTATTTTATGTTATTAAGTGAATACTCAAAGGATGTTTCTTCTACAGGGGTATTCACATATATATCAAAATGTTCTATTTTAAATTCTAGTATTTACATACATGAAACCCTCTTTCCATTTCCATGGGTTTAAAGTGACATAAAGATCACGTCTTTAAAGCAATATTTAAAATGTTATGACTATGAAATGAAAACCATTTATTTTATGCTATATGGGTTATTTATGAAATTTTTTATGATGATATATGTGGCTCACATTATAATAAATAAAAATTTCTGGGTGCTCCCTGATAGTGCTCCAATGCATTGGGTGATGATGTAACCACTAGAGATTACAAATTTAAGGGTGCGCCCTGATAGCGCCCCATTGCATTGGGTAATGATGTAACAACTAGGGATTACAATTTTAACAATACCTTGGGGTTTACCTTGGTAATTTCAAATGAATCCTTGGGGTTTACCTTGGTTATATGTTTATGATTGTCTAAGTTAAATGTTGTAGCCACATCTTCAAGTTATGAAGTACGTTATTTTTATTATGATACGCCTCATGATTTAATTCTCATGCCTTAAAGTTATTTTCATGAATTTATTGATGTATCTCAAGTTCTCATGTAAAATTTCTCCCTTGTTTCCCTTACTGGGCCTTTTGCTCACCCTTTCGTTTGATGTATGCTCCCAGGTTATGATATGCCGTAATGAACTTAGGATGAAAAAATTAGGAAGCCTTTCAAGTGTTTAATAAGAATGTTTTTTTATCATGTAATAAGTTCCTGGTTTCCAAGACACTAAACCTTAAAGATCCTCAGTTTTGTATAATGTAATGAAAGTTTATGTGATAAAAAGGTGGGATGATATACCCTTGAAATGAAGTGACCTTCACCTATACCCACTAAGTAGTTCATCATCATGTGGTATCCTTTGGCCTCCTCTAGGTTGTTGGTAAAACCTCCTCCTTTGTAGGGAATCCTAAAATCACCATCAAGGTTTTCCATATCCTCCTCCATGATTTGGGGGTGACATGGTGCCGGAGCACACCATGGTTTATCATGGATCATCCTTGGGCTTGGATGATTCTCTAGGTTTTCAATCCTCTCATGTAGAACCTCCAACTTCCTATCAAGTATCTTCTCAAAATGGCTCACCAAAGCTTCCATTTGGAGTGTTGTAGCTTCTAATGCGAGATATCTACATTGACTTCCATCATCGCTAGCATGAGAATTTATCTCCCAAGATCTTATTCCATGATATAAAACACAAACAAAAACACAGACATGGAGAAACAAACACAATGAAACTCACACACTCACACATGTGAAGATACACACAAACAAGATGTACAAACTCACACACACAATATGTACACACTCACACACACAATATTTACACACTCACACACACAAGATATACACACTCATGAATACAAGATATAAAAACTCACATACACAATCACACACACACACACACAAGATATACACACTTATGAACAAAAAAACTCTTGAGTTTTCTTATTTATCTCCACTCTCAACACTCAATTCAAATCACAATAAATTATGAAATATAATACCTTATTTAGAGAGATCATGTTACAGAAATCCATCCCCAATCAGTATTGTGTCAGGAGATGGTTTAACACAACCCACTTGAGTGGTAAATGGTTTAAAAATGGTAAAGGGTGGAAAATATAGTAGAAAATATGTGTAAAAAGGAGGATAAGTGTATAAAGGTGTGGTATGTGGGTTTTTACCGATTGTGCAAGATAAGAAAAATTAATAACAACCTGAGCCAAATATAATATGGTGATGAAGTAAATTATGTAGAAAGTGATGTATTGAAATGGAAAGTGCTAATAATGTAATGAACATAGAATAAATTGTATCATATTTTTTTTCTTTTTATGGTAAAATCTCAACAAAAAGTGTTGTGCTTGGATTTTTAAATCACAAGATAATGAATAGAGAGTAAGATTTTTTGTGAAATCTCTCAAAGTAAAGGATGTGCTTAATTTTAAAAAGAAAAAAATAATTATTTGAGAGAATTATATTTTTTAATACAAATCACATATAGGGAATTTAATTTGAAAAGAAGATAGATGAATAATTGGATCAATGTAACAATATTTTAATCTTTCACAATAAAGTCAAATTCTAGAGGTTTTCAAAGAATTTTTTTGAATGGATGGATACTAATGATATTGGTAATGGATATAAGGGATAGAAAAAATGGAGATATGTGACTACCTTGTCAACCGATCCTCTAATACCAACTAATGCGAGATTCATAGGGTGGCCTGATCTTCATGGTATAGGACGGTGGATGAAGGATGCAGTTCAAAGATAAGTGGGGGATGATGGGTATGAATAGTGAATGAAATTAGTAAAAAATAATTATAAGGAGAACGACCTATTACTTAGAAAACACACTCAAGGGAGGGGTGTGATGACCAATCCAAAAAAAAAAACTCCCTTGGGTTGGGTATCATAATTGGGGGATTTGTGATCTTGGATCACAAATCTAACTTGCAGATTGACAAGGCATGAATGAAAAATATAAAGGGAAGAAAGTAATGATACCCACAATAGAGAGAATAAACTCACAGAGTTTCACTAATGAAAACTTCAATGAGATTAAAATGTCATGGGTTGGCTATTTATAGACAAGGGGTGACATAAATGTTTAAGGGAATAATACCATAAATTCATAAAGCATATTCCTACCTTGTCCCCTTAAAATTAAAAAGTTAAATTATAACAATGAATTTGTGGAAAAGCAGCACATATCTTTCCAACTATAGCCCACAAGAATTTACACAGAGTGAATTGCCCATCAGATTTGACTTTGGTGTCTAAAGATTCCATTCTAGAATTATCTATGTGGAAAATGCTTCCAAATTTGTGAAACCATGTGGGCCAAGCTTTAAAATCATGTTAGGGCTTAAAAAAGTGAGATAATAGGCACATTTTCTCTATCCATTCAAGGAAAGATACATTAGGACTTTAATGAAGTGATATGGGGGACCATTATAGTATTCAACATATTTTATCTTCCTCGCATCATCGGGCCTTGAAAATTCAACTCCACCACCCAGGAAATCGACTCTATGGATTCAACATGGTTATTATCACTCAAAATGCTATAAAAAAGTATTCTGTCCAATAGAAATAATTTTGATCATTCAATTATAAACATTATTCTTCTAATGAAATGAATTATATTTTTTCTAATGGGTCAAACTAAGTTTGTCTGATAGACCAAACTTTTTTTTCCTAATGGGTAAAACTTAATTTATCCAATGGAATAAACTTCAATAATATGATAAACCAGACACTGTTCATATGATGGACCAAACTCAATTTGTCTAATGGACCAGAATCAATCTCTCCAATGGACCATACTTAGTCTATTCAATAGATAATACTTAATATATATAAATTTTATATTCATCTAATTAAAAATATTTTTTCATTCAATAGAAAAAAATTTCTACACAAAATTCTAAAATAATTGGTAAGTAAAATTTAGTAAAACATAGTTTTTAAGAAAGCGTGTTGTGTTTTTCAAAACTAAGGATATAAAATGTAGAAATTAAAACAATAATATAAAAAATCCCCTCTTTTTAAATATAAAAAACACAAAACTTAAAGAGAAAACTAATAACTTTTAAAAAATCACAATCCCTTTTACTTAAACATTTAAGAACTTCAATATTTTCTTATTTTTAAAACTCTTATCCCCATTTATTTCTTATCCCCCCTATATTTATATCTCACTTTTTATTCAACAATATTTTTCTAGAATATTTTTTAGAACACTGATAAAATAAAAACTTACAAAAAAATTCTACCTAATAAATTATCCCCCTTTTTGATTTTCAGAAAGAATAGGAAATTGAAAGTATCTGAAATGTTAGAGAAAAGTATCTCAATGAAAAAATTTAATAAATATAAATATTCATCCAAAAAAATAAAAACATTTATCCAACTATGATTGGAAAAACATTCAAACAAAAATGTATGGATAATGATTCATTAAAAAAAATTCAATCAATATTTTTATTATTACTACATCAAGTGTTCAAATAAAAAATTGTTCCTTATTTGGAAATTTTTTCACAATTAATTTCATAATTTTAAAGTATTATTTATTTTTCTCTAACTCTACTAATAAATATTTCAGCATAGAAATCTTGTATTCTAATACTTGGAAATTTTGATTCTCTTTCTTCAACCTATGAAAAACTTATTTAAGAAATTGATTTTTTCTATTCTACTCTTTCAAATTGAACACTTATTCTTCTTCAAGATATACTCTTCTTTTTTAGTTCATATAATTTTTGATCTTGAGACTCAGAAATATTTTTCAAAACATCAAAAATATTTAGTTTCTTTGAAACAATAGAAGATAAATACTTAAAAGACTTTGAGATATCAAGATATGAATATTTAACCCTATAAATTTTCTCATAATGTAATTTTAAGTATATTTCTATTTGTTTTATCTATTTAATAAATTTATTGATCCTTATTATTTCTTCCCTTCAATCATTTAGGAAATATTTAAATTTGGTATCATTTTGAATAACAATTTTAGCTAACTATTTCAAATTATCCAAGTTTTCTATGACATCTAACCAAATTGTAATGTACTTACAATGAGATTAAATTCTCAATAGATAGGGAATTGTATAAATAATATTTTTCAAAGATTTATTTAAATAGGTACACCTCATTTCAACCCTTTCAAAAGAATCACTAGATGGAGAATGATTAGAGCCTGATGACACATTGGAAACACGATGTCAAGAAGTTATAGTATATTCTTTCTATTTTCATTTCACTAAATCCAACACTTGAAAATCATAAAAAATCTTATCAGATGCGACCTTGTACGATATCCATGTAAAATATTGTCAATTCATTTCTTATTTCTTATAACTTTCTTATTTATCTAAACTTTCTAAATCAATAGCTTTCTCAGACTAATATGACAAAGAAAAGGTATTAGAATAACTCACATATTTTTCTTCTTTTTATTATTCTTATGATGGAAATTCTTATAATTCTTTATCTAACACTTTTTCTAAAACTATTTTGAAGTTCTCATCACTTCTTATATATGACTTTCCTAATTTCTTCAATTTTTTGAACATTCTCTTCAACATGTTCTGATAAATACATTTCAACTTTTATAAATTTACTTTTAACTTTTTTAATAAATTAAGGAATATTATAAGTTTAAACTCTCTTAGTATCAATTAGAATAGATTGATCAATAATGTATTGAGGAATTGACATGGGAGGAACCAGTTGAACAACTGATAATGGAGAGACTACATTTGGTTCTACATGAGATTTTTTTTACAAAATTTATCAAACTCTTCATGGGTTTAGCTTAATAAAATCTCTTATTCCTCATTTTCTTATTCTCTTTAGATTTTATTGTTTCATGAGTTTTTCCTTTAAAACCAAAATCTATACTTTTTCTAAACCAAAAACTTGATCACGTGACTTTTTTTAGCTTTATACTTCATGATTTATCTAAAGTCATCAAAGAAATTTTCTTTAACTTTCATAATTATCCTCGGAGGAGAAGAACCAAGATTCAATTTTCCTTGAAGCTTCTGTTTTAACTGAAGTGCTTTGATATCAGATGCAACCTTGAATAATTTTTCAAATCACAAAGACTAACTTTATTCTAGAAACCATTTATTCATTGATTAAGGAAACATTCTCTCTTACAGAAAATGATAAATTATTAATTTTCATTGCAACTATGAATTTAAGGAACATTTTTTAATGAATGAAATAAAAAAATCTTCAAATATATGGAACTTTTTTTCAATACTTTTATTGATAAGAAAATAAACTTTTCCAAGTTAAACATCCTCATAATAAAAATAAAGTGTAACACATAGATATACAAGTATTTCAATGTATCTATATCCCCTTTTCTTAGGATAATATGACCTGGAATCCAAAGATCCATGAATCTATCATTCAAAGATCAATGAGAAACCTTCCTATTTTTTCTTATAATGGAAAAAGAGATGTCCTTTCCTTTGACTTCTCAAAACTATCAATCTTGTCCCAAAGTTTTTGTGTAACCATATACTATTCTCCTTCTAAAGGAACCTACAATAAATATGCTACTTGTTGTATATTCAACATATATAAATAATAAAAAATAATTAAAGTGATAACCTCCAAATTAGCTTCAAAAATAAAAACAACATAAGAAAAAAATCATTCACTATCGTTGGATAGTGAAGATAAAAAACTTTATTTTCAATAAAAACCTTCTCCCATCCTTAAAATTAGATAAATTTCTTTAGTAGAAAGTATATCTTATCAAAACATGATTTTTATATCATCATTTCCTTTACCACTTCAATGTTTATAATATATTCAGAAAAATACATTTTATAGAAATTGATTGGATGAAATCAAAACAACCAGATGAACAAGAAATTTAGAGCCAATAGTTGAGATCAAAGAGAAGAAATATTGTTGAATTTTGTGATCTATATTCATATTTATAGGATCAAATGTTACCCTTAAACTTCTAGAAATATTATGGCTTGAAATGAAACCCATCTCTATTTTCAAGGATGATATTCATCATCAAATGTTTAAATATAAAATCTGAATTCTTATTGTTTTTTATAAATAAATTGTTTTTTAGGTGAAAATATTGTCTAGTAATTTTTTTGTAAAATATTTTAGAAAAAAGAAAATATATAAACAAAAGAAAATATAAATGATTAAAAAAATAGTGAAGACTAAATATTAGAAATTATATCTCAAATTAAAATTAAATAATTCTGTAGGAATGTTTTTAAGGTAATTGTTCTTCTTATTTTTCTAATGTAAATTATGTCAAATATTAAAAAATTTGAAAAAATATTTTTTTATAAAAACTATTGTTTCTATCAAAACTATAAATTTTAGAAAAACCAAAGTTTTTATAAAAACAAAATTTTTTAGAAATATCAATTTTTTAGAAATAAAATTTTTAGAAAAAATGATGTTTTTTAGAAAAAATAATTTCTCTAAAAAAACAAAGTTTTTAGAGAATTGTTTTTGTACAAAAATTTTTTTTTAGAAAAAAATAAAAATTATAGATAAACAATTCATTTAGAAAAACTAAAAAATTAAAAAAAGAACAAAAGTTTTAGAAAAATGAAAGATTTACAAACCCTAAAGTAATATGTACCCCCCTTTGAAAAATAGTTAATTATTTAAAGATATTGGTAATTGAGAAGTAGATATGAATGATCAATTTTTATTGAAAATTCATAGATTATATTTAATACATTAAAATCTATCAGAATTTAGGGGTTTTATAAATTTATTAAAAACTTGTTCTTACATTTCGATGAATTATAAAATAATATATCCTTTTTGTGTTTGGACTAGAAGTAAATGGTGTCTTATATATATATTTTTAGATCATGAGTGATGTTATGGGTTTTTATATAAATAAATGTAATTTTTGTTATCACACAAAATTGGAGTTTTACTAAAACTCAAGCCAAAGTTAGTGAGTTTGTGTTCCATCTATAACACTTGAGCACAACAAATTTTAGCTACCACATATTCTTCTTTAGTAGTGGAAATTGCTACATAATATTGTTTTTTACAAGACCAATAAACTAAATCCTCTCTTAAGAAATGAAATTTTCCAAATATGTGTTTTTTCATCCATTTTAAACCCACCAAATTCAGCATCTAAAAAACATTTAAGATCAAAATCATTTCCTGAAGAATAAAATATAACTAGTTCCATAGTTCCCTTTAGATAATGAATAACTAATTTTATTAATTTTAAATGGGACTATTTGAGATTTTCTTGATATCTTTCATATATTTATTCCAAAAAAATCAAATTTGGATGATTAGTTGTTAAGTATAATGAACTACCAATCATTCGTTTATTTTTTTGATCAATTAGTTTCCAAAATTTACTAATGTCTAAAGTATGTGAGTTTTCGATTGTAATACTTATATTTATAGTATTTTCATATCCAAATTTATTAAGAAGATATTTTATATACTTTTATTATGATATGAAAGTTCCTTCATGTTTTTGTGAAATTTGAAAACCAATAAAATAAGCAAGTTCTCCCATCATGCTCATATCAAAATCACATTTCATAAGATCCAAAAAATAATCTGTTAAAGATTTTTAAGTTAATAGAAATATAATATCATCTAAATAAATTTTAACAATGATGATGACTTTAAAAACTTTTTTCATAAAAAGTGTTGCATCAAAAACACCATTATAAAAGTTGTTTTTTAATAAAAATATGGTTAATCTATCATACCAGGCTCTAGGAGATTTTTTATGTCCTTATAATTCCTTAGTATGTTTAAATACATGATTCAAAGATTTTTTATTTTCAAAACTAGTGGGTTTTTCTATATAAAATTCCTCTAATATACTTCCATTAATAAATTAACAGTTTTCATTCATTTGAAAAATTTAAAAATTTAAAAATTCCACATATGATATAAGAATATGAATAAATTCAAGTATTGATACTAGAGCATAAGTTTCTTTATAGACTATCCCTTCCTATTGATTTAAACCCTCTATAAAAAGTCTAATTTTATTTCTAACAATGAATCCATTTATATCAAAATTATTTTAGGAAAACCATTTTACATCAATTATAGAAATATCTTTATGATGTTTAACTAAAGTCCAAACTTGATTCCTCTCAAATTTATTAAGTTCATATTAAATAGATTTTATATAATATTCAATATTTAAAGCCTCTTCAGGTTTAGGTTCAAATTGTGATAAAATGACCAATGTTCAATTTAATTTATCAAGGAGTTTCTAATTATACCTAGTTGATCTATATCACCAATGATATTATCCCTAGGATGATTCCCAAGGATTAACAAAATTTTGGGTTTTTAAAACACTATTATTCAATAATAGGTTCAGTTTATTCTAGAGTTATAACTTAAAAAATAATTTATTTAGTTGTTATCTTGTAAAAATAAATTTTAATTTTTGGTTAAAAATTAGGTTTATAAATAACATTTGAAGATGTTGGTTTTGGTTGTTTA
Organism: Viscum album; assembly: GCA_963277665.1. NCBI lineage: Eukaryota > Viridiplantae > Streptophyta > Magnoliopsida > Santalales > Viscaceae > Viscum > Viscum album. The sequence goes on along the minus strand of OY728127.1, from coordinate 338,650,139 downwards.
AAAATAATAGGATCAGTTTCATCAAATTTAATATGTACTGATTCCTCAATATTACATGTGTTTTTTATTAAAAAATCTATAATCATTACTTGTGATAAAATTACCTAAAAATATTATTTTTTCATATTTTAGAGTAAATTTATGTAAGTTATATTTAGTGTTAAAAAGGAATACCTTGAACCCAAAACTTTGAATTAAGAATGTTTTGGTTTTATTACTTTCCACATATCATAAGAAGTTTTTTTAACAAAATGTCTTAGTAAAGCATGATTTATAGTATAACAAGTTGTAATAATAGATTCAGCCTAAAAATATTTAGAAGCTGAGTATTCAATCAATATGGTTCTTCTAATCTCTTGAATAATTATATTTCTTATTTAAAGTACACAATTTTTTTGTGGAGTTCTAGGTGCTAAAAATTTATTAACTATGCCTTTTTAATACAAAAAGTTACTAAATCCTAGTTTAAAAAGTGTAAACTATGATCACTATGAATTATTATCAAGGGTATATTTTTCTCAATTTTAAAATGGGATACAAAATTTTTAAAACAAAAAGGCTTCTGACTTTTTTCCTACAAAATAGACCCACGTATATCTAGTGTAGCCATCAACTAAAACATATACATAGTATTTTACACCAGTACTTCCAATTTGTGTCGGAAAAAATAAATCCATGTGTACTAACTATAAATATTCATAATTTTAAACTTTATTAATATATTTAAGTCTCAAATTATGTTTTTTCAAAATTGATAAGCATCACGGGCTTTAGAGGAATAAACTTAAGATATAGTAAATATATAACTAGTCCTTTCTTAGAGATTTTAGCTAATGTTCTAACATTATAGTGTCCTAACCTTCTATACCATAAAAAATATTGGTCTTCCATTACACTTAGTTAGGGTAAATCTTGTATTCTAAGTCCTTCTATGTTAATCATGTAAATATTCTCATACCTATTAGAAGAAATAATTAATTTATATTCCTAACAATGAACAATACATTTATAATTCTTGAAACTTAAAAGACAACCCTCATCACATAATTAGATTATTCTAATAAGGTTGTGATTAAGGCCAACTACAAATAAAAAATTTTAAATCATTGATTTACTAAGAAGAAAAATATTACCTATACTAACAATTTATCCTTGAGCATTTTCATTAAAAGTGACTTTTACACCTTTTATTTTAATAATATTCTTGATGAAATCCTTATTCCCAAACATATGTATAGAGAATGCACTATCAATTTAACTAATATTATTATTTTTGATACAATTAATATTTTATTTAATGTGAGAATATAATTATTTTGGAACCCATATCTACTTGGTTCCAATATAGTTAGAAAATCAAATTTTTATAATCCACATATCTCCAACATTACTATATTGAGAAGATATTAATCCTTTTCAAAACCTATACATTATAATTTATTTAAAGAAAATTTAAATTTATAATTTCCTCCACTTTTTTATTTAGTACAAAATTGGGAACTTTTTGGAATGACATAGTTATTTTGAAATTTTGGTTTACTATTGGTAAAACCGATTCTAGAAACATTCCTATGAGGTTTTAAAAATTTTATCAAAATTTTCTTTACAAGTAGTAGATTTTAAAAGTATCTTTTTTAAACAATAAATCACAAAATTTAGTTTAACAACTAAATTTTTATCCTTGTTAAAAATAATAGAACAGTTATATTTTTCTTTCTCATTTTAGAGTTTTTATTTTTTTAACTATTTTAGAAAATCATATCTCTAAAGATTAGATTATTTAAGATCTTTTGAAAGATTATTAATTTTAGAAGTAAAGAAATTATTGAATTTTCTTTGGAAAGTTTTTCCTTAGAATTTTCATGTTTTTTATAAATCATACAGTTTTTATTTTATAATAAAGTAGAAAATACTGAGACTTATTCAAAACTAGGTATAGTATTATCTTTTTCTGATGAATTATATTTCTCATTAGAAGATTTAGAACTATTTTAAATATCATTATCAGAATAGTTCACATTTAAAGTAAGGTTGGTCAAGGTTTTAGTAGATACCTTATGAAAAATGAAATTGTTATTGTTTAGAATTATAGAAAAGAAACTAATATTATTCTAATATGGACTTCTAATATCCGAAGAAATTTATGATGAAATATCACCTCCACTTTCACTCCTAGTGTTTGAGGATTTTAGATTTTTCTTATTTTTGTGTTTGTAAAACTCCTTAGAAATTCTATTATAATTATTATCCTTCTTGTATTTTATTTTCAGTCTTGGAAAGTCCAACCTTATATGACTATCCTTCATGCACTCATAGAAGATCACTTCAGAAGAATATTTGTTTTCATTTTGTCCTTATAAATCTTATTATACTTATATTGAAATTATTTTTTACTATCAATATTGTTCATTATTTTAACAGGATTATCTAACTCATTCTCAAACTACTCAGAAGAACTATTATCTGATTCAAATTTTAATTTATTTTTATTTAAATATTTAGAAACTTTCTTAGTAGAAAAAAAATTATGAGTAACATTTGATGTAGTATAAAAATGTAATCCTCCATTATTTTTATTTGTCTTATTTGTATCTATATTTAGTCTACCCCCATACTGCATGAGAGTTCTAATCAGATCATCCAGGGTCAAAGTTTTTATTCTTATCATATCATCTAAAGAAGTTATTTTTTACTCCCATTCTCTGAGAATAATCTCAAGGATATTATCCACTAAAATTTCATCAGTAATATTATTTTCAACAAAATATTGTAAAATTATAACAATTTTCATTGGCCTTTGATGAATCTAACAAAAATATTCACCAGGAAAGAAATCAAAAGATTGATAATCTTCCATTAGCATAAGTCTTCCAGTCTAAATAATTTTAGAGGTTCCAAAATGAGTTACTTCCAACTTCTTCCATATAATATTTTAATATTCATAATAATATATTTGAATATAGATTGTTTTTATATGATAACACAAAAAATAATTTATTATACTAAAATTGAGTTGATATTCTATCTTCTCTTGATTAGTAAAAGTAGAAACTTATTTCTTAGGGATTTTAAAATTTATAGTCATCAAAGAAAAGTTATATTACAATATTAATAATAAATATTGTCATTATGTTTATCTAATACTCATAATCATATCCTTAAAAAATCTATGGTCTGCTAGGATTTGAATTCTCAAGAGTTCCAACATTTAGACCTTCCATCTTGAAGACAAAAAATATATTTCTACAAAATACACTTTAGTGTAATAATAGTATATAAGAAAATTTGTATAAAACAAAAAATTTTAAACCTAGAAACTTTCTTGATATAAAAAAATTAAAAAATTTCATGTTTATACTATAAAATCTTCTTGATATTAATTATAGGACCATAGAGTATATCAATGTCTATAGGTGGTGAATTTTAGTTCAAAACATTAAACCAACTAAAATCCAAATCCTATTAGTACAGATTCGTCAGACATATATATCATTCGATATTCATAGTTTCATTATTTTTCCACTGAGAAAAACAGTAATATTAGATTTTAATAATGTTTAGTAAAATAAAACATTCTAAAAAAATGCAGTGGAAAATAAAAATTTGTTAAAAAAAAGAAAAAATAGAATTTTATAAATTGTATTAAAACATATAGAACTTTATAAAATATTGAATCCATTCTTTAACCTTAAATTTTAAGGAGGTATATAACCTAAAAGGTATCCGTAGCTTTAAAATATTTTAAGGTATATCTTTTTAAACCAAGAAAGGCATCAATTACAAAAATAAATATAATATCTATATTTCTAGATTTTAAATACCTCAATAAACCATATCAGATACTACAATATTTCTATCCCTAGTAGCCCTCCATATAAACTCATATCAGAGATGAAAAATACAAAATCAAAAGATTATAATTAATATACAATCCTCATTCAGATCACATAGAAAAAACTCTCCAAATATTTACAAAGCACAAGTAATAATATGTTATAACTTAGAAAACTTTAGACGAGTTGATTTGAAAAAGAATCAGCTCCCACCTCCATGAATTAACCTAAATTTTTATGAAAAGCTCTAATAGTTATATTTTTGATTCTCAGAGTTGGTTACAATGACCTCATATGAGATCCATATTGACAACTTAATATATTCTATATATCTACATCTGATGTCATTTAAATATAATAATCACAATGATGTAAAAAATTACTCTATTCGTTAGAAATAATTTTGATCATTCGATTATAAACTTTATTCCTTCGATGGAATGAATTCTATTTTATCCGATGGACCAAACCTTTTTTTGGTCAATTGATCAATCTTAATTTATACAATATAATAAAATTCATTCATCCAATTGACTAAACACTATTTTTAAAATGGACCAAACACTATTCATATGCTGGAATAGACTCTATTCATCTGATGGACCAGGCTCAGTCTATCCAATGGACCAGAATCAGTCTATCCGATGACCTGAATTAGTCTATGTAATGGAATAAACTTTGTCTATATAATGGACTAAACTCTTTCTTTCCAATGGATCAGACTCAGTTTTTTCATTAGACCATACTCATTCCATTTGATGGATTACAATTAATATATAAATTTTATATTCATACAATTAATTTTTTTTTGTTTGATAAAAAAAATATTTTAACAAAAACATTCTAAAATACTCTGGATATATAAATCTATTGAAGCATAGTTTTTAAGAAAGTGTGTTGTGATTTTTAAATTTAAGGATATAATGTTAAGAATGTAAAATATTGTACTTAATATAATTAATTTAATTAATGATAAGTTATATTAAATAAGAATTGGTTTATGTTTAGTGATCACATTTTGTTTCTTTCCACCTTGATAATAGTTTTCCTCCTGATTAAATAGATAGTGTAATATCTATGTTATGATATCTATCATGTTTTTTATTCTCAGATTAATATTTTTTTTCATGATGAAATTGGTAAATATGTAAAAATGGTAATTAGTTTTTTTGGATAAATAATTAAAGAGGATTGTTTAATAAATCCAATGTTTCTTAAAATTTGATGGTAATCAAATTAATGTAAGTATGAATGTTTAATTGAATGTGTTATTCCTTGTGTTAATGGAATTGGATCAAAAAATTAAAGTTGTATTTTTTTGATGAGATTAATGATTAAAGGCATGTTATGAGAAAACTTATTCCTTATGTTAGTTAAAACTATAATCTTATTCTTGAGATAATGTTTAATTAGTTTTTATAGATTGTTTTTGATGATGGATTAGGTTTCCCATTGTTGGAACCTATGATTATCAAATTGGTTAATTCAAGGTTGAATATGAAATAATTTTTTGATAAGGATAAATGTTTGGGGTTAAGGTTACATGTTGCTTGTGAAGGTTAAGTGTCTTCTATTGGGGATATGAGAGCCCATTTAATTTTGTAGGATAAATTCCTTATTTAGGGGAAAAGTTTCCCCAATGAATAGGTTTATTGCTTCTTGAATTTTTGTGTTCTCTAGATTCAAGTCTTGCTATGTGATGTGATAGGAGCCTAGTATGGATGATGAGATATGGGAGTGGAGGCCCATGGTGATGTGTATGATGGTGTTGGGGATGGTACTAGGTGATGGAAGGGGTTGAATCTAGTATTAACCATTATTGTGATGAAAGATGGGATTCTTGTTTTTTAATTAGTCCGATTAAATGTATGAATGGCTGAGTTACTTGTTTATCTATATTACATTCTTCACTGCTTGAGGCAAATGATGTGATTAGTTTCATCTCTCTTGGTGGAATCTTAGGATGTTTTCCCGGAGTAACTAAAATTATGGAATTTTAATAATGTTTAATAAATATTTTAATCCTTAGGGTGTGTGTTTCTGAAATGAAAATGAGGTTACCTTGAGAAACCACATACTCAGTTTTGATTATGCCTAGAGGGAATGGACTTCACCTTGATGGTTAATAGAATGTAATTTATACTCAGTCTTGGTAGTATTATATTTTGGTATGCCTGGTGGTTAGCTTTTCCCATACATTTTTATTGAGGGATATAATGAATTGTGTTTATTTGACACACACGTATCTCCATATATAGAATCAAAAAGATTATTAAAGGTATGATGTGTATAGGATATGGTGGTTTGATGTACCTTACTCATTAAATAGGATATGATATCTTGAGGTATGACATACGATTTATGATACACATCATACAGGCTATCATGGATCCTGAAAAATACTTGGTTAAAATATAGAGATTCGATGTAGGATGATGAGATGATGTGGTTCATGAGACACATTTTGTGATATATATCCCAAGTGTTTATGGGCTGATTTAAGTTTAGAGTGAGATAGATTAGGACATATGACTTTGGGAAGATCAGCTAACTAGTGGGTAAGAGGTAGTAGGGTACCCTTGTTGTTTAATTAATATAATATATAATTCCAAGTATGTGATACTTGGTGAGAGTTATCCTTAGTGAGGCTACGAACATAGTATACCTATTTAGGTGACCAATTAGTTTAATTTGTTGTTCACTGGGATTTAATATTATTTCTAACTCTTTTTCATGAGAGGCTTTAGGGATGATCCTACCAAGTATATCTATTATGATCACCCTATATATATATAAACTATTTTTAGGCCCGTAAGAGTAGTTTAGAGATTGAGATGAATATTACAAACTCAGTGTTTTGTAGGAGTTATTTAGGATTCATTGTTGCTGCCGAGTTTAACTTTTTTTACTTGTAGTTTCTTTTCCAGTTGTTTTAGTCTTGCAAGAAATTTCATGTATGAACTTGAGATTTCTTCTATCTTTATGGGCATGAGTTGATTGGTGTTCTGTCTTATCTCTCTCATCTGCATATTCTCTTAGAGGGTAATTCCTTCTATTATTATACCCTCAATGCTAGTTTCTAAACCACGAAATATTTGAGGTGGGACTAAGGTGGCCACTATCCTCATTATCTCATTGGAGACCTCATATGGTTACTCTTTGGGGGGAGGGGGTCATGAAATTAAGGGTTTCGTTTGTCACCATTCTCATTCTTTGAGGCATAGTATATTTTGTGCACCATGATTCCTTTTTATGGTGTATTTAATACAAATGGATATATTTTTGTTATAATTTTTTTTTTAATTTCATTGGATTTAATATCCAAATCATGTTTCCTTTTTCGAGTGGCTATCAATTCATTTGTTTCTTCAGTAGTGAGGATTTTTTGGTAACTAAATTTTTGTTCATTGAGTTATAATGATTTTTTGAACTTATTTCATGTATGTTGGGTACATTATACCCTTTTAATTCATTATGTGGAATAATATAAATGTTTTATGGGGAAATAAATTGATACAACATAATTATTTTGATGAATTTTCATCAATTCTTGCGTTATTTTCTTTTGAAACCACCCAAATTATTTCTCTAGATGAATTATAATCATATTATTCCAGTATTGAAATATCCGTATACCCATTTTTCTATATGGAGTGAACACAAAATTTCAAATAATTTGGATTTTATGTTATTAACTTATAAATTATGATATTCTATTAATATTGGAACAAGTATCGTCATTATATATGCAGTTATTCCAATATGTATGATTATTGTCAAGTTGACTATGTATTGTTTGACCATCTACCTTCTTTCTCTGGATGGGTTATGATTAGGTTATACCTTTTATTTACATGTAGACTAGTATTGAAATTCTTGATGATTATTTACTGATAACAAAGGTTAATCATGTATTGATATTTTATATTTTCCATTATATGGATAGTCTAAGTTTTATTCAGTAAGAGGTTCCTCAGGTAATGGTATAAAAGGTCTTGATGACTGTTATAGTGAATGTAAAGAACTTAATCAGGCAATAGGAGTGTCCTAGAATTATATAGACTCTTGATGCATCAACATGTCTCATGAGACAAAATAGGTTTGGGTATTTGGTGTATGTATGCCTAATTTAGAAGTATTTCATGATTATGGTCTCAACAACAAGTAAAGTATCTTGGAATAAGGCCTTGATATCTGGTCTTTTATATCCAACATTATTTATTACTTCTATATGATATTATTATTACTGATATCCATATTTTCATTTGTTATCATGGATATATCATGCTCCAAATTTCAAGTTGATTATTTCTTCATGTTGTTTACTATTCCTACCATAATATTTATACCATGTTTATTTCATGATTGCTTCATTTATATATTTCCCTTATCAATTGTTTGAGGTCACCCCATATCATGATTCCATTTCTATAGGTTATATAGAAAAATAGTACACATGAAATGTTTATAATGATAAAATGTGTGAAAGAATTTCTGGGAGACATTGAAGACTTTTCAAGAATTAAGTAGTTTCATACATAATAGGGAAACTGTCTATTTTATACAAAGAACATGAGATTTATCTATTTATATTGTCTCCTAATTTTCTAAATATATAGACCTTGAAATATCCTTAAAATGTAATATATGAAATAATTGTTATTGATTTTTTAATTATGGATGGTGATATCTAGGATTTTATAGTTGGTATCGAAGTGACTATGTAAAGTACATGTTTATGACATTGGATCCAGAAGTGTGGGTTCGGGGTATCACAATTGGTATCAAAGGAAAGGTTTATATAACTTTGGAGATTAGGATGTTTTTTGAGGATAATTTATGGGATGATAAGTTATGATTTATCATAATAGATAACCCTTAGGGATAAGTATATGATTTAATGTCAAGTAAATAATGTACACTTAATTTAGGGACCAAGATAAGTCAAATTCAGTTAAAACCCTAGGAATAAGTTTATGTATTGGATGACATCCTAATTATTTGGTAAATTATAGATTATGTGATTTTTTATCCTAAAAATACATCCTTATAAAGATATTGTAAAGTGTATGTGGTTACAGAACATAAGCACCAAAGTGTAATCACTATGAATAATTTTGGTTGAACATCTACTAAATCATCACTTTCATGTATGATTAGTGGGACTAAGACTGAACACCTAGAAAGACACTCTAGGAGGATATTATTTGGTTAATCAAATTCTATTTATGAACCATTATGAAGGATTTATTTACTAATTACATTAAGGTATCAGGTTAAGAAGTACAAGGGAACTCAACATGAAGAAAATAATATTGAAATGGAAGTATAAAGGGATAAATGAATGTGTCATAAGAGAGGACAAATTAATATTGAGTTTTCATATTCATATGATCATTTTATATGGTTTTATTGATAAAAATTTTGGATTCTATTATTTAGTTAAAATATGATAATGATAATGGAGCTGAGAAAGGTATGCACGTACCTTGAAACAACTATTTCATATAACCAAGTATGGGAGTATACAAAAATGGTTAATAGTTTCAATATATTCCTATTATGATAGAAATGTTAGTTTTCTAGTCTTACCTATGGTAGTGTAGTTTATATCATAATAAGAATTATTTCTTGACACTCTTAGATATTTTAATTAGTGAAGGGATATTTATCGATGAAATTTTAGTATATTCTAAATGTCATTAAGGATGGTGTGTAATATTTAAGGACCATTATTAAGTAATTTTTCATTAATTTTTTTAAATATTATAATAAATTTTATCAATAAACATGAGAAATGATTTTATTTCAAGGTTATGTTTTTGGGAATATATATTGAAGAATACATGATTGAGGTATAGATAACTATTAGGATTAATATACACTTGATGTTAAAATAACAAAGGGTGGTTTGATTTTTAAGAAGAAAGGCAGATAGTATTGGTATCCATTGGAATAATAATTGATTCATGATATTTTTTAAGAAGTTCCCATAATTCTTGGGATTATGATATATATTGACTACTATGTGACCTTATGAACTAGTGGTTAATAAAATTTGAGGGGTAAATATAGAGGTAATTTTTGGAGGAATATATAATATCATTTTTGATTAATGTTATAGAGATTCAAATAAGTCTAGGAAAGAGTATGTTATTGAGAGTATGAGATTAGAGTATATAAATACTTGGGTATATGATTGTTGGACTTATTAATGTTTTTTAGGAAGGTTAAGATGTATTTTGAGAGCATAGATTTCAACGATTTATGGGGTTTAAATTATTTTAAGAAATTTCATGGTAATTTGGGATCTCTATTTTAAGGATTAGGTTAAAAAGTATTAAGTAACACAACTTGATGTTACCCAGGTTGAACCAATAATGATATATGAGAGTGATATAGAATGAAACAAGTTTTATACAAATTGGTTGGTAATAATATAAGATAACATATTTATAATATAAAGTGATATATCCTGATGGTAAATATTCCTATATTTATTTATAATAATTAATTTATAATGATCATCAGTCATGTTACCTATTTTGGTTTTAGTAATGGATGGAAATAGAAGGAGACATGGATGTGAGGGACAATTTAGAAATTAACATGACTAATGATCATTATAAATGAATATAAATATGGAGTCTTAGGAAATATCAAGTGATGACGATGATGAAGGAAAGCGGATTCAATTTACTATATGTAAAAAATGTGGGAAGAAGCATGAAGGAAATTTCTATAATGGGGAAATAAAGTGCTCTATATATGGTGATGATTGTTATCAGACTCATAAGTGTAATGGAAAGAAAGAATCTGAAAAAATGCATTGCTTCAATTGCACAAGTGTTAGGAATTATGTGACTCAATTACCCAATCCAAGGGCCAACAAGAGAGATAGTCACCAGAAAACATGAGAACAAAGAAAATCATATAAAACTACTATTAATGAATCAGATAGTGATTTTTCACTTGAGTTTTTTTTAGATTCCTATTTCATGTAATTTTTCACAAACTAATGGATATTCAGTTATAAATAAAACCCCTAATGGTATGATTATCATGTAAATTTTTTTCATGTGTTTTGAGAAGTTATTCCTTAGGGATCTAGATCTTAGTAGAATTATATATGAAATCATGAATGGGTTAGATTTCTTTATAAATACCTTGTAATAAATCATCATATAGATAAATATCATTCCACACCCTAAATCAACCCATTATCATTTAGTGGTGCATGATTAATTATGAGTTCCCTTTAGAAATTTCTCTATTCTTATGATCCCAATTGCGAGGATTCAATTTATTTTGGGGGGTATTCATCATCCTATAACTTTATAATATTATTACCTTTAAATAAGACAATGTATTCAATATCTTTCTCTACATGCAACACCATACTTAAAAAACCATGATATATATATAAATAAAATATAAATATTTATGTAAAACTGTTAAAAAACCTAGTCATTGAATTATAAGAAATGAAAATGAGTAAATTATTTATGAATTATATATATAGAAAATAAAGGCTACTTTTAATATTAAAGAAATTCAATTACTTTACCTAAAATGACTAAAAAGATCATTTATTTTTTTAGAAAAATATTTTTTTGAAAAATTATCTTTTACACGATACATATTTATATTTCAAAAACATATGATTAAAGATAAAATATGTATTATATTAATAATTTTTCAACACTAATATAGTTGTTAAATGGTTTGAAATAATAATAATAACAATTAATATTAGAAAAATGTCATATTCTAGTTAAAATAGTTTTCAAATACATTTTAAGATTTTATTCAAAAACCAAAGTTATAATTTTTTTAATGTTAAATTAATAAAAATTAACTTCATTTTTTAATTCCTCAAATAATGATAGTCTTATTATGAATTTTTTAGTAATTTATGAAAAGTTTGATTTTTGTTGAAAAATACAGTTTTCATGAAATTTGTAATTTGTATGACTTTACCATTATATAAGAATAACCTATAAATTTATCTAACTTTTTAATTAATCAAATATGAAATTTAGAAATAAAATTATTAATTTAAATATATTATTTTAACTTATAAACCCTATGGAAATATTTTTTTAACTAATTAAAATGTTAATTTAATATAAAAACTATTTTCAGTCTTTTCTTTGAATTAAGTATTTTTCAAGGGTGAATAATTTTTTTCTTGATTTTAAAGCCCTATATAATTTTTTATAATAATTAAATTTATTTCATTAAAATTCCTATCCAAGATAATTTTTCCTTATATATAAATTTAAATCTTAAAAATTTTATTTTTCTGAAAACCATTTTTATGTGACTAAGTGTATTTATTTTAAAATTAACTTTTTTCACCATTATAAATATTATTTTATAAAATTATTTTAAAAATTTAAATTATAATTTTATAATTATTTAAAAATTTTAGTCTTATTCTTTTTCATTAAAATTTATTACTGAGGTTTACAAATTAATTGTAGAGGTAAAAGTAAATTTGGGTAAAAGGAAAAAAGATAAATTAAAAATCCATAAAACACTCAAAGTTTTCTAAAAAAAGGGTTTTTGGTGGTAATTTCAAGAACAAAATCATTTTCCTATCCCATTTTATCCATTTTTTTATTTAAAACATGAATAGTGACCCTACATTATTGAAAATGTAATGGTTACTCCCAAACTACCCTTTCCTTCACTTATAAAAGGGTAAAATCTTCACCTCTTCATGAAACACCATTACTTAAAATTTACTATCTATAATCTTCCATTTTTATCCTCCTAGAATCCTATCCAATATTTAAAATCTTCTGGTCACCATTAGTTATCATTAATCCTTCATTGTTATGGAGACTTCTATGGAATATTCCGTCCCTCGATGTGAGTATTATCAGCTACTTAGTTTTTATTCTTAATTGTATTCTTTCAAATTAAGTATATAAAAACTAATATAATAATATTAGTACAATTTATATAATTTAATGTTACTATATCATGTACATTATGATTTTTATATTCATGTACCCCATCCATTAGAAAAAACAAAATTGTTGTTCATGCGTTGTGTGGACTACCGCCTCCATGACGTAAGGTGTTTCATTTTCTTTCACCACCTTAAATGGATAGATAAAAGTACGAGATTAAAGAATAAATATGACATTTATGATTTAATTAAAGTTTTATTATAACAAATTTGAGTACCTATTAATGATATGAACGAAAAATTATCATCATTAATTTAGTCATTTGAAATAAGTGCATTAAGAGGATAATATTTTATTCAATTTGCGTAATGTTTTCACATCCATTAATTATTATTATTTATACTTAAAATTATAATATCTAACACTAATAAAGATAAATTAATATCATTATAGTTATGGTATGATGATATTATAGCTAAACCTTCTCATAATCTTCCATTAATCATGGTAGGTTCATATTTGGGTAGGTTTGACCACCTACTTGAAAAATACTATACATTTATGTCATGGATAACTATGAGAACTAATTTACTAGTTTAATATAATATAAATGTATAAATAATTTTTTTGGGGTTTCTATGGTTATATCAATATTTAATTCATTAATTAAGAAAAAAGTTTATTTCTTGAAGAATCACTGAAACATGATTATCATCGATTTTATCTTCATGGTTTATAATAAAAATTGAGATGAAATGAAATTTTATATTTATATAATATATTGAAACATACATTATAGTACCTTATGTGATCTAATAGTAATGAAATTTGGAAAAATAATAGATACTGACATGAATTATATGAAACTGGATCAAATCAATAAAAGATTACTTACACCAAGTATTGAACATATATAAAAATAGAGTATATATATATAATTATTATAAATTATGATTTTAAATGGGTTTATTTATCAATAAGGTTATTGGGTATTTATTTAATCAAATTAATTTAATTATTCATGAAAATTATTATAATGGAGGAACAGATCAGAACAAGGTCAGGGTTTCACTCTCAATTTCCTTTCATTGAGACATGTTTATTCTATACACCAAGTTTGATTTTTTATGGTGTACATAACAAAACATTGTAATATTTATGTCATGATTCTGTTATATTTCATGATATTCAATTATCGATTTCATTTTAACTTTCCCATGAGATTTTGGTTCCAATATTCCAAAGGTTGTAAGGGTTTTCATCTCAAATTAAACTCTTTGATATGTGTTTGGTATTATGCACCTAATTACATTTATGTGGTGTATATAATATCTAATTGATATATAATATAATTAATTATATTTTAATCATGGTATTTTAAGGTCAATTTGAATACCCCTTTCAAAGGGTTTTGATTCAATAGTTTATGAAGCCGTAAGTGTTTCCTTGGTCTCAATTATCATTCTTTGAGACATTGTACATTTTTTACGCCATGATTCCTTTATATGATGTATTTACTAAACATGGATATATTTTTATAAAACTCCTTTTATTTTAGGGTATTTTCTAGACAAATATTTTTTCCTTATTCAAGCGGCTATGGATTCTGTTTTTTCACCACTAGTGGGTATTTTTGGAAACTCAATTTTCATTCATTGAATTATAATCATTCATTAAAAATAGTTCACATAAGTTGGGTACATTATACCCTCTTATTGTATTATGTGGTATTCTCTCATTTTTTTCTAGGAAAATAAATTCCTACCATATAAAAACTTTGATGAATATCCCTCAATTCTTGGGTTATGTTATTTTTGAACCATCCATATTCTTTCTATGGATGGCTTATGATCACATTATTCAAGTATTGAATTACTCGTATACCCATTTATATATATGGTGTGAAAATAAAATTTTACATAATTTAGATTATATTATTTTCTCATATTAATTATATTATTCTCTTGACATGGGAGAAAGTATTGGTGTTCTGTACGCTGTTATTCCAATATAGGTGATTATTGGAATATTTACTATGTATTATTTGATCATCCACCTTATTTATCTGGATGATTTATAATAATATTATCCATTTTATTGAAATGGGGAAAATTATTTAAAATTTGGTTTATTATTTACTAATAATGTAGGGTGATATTTTATTAATATTATATATTTCTCATTATATGGATACACAACTTTTATTTAGTAAGAGGTTCCTCAGGTAATTGTTTAAAATTTCTTAGTGACTCTTATGGTGAATTAATTAGACTTAATCAGGTAATGGGTGGGTCCTATGATTATATAGCCTCTCTATTCATTGATAGGTCTCATGAGATAAAATAGGTTGGGGTATTTGGGGTATGTATACCCAATTCAGAAAGATATCTCGACTGAAGTTTTGAAATAAGTAAAGTGTCTTGGCATAAGGCCTTGACAATATGTTTTTGATATTTAAAATTATTAATTCCATCAAAATAATATCAATATTATTTATATACATGTTTTAATTTATTTCCATAGATATTACATGTTCCCACTTTTAAGTTTATTTTTGATTCATGTTGTTTACTTATTCCTTTCATAATATTTATACCAGGTTTGATTCATGATTTCTGTAGTTAAATGTTTCCCTTAATAATCATTTCGGATCACCCCTTATTTTTTTTATATTTATTTAGTTTATTTAGAAAATTGGTACACATTATATCTTATAAGGATAACATGTGTTAAAGAATTTGTGGGATATGTTGAAGACTTGTCCTGAATTAAGTAGTTTCGTACATAATGGGGAAATTGTCCATTTGATACAAATAAAATGTGATTTATAAGTTTATGTTTTTTTTTAATAATTCTCTAAATATCTATAACTAAAAATATCATTTTTATTTAAGAGATTAAATGATCATTATTTATTTCTTAATTATGGATGGTTATATTTAGGATTTTATTGCTTGCATCAAAGTTAGTATGTAAAGTACATGTTTATGGAACCAGATTCGGAAGTGCGAGTTTGGTTAATCACATTTACTATCTAAATGATGCACTATTTATGAGATATAACTCTTATATCAAATTAAGATCATTTTTATTCCCTTTTATATAGTCATCATACGGCCGAAGTCACTCCTTGATTCTACCCCTCCTCTTCTCAATTCAAGAACATCATTTTTTATAAGCCATCTAATTTCCATGTGATTATGATTTTACATATTTATAATGAATCCTTTACCACTATAATAATTATATATTAATGTGATAATATAATTTTCTCTCACAAATCAATTTTATTAATCCTTTTTTTTCTAGCCACCATGCTGATAAAATCACTCCTTGATTTTTATGTAATATTTTCTTGTTTTATGGGATTTTATTAACTAAAATCATTCTCTTTAGTCACAATCACTCAAATTTCATTTTATTTTTTCAAGATTGAATTATTCTAATAAATATTTATTTTATGTTATATTTCTATCTTATTTTATAGGGAAATAATTTTTCACACCGAAGTCTTGTTCCTTGATGAATCCATTGTTTAAAAAACAAATAATAATTTTGTTAACCGTTGTGTTCTTTCAATGCTCCATTATTTAAGATTCTTTTTTTTGAAAGAAAATTTTTCCAAATAGTTTCCACTTACCCTTTTTGAAAAATTTATATCTCTTTATAAATATATACTATTGAAAATTCCTTTTAAAAACAATGATTTTTAAAAATTATTCTCCCTCCCTTCTCAGAAAATTGTTTTTGAACGTAATTGGTACTTCAATGATTTTAAAAGGTTTTGTGAAAATTTTACTATTTTAAATTTTATTTACCCTACAAGGTTTATCTTTCATGAAGTGATGTTTTGATAACCCTATATATGTTATTATGTTATTATTTATTTTTTCAAATTATAGTTTTGATATCTTATGATTTCTCAAGTTCTTGTTATGTGATATTTTTGGAAGGTTTGTGGAAGTCATTATTTTTCCATAGATTTATTAAGATATATTTATGATTGATTTTATATGGAAATCATATGTATGGATGATGATTTTTGGGGTCCTATATCACCCTCCATTGCATTGGTTAATGTTTCATATCACATTAGTTGTTGAAGTGTTGAATGAATGATATGTGAGAAGCTTTATTGACATGTTTTTTATGCGAATGAGATGTGGGAATCGTTTTTTACAAGTTTTTTTATCTATATGGTATAGAAATAATTGTTCAAAAGATTTTTTAGTCCTATGGATGGGTCACATTTCCAGGTTTTTTATTGATTCATGACAAAATTTCATGATTCATTAATTTCCATGAAATGGAATGTTATAATGATTATACCTTATTTTTGAATTATTCCACACATTTTGGTCATGATCACATGTTATATGATGGATGAGATGTATTTCAAACCACGTCATATCTTTTATGATTCCTTAATGATATTTTTATGATATTATATTTCACCAAAATGTTTCCTCATTTTCATCTAAGGCCTTTTGATCTTTTTTTATGATATTTATATCTTTCTCATGTTCTCCTTCATGTTACAACATGTACCTTAGTGAGTGTATGAGCTCCCCAATTTCTTCTTTCTTCATTCCCCAAGTTATGAAGATGATTTTATAATGTGATATGTCTAGAGAAGGGTCTTTAGGATAATTATAATAAAGTAATGTTTATAAGTATTTTAACTATTGTATGTATTTAATATCCAAGACACTAAACCTTTAGGTCCTCTAGTCATGTGACTATTTGTGAGATGTATTATTTAAATCATGATATTATTGTATTATTTAGGTCACGTTTATCTCAGGTTTCTTTATCCATAATCAGAGTAGGGTTTAGTTATTTTTATAGATTAGTTTAGTTACATTTGGTATTAAGGTTAGGGAACTTTAGTGAAAAACCTATAAATGAGTCTAAGTATATAATTAAGTCATAAAATATTGTTAAAGTATTGATTAGGTGGTTCTATTAGAAATAAATCCCTATATAGATACATGAACGTGGATGTAGGATTTGGAATAGTTGTATCTGGGGGTAATAACCTTGAAGAGGGTGTGTGGGGTATTAGCTCAATTGTAACCTTGTTCATGAAAAAGTGGCCAAACTACACACTTGGATAGACCCTCCTAGAGGATATGATTTCATTGATATATTACTCTTTATGATCCACTATGAAGGACTGTTTTCTTAGTTACTCAAATAGATTAGATTGAAAAGTATAAGATAACCCAAATTAAATCAACCTTGGTCAAAATAATATTTATATATGTTGAAATAAAGGAACTATATGATGATATAAAAATGTAAATGAACAAGACATTTTAAGGTTGAATTCATTTTATGAATATGATAATTCCATAATATTTTGAATGTTTCATCACTAATTTTAATCCTTTTGGTTTTAGTAATGAATGAATCTTGGTGGAAGTAAGTTAACAATTTATGTGATGTACAATGCAATAAATTTCCTAATGGGAAACCAAATGGTATAGAAGCTAGGTTTGAATATATATTTTCACCATCACAAAACTTTATCAAGTTACGATTAATAACTTGAGTCTTTGTGAACATATAGACCCACTAAGGAAAATAAATATGTGGTTTTATATAAGGTTTGGTCATGAATATGATGAAAGAAAGAAGATTCAAATTATTACATGTCAAAAATGTGGGGAGAATCACCTAAGGGAATGCCTAAAAGAAACAAGAAATGGTTTCAAGTGTGGAAGTATTGTCCATCAAGGAATAACTATCAATCTGGGGTGAAGAATATGATAATTTCAATAGAGGATAAGAATGTACAATGCTTCAGATGCTAGGAGTTTGTGAACTATCCTTGTTGAATTCCTAACCCAATGGTTGATAACGATAATAGACCTCTTCAACTTCCTCAACCATGGGAAAAGGAGAATGCCTATTAAATGAAAACTAATGTGGATCCTAATAATTATGGAATAACTATATTTCACTCTATATCTATGATTGGAATCTAGTCTATCTACTATAATGTATTAAGTTAAATCACCACCCAAATGATTATTGTATGAAATAAAAATTATAGTTGTAAGATTATTGTATCTTAAGTTGAAATTTATGGGAATGGGAATCATTTCATTATCCCTTTAGAAAAACCTAATGATATTTTTAGAAAGTATTTTATATTCCAACATAGAATCTATATTAATTTCTATAATAATTAAATCACATTTTAGATCTCAAATCATCATATGACCATTGATCACTTCAAGGATGAATATGAAATATCTATGGAAATTAATCATGAAGGGTGTTTAGCTCAACTGATTAGAAAAAACTTAATATTTGGGTATGCTTCTTAGGAAGGAATAGATGAGTTTTATAGTCTCTCCTAAATTAGTAAGGTTGATGCCATATTCGAAATTAACTCTCAAGTTATATCTATCTTATGGATGACCTTAACTATCACTATTAATAAGTAATAATAAAAATTGTGAGGATTAAATTTATTTAAGGGGGGATGTAATGACCTGGTATTTCACTGTATATTTTCCTTAAATAAATATAGTGTTCGATATCTTGCTCCGCATGTAACACCAAAATAAAACAAAAACTATGTTATATGTAGTTAAAATATAATTATTTAATATGACTGTTAAGACCAAGATGCTGAATTTTTAGGCATGAATATGAGTAACCAATATATGAAATATGCGTATAATGAAAATAAATACAACTTTTAATACCAATGAAATGAAATTAGTACAACTAAAAAAAATTAGAATAACCCTTTTATGGTTAAAAATAAATTTTTATATAATTAGAGGGGTTTTAAAGAAACTATTTATGTTATGATTAAATATTAATAATATGTATTACAAATAAATTAATTATTAATTAATAGGAAAAAATAATAAATAATAGTTAACATTTTAAAAATCTATTTTCCAATATGAATAAATTTCAAAAATATTTAGGTATTTTAATTATATATTTAATTCTAAAATATTATAAATTTAATTTGAAAAAATTAAAATAATTTTTTGTTTACTAATAATAATATAAGATTAAGATAACTTTTTGGGAGTCATCTAAGAAGATTGATTTTTAGGTAAATAGTGTAAAATACCATTTTTAAAAATAAAATGAATTTTATATAAATATGAATTATAAATTAATGAAACATTTTTCTAATAAAGAATATGTATTTTATATGGGAATTTATTTTTTTATTTTTTTATTTTATAAACCCATATTTATCATTTAAGAACATAATTTATATTTTCAAAAAAATTATTTTAATACCTCATACATTCATTATTTTAAAATTAATTTTTATCATATTTAGAAATGAAATATTATTAAATTAATTTGAAATTTGAAATTAATAGGTCCAAAATATATAATAATAACCATTTTATTTTTATTCATATTGATTAATTTACCTTAGGTAAAAACTAGTCAGCATGATACAATGATTATTTTTCAAAGAATAATAATTTTCTAAATATTTTGTATTTTTCTAAAATTTAATGGATATATTTTAAATTAAGAATCTAATATGAGGTATAAAAATATATAAAAATTAATTTAAACTCATCTAATTGGTAACCAATGCTAAATAATATTAAGAATACTCGATAATTAAAATGAAATTTTTCTACAAAAAATTTTTGTAACACATAATATATTTAAATTTAAAAGTTAATTTTCTCATTTTTATAAATTTAATTAGGTTAAATGGAGCCAAAATTTATATTTATCATGCCTAAATTTGTTATAAATTGTCACATTATATTTTTATTAATAAAATAATTACCATGATTATTTTTTAATCATGATTAATAAGGGTAAAAATGGGTAAATAAAGTATCTCAAATTTTTAATAATTAAATGGTCAATTACACCTTTTAGAATTATTTCTCAGGTATTAAAGTGATAAACACATGTATCACATAATATTTATATACATAATTTACCTAATTCACTTAACCCACCTATCACCCATGTGATTCTATTCTTACCCCTTTTCTAACTTTAATTTCCATGAAAATACCCCTTATTTTCACCTATAAAAGGAGATAACTCCCAACCATTCTCTCATACCACTCCACTATAAAGGAATTTATCATGAATATAACTTAAATTTACTTCTATAAATACCTACCAAGGAGTTCCAAATGTTATAAGGAGTCCTCTCATGTTTCAAGAAGCTACTTAGCAAGGTAAGGGTTCTCCTCTTCCTCCTTACAATTCAAGCACTTCTTTTGTAAAAATTAATTTTAAATTATATGTTATTATACTTAAATGTGTTCATAATAATCCCATTTAATATCCAAATTATGAAATTTTGATGATATAATTCCCTTTTCTCACATTAACCTCATTTCATGTTCCCTTTTGTATAGTCCCAATGTTGCTGAAATCAATCCTTGATTCTCTCCCTCCTCTTTTCTATTCAATCATTTCCTTTATAATAATCCATTTTATTTCCATGTGATTATTATTTAATATATTAATAATCAACCCTTTACTATCATAATTATTACTTATTTTTTAGATACTATCTCTCTCTCTCTCTCTTATTAATCAATTTCCATAATCCTTTTTCAAAGTCGTCTTGCTGTCGAAATCGATTCTTGATTTTCTATTAAATATTTTAATTTTGTAAGGGGTTTTCATGATTCAAATATTTTTATTGAGTCATAATCACTCGACTTATAATTTTTTTTAAGATTTAATTATCCTAACCTATAATAATTTTATGTTACATTTCTATCTCCTCTAATGGGGAAATCACATTTCAGCTTAAAGTCTTCTTCCTTGATAAATCCATTATTTCACAAAAAACGTAATTTTGTTAAGAATAATTCCAATTTATTTTAATGGAATTTTATTCCAAGTCCATACTTTAATTCCCACCAATTTTCTCCTGTATTTTAGGAATTCTAATATGGATTATTTTATGTTATTATCATAATTCTCTTTACCCCTCTTCAAATGTAAAGTCTAATACCCTTTTCATAATGTGGTCATTAAACAAGATATTTCCAAATATTCAAATGGGTTTTCATCCATAAAAATAAAATGTTTTATATTATACTCCATGTTAATTTTTTAAACTTTGTTTCTTTTAAATGATCAATTACTTAAGATTATTTCTTTCAAAATAATTTTTTAAAAGCATTTTCTCTTCAACACCTTTATATATATATATTTTTAAATTCTCCACTATTGAATGTTCCATTTAAAATTAAATATTTTTTAAGAATTATATATCTATTCGAAAAAATTATTCTTGAAACTATTACATACTTTAATGTTTTAAAATGTTTTATGAAAACTTATTTATTTTCACATATATTTACAATCCTATGTTCATATTTCATGGAGTAATGTTTTTATCACAATCTATATATTATTATGCTATTATTTATTTTGGAAAATGATTGGTTTTATATCCTATGATTTCTTAATTTTATATTATGGTATTTTTTTGTAATGTCTAAGAAAACCATTCTTTTTTTCATGGTTTTATTAAGATATGTTTATGATTGATTTTATTTAGAACTCATGTGTATGGATGATGATAGATGGGGTCCTACATCACCCAAAAATTCATTGGTTAAGTTACTATATCATGTAAGACTACAAAATGTTTCATAAATTAGATGAGAGAATATTTTATCACATGTTTTTTTTTGTGAATTATATACAAGAATATTTTTTCACATGTTTTTTGTTTAAATGGGATGAATGAAGTTTTTTTCAAAAGTTTTTTTGTGAGAATGAGATACAAGAAGAGTTATTCACAAGTTTCTTGTGTGAATGAGATGCCAAAAGATTATTTTATAAGTTTTTTCTGTGAATGTGATGCATGAATATTTGTTCAAAAGTTTTTTGTGTGAATGGGATGTGATAATATTTTTCTCATAAGTTTTTTTTGTGCATAAAATGTAGGATGCTTTGTTAACAAGGTGTTGTGTAAATGTGATGTGGAAAACTTTTTTAATAATATTTCATATTCTTATGGATGTGCCACATTTACAATTTGTTTATCAAATTATAGAAAAATTTCAATATGTATTCCATTTCCATAAAATTCAATGTTTTCATGATTATGATTTATTTTTAAAGTTTTCTACATTTTCATTCCATGATCAAATATTATATGATCATTGAGATGAATTTGGACCCATGTCAAATATTTTATACTTATTTAATGATATTTTTATGATCTTATGTTACTTTAACATGTTTAATTATTATCATATATGGTATTTTGATATTTTATTATGATTTTTATGTCTTCATCATTTCATCCTTCATATTATGATATGTTTTTCCCTTATTGAGCATCTGAGTTCACCCTTTTCATATGTTTCCATTCCCCATGTTATAAAGATGATTATATCAAGTGAAATTTCTAGAAAAGGGTCTATTTTATCATGATAATGAAGAAATTATTTCAAGTGTTTTTAAATTTTTTTTTTGTAACTAATCTTCAAGACACTAAACATTTAAGTCCTTAGGTTGTGAGACTATTTGTGAGAAGTATTATTTGAATCATGAGGTTAATGTATTATTTATTTTATATTTAGGTTGGGTGACTTTAAATAATACCAAAATTTGTAGGTTTAGTGGATTGAGGTAGAGGTTTATATATTCACATTCCTTTAAATTTAAACCCATGGATTTCTTGATTATTTTTATCTCATTATTTGAACACTTTATAAATAATTTTAAGTGTATTTATTAATCTTTTATAGGGTAAAATTGTTTTCATCTCAGTTTTTATTTGAGATAAAGTTGGTGATTTCTCATCTTTCTATTATCAAAATCATCTTTCTTATTAAATGTTTGTACCAAGTGTTTTTTTAAACTCATAAGAGGTTAATTTTAAAGGATTATTGTAATAAAATAGTGTTTTGTTTCTAAAATGATTTATAAGGGATGAAAATTATGTTTTAAAATGATTATTTTAAAAGTAAGCGTATTTTTGACTTCTTTTATGTGTTTTACATGTGATCATTAATTATTTAAGATTTTTTTATCAGGTTTCCATGATTTATTTCAAATATGATTTTATATCCTTATTTCGTTGAATAAGATATGAAGGTCCTATTGGAACTTAATTAAAATGGATTTCTTGATGTAAGTATACCCCTGAAGTGAGCCCCATCATGTTGTTGTCTATAATATAAGGTAAAATTGATATTATATTAATATTATTGATAAAAAAGGGGATGCTTCGGTAAAGATTTTTTGGAGGTGAGATGAGTGATAATTTTATATGTTATTGATATTTTATTAACTTTATTTTAAAATTGAAATTACTCAAATACATTTAATTTATCACGGGGCCCTTGGTCACTTTAGCAAGACCTAGGAAAAGTACCTACTAGGCATTGATGAAAGTTCCCCTAAGCTTTCATTACACTAATAGTTGTGATGCTACTCAAATTGGGATGTCACTTTACCCAATAATTATATTTTATTCTATCTATATTTTACCACATGAAATTGTATTTTCTAGTTTTGAACATATGATAGTATGATAATCCTAGTGTATCTTTAATATAGTCTCATAGGTCATATTCCCATAGAGCTAAGTTATTGTTTCATCACTTTAGTGGATATTATTGTTGTTTAAATTTGATTTCATATACGATAGTTATCCTCAGAATTTTTATGACTATACTATTTTGATGCTTGTTTATTTTTTATTTTTACATTAAAGAATATCATCTTTCAGGTCCTCCTTTTAAAATTATAAATTTATCTCTATCATGCATTATTTATGTAATTTTAAAGGTGTGTTAATGTGTGGGTTGTTTCTAATGTTTAATAAATGTGATTATTTCTAAAGTATGGTCTTGAAACTATTTATTTTATTTCAAATTCAATCCATATATAAAATTTATTAAATATTTATTATGTTAAATTTTTTTGAAATTTTTACCTTAAACAAAATGAATATAAGTGATTTTCACAAGTGGCTAGTTTTAATTAAAATAAGAAACTTACTTTCTTAGAAATATTTTAAATCTATATTAAAAAACTATGTTTTAATGGTTATGCATGGGGTGTGGGGAGGATACTTACTAAGAATTATTTTCTCACACCAATCATATTATAGGTTTAATACACGTTCTTCGTGGATGTTTCATATGATCTTTGGGTTCAGGTTTGAGTATGGTAGTGGTGCCAAGAAAAAGGCATTTTTATTAACCCACAGAGATGGGTGTCTGTGGTCCTTGTTTTTCTTTGGTATCTCAATCATCTTATGTATCATGACACTTTAACATCCATGTTTTATTCTCTCTATGTTTATATTGGTAGTTTTTTTAAATTTTTTTTTGATATATATATATATATATAGATACTTTGGTTAAGATTTCTGGTTTTTTATAGTTGTTGAGTTATGTTATATATTTATGCCTCATTCAGTTTTACTTAATATTAAAGTTAATTAGTTTGTAGGTACAATTGTATGACTTTCATAGTGGTCATTCTAGGATTTTATCTAGAGGTTATATGTAACTATTTTTTAATCTAGTGAAATTATTCCCTATTTTTTACATTTGATTCCCTGGAAATAGTTTCCATCCTATAGAAATTGAGAAGAACTTTGAGGTATTAAACTGAACAACTTAGACACCAAAATCAAGGGAAACCCATGCTGGATCATGAAAAACTGATATCTGCAATTTCTTTTCATATAGGGGAGTCATAGTATATTGGATATTGGATTATTCTGGATCAAGATGTCGCTATGAATAAGTGTCTAGACAAAAAATTTAGTACAAAACCTTAAATTTTCACATAATCTTAGGAATTTTTAATTTTATATTTAGTTATGACTTAAAATTCCTTTATGGGTACAATTCCATCTTTGAAGGAAATTAGAAGGATATTTAGTGAGTTTAATGGGTACAGTACATAGGCTACAAAATATGAACACATGCCATGTACAGTGTAAGTGTGTGGTTTTATTATCTTTTCATTTCCCAATTCTTCTTAATATTTTTCATTAATATTATTGGTTTATGATGATTATTATTAATGATGTTTATGTGATATAAAGTTACTATATCCTTATATTATTTTAAATTTGAGATAAATTGAGATAATTCTATTAATGTGTTAAAAATATTTAATTCTATTTGGTTTCATTCCTTTTGTTCTAACTTTTATTTTATAATTTTCTTAGAAGTTGATTATATTAATCACAATATATTTTATAAATTTTTCTTGAATTTTTCTAAAAGGGTTTCCTATTAATTAATGAATTGTAGAGATTTTTTTTCATTAGTTTAAACTAGTGTAATATGTTTGGATTCTTTTATTGTGTGAAATTAGTGTTATCGAATTTAAATATTTTTAAATTGGTATAAAATATTTCTTATAATCTAAAAAAATATCTATGTGGGTGTGTTTTCTACGTTAAATGGTTTTTAATTACAACCATTATTTTTTAAGGTTAATTTTACAATGTATTAGGCCTACATATATGTAATTATTATTTATTGATAGTAGTACATAAAATGGAGTGGGACTTATATTAATTTATTTTTTCTAAATAATTTTTATAGCTCCAGATAATTCAATTATTTTAATGGAAACCAAATTAGAAAGGGGTTACTGGTTCATTTAATGGACTAGTATGTTTTAAATAATGGATATATAATGTTTCTATATTTTATATGTTTTGACATGTTTAGTTTTATTTTCCCCCTTTTATGGTATATTTAAATAAATAAGGTTACATATGTATTTATCTATTGTCTTGAAATTCACAAAATTTATGTTTTATGAAATATTGTTTTGGATAAGTTAGTAATAAAAACCTTGTGGATAAGAATATTTATTATAGTTTATATTTTTATGTAAAATGGATCTTAAGTATATAAAGGGTTTTTAACTCTATTGTTATAGATATATATTTTTATTTTGTAAGGTAAATGATTAATATTATTGTTTCAAGTGGTGTTTTAGGGATTATGCCATGTTTGGTTTTAAAACGACTAACTATTTTATATAAAAATGATTATTGGGTTTCACATAGAAAAATAATTTATAATTTATGGTGTTATTTTTTTAATTTTTTTCTATAATATCTATATATAAATAGTGGTTTATATTTTCAATAGTATGCTACTTCATATGATATATTTTTCTTAAAAGAATTTGATTATTTTGAGTTAATTTCTCTATGATTGTATTTTTATTTGGTATTAAATTTCTATTTGTTTAGATTATAATTTTAAGGATATTTGGTTATTGATTAATGCGGTTTTATATTTTTGGGAGAATACCACAAATATATATGGTTTCTTCTTGGACTTAGTGGTGTCTTCAGCTTACGATGACTTTGGGTCCGACAACAGCAGCAGGCAGTGGCTCTTCCTCCACCTAGTAGTGGATCGACTTTTGCTTGGACTCTGAAACAAAGGTAATTTTCTACGGTCATGTCTTGTGAAGTGGATGTGATTTAGGATGGTGTGATTTCCTCATATCTAGATCTATTTTGAAGGAACAGATCGGGTGAGAAACTAGCGTCGCAATGGAAGGAGGGTTGCAGTGGGTGTCCTAGATGACAACGATGATAGAATTGTAGAGGATGGCATTGCAGGGCTCCCTGGATTCAGTCTCAATGTTAGCTATGGAGGGTGGGAAATTAGACTCTCTCTTTTAGGATGGTGGATATGGATCTGGCTATTCATATTTAGTTTTTGTGGAGGACGACTGTACGGTAGAGGCTCGACGGGTTAGCCTGCCAGTCCTAGCGTCGATTGATGATGGTGTCTCGTGCAGTGGCGCATGAGCTGGCTTCATCACGTGGTGGGGAAATTTTCGAAAGACCTTACTCATATTTAGAGGCTTTGGATCTGGGATTTTTAGAGGGTGGATGTGTGGTGGGGGATCGACAGCTCCGCAGTTCCTGCTGGGCGTTGGCGGCAGCAAGGTCGGGCGCAGGCGGCTTTGTGTAATGGGTTTGTCCCACTGGGCCCTTGGGACACTTATAATGGGTTTATTTTTCCTTGGGCCTCTATTATTCCTTATTCTTGGGTCTATGATACTTTGATACTTTTTCTTTATAATTGTTTTGTTCCATTGAGCTTTCCGGCCATTGGATTTTGAGGCCTTTGTGTCTCTCGGTGGTTGGATTTCTAATGGGTTCTCCCTTATCCCACAAAATGGGTTGTGTGTTTTTTCTCTTTTTTAATAAAGTTTATTGCCCCGAAATTTTCTAGTATAAGGTTTTATTAAATATATTTATGATGTTTTTCTATGGTGTTTTCAATAATGTGAAATTACCCTTTTTTGTATGTGATTTCCTCAATGGAAGTATGCATAAATTTATGAGGATAAAGGGTTTTTATGATGGGGATAATTATAACAACTCAAACTTACATTTCCTTATTATTTATATTTTTTTATTTTAAATTTTATTTCATGATCTAAGTTTACTAGAGGAGTTTTTATTTCTTTTTAGTTCTAGGTTGGATATAAGACACACCATTTCCAAGGGGACATCATGACATGAAGTGTTGAAGGTGAATTAATGAGTTTAGGCTGACCAGAGATCATAACATGGATAAGATGAATCATAGTGTGATGTGTCTTGGGCGGTTGAAAAAATATATAAGTCCCAAAAACAAGGAATCAACCTATGTAAAAGTTACTGTTATAAAAAGGGAGTTCCTCTATGCAAAAGGGGTCCATAATTTTGTGAAAAAATATGTACATAGGGAGATGTCATGTTGTGTCAAAGGGTATCCTGACATGATATGTGTGCACATATATTTCATAAATTTTTAGGGGAAATTTATCAAAGTATAAAATCTTGAATATGAATATAAATATATTAAATATTTGTATCCCCATACATAATGGTTCTAGATTAGAAAAAAATAAATGTAAAGGTTGTTTTAGAAGCCTTATGTTTTAGAAGTTGAGAACCTAGAAGCGGTCAATAGACTAGAAGTTTTGAAGTTGAAGTCTAAAAGTTAATCTTGGAAGTGAATTCACACCATTAATAGGGGAGGTCATCCTATGAATATATGTAATGGTCTTTATATGTGAGAGTAACTTCTTCATCTATAAGGTTCCTGATGTTTATGAACTTTGATGTGTGATATGTGAGGGTCCTTGTGTAGTGGAATTTAGTAAAGTATTGGAGTCCCTTATTATATGTAAGGGTCCTAGTTTTTTTTAAATTGATGGATGGTTCTCGAGGGGTGATACATAAGATTCATTTCTCAATACATAAAGGGTGATATGTAATAGTCATTTCCTTATCCACATAATTGAAGTTTTCCTCTATGTATTAGATCATATTTTTCGATTGATGGGGTCATTAACAATCATAAAATATGATTAATAACACTATAATGATTTATCCTTTGTGTCCTATCTGTCGTATCCCATGGATCCAACTATGTTCTTAAAAATGATTTGAGTATGGAAATGGTTTATCTTAAAATAAAATTATGAATTGAATCATGTGATTTATAATTTTTTTATAATGAAAATAAAAGTTATTTTCAGTTTTTATTAGTTAATAAAATTACTAGAGGAAGAATCAAGACATGATCCATAAGGTCACACAATGATGAATTAGGTCCAATTTTAAAATTATGAAATTCACTTATTTATCTAATTCGAATTAAAACCATTGGGGTCCCTTTTTCCTCTCATTTGATTCCAAGAATCTTAGGTGTCATCCCAAAACTTGTTCTTCCTTCCATATTGGCTCTTCCATGGATTACTTTTCCAGATTGAAGAGGATTCATTTAGGTAAATCCTTATAAACATCCTCCTCTCACTTATTCTTTATTTTACTCTTTTTTTATTTCCCAAAAAAGGCCATAGTGACCTTGGGTTGGTGTTTTTTTATTTTAATGAGGGGTTTTCTTATTTTAGGTCTCCTAATTATCCTTTATGGGATTAAATTTTCTTTTAGTATAGTAATAACTTCCCAATTAATGAGTTCAATATATTAACATATGTTTCCTTATGAATAATCCTTTAAATTTAAATCCATGAATTTATTTATTTTTTAAATATCATGGTTCAAGAAATTTATAAATTAAAATACATTTATCTATTAATGTTTTCCAAATGAATCTAGTTTTCTATCTCAATTTTTATTCAGAAAAGGGGGATTATTTCTCTTGTTTATATGCTCAAAATATAATTTTGTATAAATTAAGAATATTCAGTTATTGTTTAAAAACCCAATAAAACATATTTAGAGGTTTTTTATAATCAAAAGGGTTTTTTATTTAAGAAATTATTTCTATGGTAGGATTTGATGATCCAACATAGAAGGTGGAGGAGAATAGAGTACCCCTTTGTAAGGTGGTGTCGATACCTCACCACACTAAAAGGACTTTTCGAAGATGGTTACAACTTACCAGATAAAAAATAAACCCTGAGGAATCATGGGTGCCCAAAGTGGATAATATCTTAGTGGAAGGAGGTCTATTATAGGACATACTAAAGATGGATTTTTGAATTTTTTATAACTATTATGAGTTTTTATTCATGCCTTTAAATGTTTTCA